>CM057847.1:69729068-69743361 GCA_030068395.1 Apalone spinifera | reverse complement strand
TTAAATCCCGGGCTTCATTTGCAACTCCGCTTGCCCTCATTACCCTACCTAGCTAGAACTAACAAGCTAGTGTAGACGTACCCTAAGTGGGTCACACAAATGGATAGACTTCCAGTTACAGACTAACTTCCAGTTATAGACTAACTCAGCTACCCTTCTGAAACAAATGGATAGTTCAGAGTGGTCCACATTTTTCAATGCTGTGGGCCAGATTCTCATTTTGGGGCATCTACATGGGCCATATGCAGAGGTTCTTCTGGATAGAAGGTACCATTTTGTAACGTGCACAATTCCACCCCACCATTATGACCTCACCTACACAGAGTGTGCAAGGTTCTGTCAGGTCCACTCCATTGTAGTGACCCCCTCTCAGCCAGACAGATGATGATGCAGAACAGATGAACTCTGGACTGCAGGTAAATATCCTAAGTGGCAGCAGGGGCGGCCCGTCCATATAGGTGAACTAGGCGGTCGCCTAGGGTGCCAAGTTAAATGGGGCGCCAAATAGTGGCACAATACCGTTGAGGAGTTTGGAGGTGGGGGCGCCAATTGCATGGTGTGCCTAAGGCGCCAATTGCTGGCAGCTAGTCTAGTGCCGCCCCTGAGTGGCAGTGGGTTATTGTGGGCTTGGATTTGCCTTTTTTACATTTTAGGCTTCTTTGGGGGCTTTTGCGGCTTGTTATGTGGAAAACAATGGCAACCCTGCCACAGCTGCCATGGGGAGCAGAGGTGCAGGGGGACCATGGGGATGCATTCAACTGAAAATCTTTCAGAGCTCAACAGAATCTTCTCACAGGCCAGACCCAGCCCTCAGCTCACCAGCTGTTTATTAACAAAAGTGTTATGACATGGCTGCAAACATCAGCACATCTGCATTGTTCAGCACATCATTGGGGGTCAATTTGATTTGCAACCAGAACACAAACAAATAATACTGGATTCCACCTTATGATATATGAATGAAAAATAAGGGCTTGGCTGTTTTCTATTTTACAAAACAAACAAAAGCCTGTGTAACTATTGACGTCAATGAAGTGATTCCTGTTCTACACTGCCGTCAGAGAAAGAAGAATCAGATGCCACAGACAAAGAAGATTCTTCTGAATGTTCTTTGTCATTTTACTCATTTGTAATTGTAAATCTTGATTTATTTCTTAAGATATTGTGTATTAAAACCATACAAAACTCAGTGCACACCAGTCCTGCTTCACTTTCAGTCCACATGGCTTTATACTCCTGAGTTAGGCTTTGAATTTCAGATTCCAGCAACATCAAATACTCAAAGTTACACCTCGCACCACCACCATATTTCACCTTGAAACTCTGATGTTCGGTGGGGAGTTCATAGGAGGTGGTAGCTAACACAAGGGAAGAATTCCTCCATTGACCTAGCACGGTCTATGCTGGGGAGTTAGGGTTACATAGTTCTGTCTCTGAAGAGCGTGGATTTTTTACACCCCAGAGAGACATAGCTATGCCCAGGGGCAGATGACGATTCTGCGGGGCCCGGGGCAGCCCAATTTCGCGGGGCCCCCCTTTGCCACGGCGCATGCGTGGTGGCACTACGGCGCATGCGCAGTGGCACTACGGCACATGCGCGGGGCTTCTCAAAGCGCAGGGCTCCGGGTGGCCACCCCGCTCACCCTGCCCTATATCTGCCCCTGGCTATGCCTATGTAAGTTTGCAGTGTACACTGGCCCTGTGTCACTTCTCCCATCTGTAAAGCTGAGATAACATTCTCACCTGTCATTTACCTGTCATGTGTATTTACACTGAAAGTCTTTGGGAGCAGGGACTGGCTCTTCATGTATTTATACAATGCCTAAAACAGTGTTTCTTCAACTGTGTTCCACGAGGCAGTCGAAGGTGTGCCACGAAGAACAACAGAGTTCAAAATGGCCACCCTTAAAAGGGCAGGCAACTTTTTTTTCCCCTGTGCCCAGCGCGCCCTCTCTCAGTTGTGGTCTATCCCACTGCTTCCCAGGCATCTTTGATTTCAGGAACACATGGTGAGATGGATGTTTCTAGGAAAGAGAAAATACAACAGCTTTGGAAAGAAAGCAGTTGGAACAGCAGTGAAATTCACAACATCTCCTTCCCGCTGCTTTGTAATCAATGTAATCAATTGCAGGGAGGACCACTTTCAGCTTTAAATTTGGACCAATTGCTCTCAGGCAGCTCCATGTGGGCACACCATGTCTGACTCAAACAATACAGCCGGCGTACAGAGGCGCTGGAATAGAAGGTGTCCAGGGCACCATGACCCTCCTACTTTTTGAAAGTGGGCAGGACTGGCCTTTCCACTTTTCGCCACTAGTCCCACCTCTGCCCTTCCTCTCCCCACTAAGGCCTACCCCCCAGATAGGCTGGAAACTGGAATCTGGCTGGGGAGCCTATCCAAGCACCTGTGGGAAGCAGTAGACCCTCTGCCTACCCAGTTTGGGACAGTCAAGAGCAGCCTCTGGTCGGTGTCCCCACTTAGGAAAGATGGAGGGTCTGCTTCTCCTCCCAGCTGCCTGGACTGCTCTTCTCATGGCCCAGCTGTGGCTCCAAGGTCCCACCTCACAGCCAAAGCTGGGTTGCAGAAAGAACTACATGGCCAGGGAGCTGCAAACCTTTCACCTGCCCTGGGTGGAGGGCTTGTGGATTAGGGCCTAGGCAGGGGGCTGCTTTTGGGCCTCCCCACCCCAAGCAGGTGAAGGGCCCTGGGCTAGTCAGCTGGGCTCCAGTTGCTAGCTTGGCCAGGGGTGGAGCCTCAAGGGGGAGAGGAGGGGCAGGGATGAGTCCATGGAAAGGGTGGGAGCCCCTGGATTTCTCCCCCTCCCTTTTGGGAAGACTCTGCCAACCCATCCACTATGCAGGGAGTTAATACCTAATCAATCACTCTATATCGGGGGTGGGGAACATTTTTTTCAATCAGGGGCCACTGACCCAAAGAAAAATCAGTTGAGGGCCACACACAAGCAAAAAAACCAACAACCCCTCTCTACTTACTTGCTTCCAAGTGAGAAGCAAAATTAAAATTTTAAAAAACACCCCTCACTCACGGCGCATGCCACACTCTAGCATCATGGGGGGAAGAGGTAAGAGGCCTGAGGTAAGGCTTAATTTAATGGGCCAGATTAAATTAAGCCCAGGGCTGGATCCTGCCTGTGGGCCCCAGTAGCTCAACCGCTGCTCTGCATCTGAGATGCTACATTTCATCTGCGACACTAAATCTGAGAGGCTGATGTGCTAAGACGACTGAAGCTTTTCTCCCTTTTTAAAGCCCTGTTTATGTTGTAAAGCCTGCTTCTGCTGTAAAGTGGCAAGCAATCCCTAGTCTGCGTCTCCGCTCCTCTGGGTCCTCCGCCTAGGACAGATGGAAGCTCTAACCTCCTAAAAGGCTAATGTTTAAACCATTGGTGACTCCTGATGTTCATTTTGGTCCAGATCCTCAATGCTATTTAGGCATTTAATTCCTATTGATTTGAATGGGAAGTGAGCACCTATATATCTTTCAGGATTGGGGCCTTTGTTACAGTGTGAGGCAATAACTCGCAAGAGAAAAAAATTGTCTGCACCATCTTATCATTGCTATTTCAGGCAATGCCGCTTCACAGGAGTCCTTTGGCAGCTAAGCAGCTGCACAGCCTGATTTACATAATGATCTGTGTGTTCCCATTATTTGACCAGAACCATTTATTGTTTAATTGGAGGCAGTGAAAATGGTAGCAAATTAGGTTGCATCACTAGCCTTCCAGCAACCTGCTCCCCACTGTGCCAGTCCTGGTTAATATGATGGTGTTGTCTGTCTTGCTCTGCAATATAGCTGGGGGTGTAAAGACTGAGTAAAAGCAGAGCCTTGCCATAGCTTAATCCAGGTTCATCTTTACGAGGCAGCCACCAAGCAAGCCCAGGTTGGAGAGAATGGGCCATGATTTAACTACCCTCAAACTGAGGAGAGTAGGCCAGCCTGTACATCCCAGTGATTACATGAGACAATGAGGTGCTTCTAACTGGGCAGGATGTGAGCAGCTCCTTATTCTCTCTGTTTCTAAGGAGACTGACCAACTGTGGCTTAAAGGGCAACATTCCTGTTGAAATTCAACCAGGAGGATCCATGGGCAAACAGAATAGGATAAACAAGAGCTGGTTTGAACCTTTGCTTTTACCAGATGGAAGTTTGATTATTTTTTTTTAATCACTTGCCTCCCCGCTTTGTGCTTCTGGCTCTTCTTGTGGGTCGTCCTAGAGCAGAGGCAGGCAAGATACAGCCTGAAGGCTGGGCCAGCCTGCCAAGCTTTTTGATCTGGCCTGCGCCTGCCCCTGCAGCAGGGAGCAACACTGATCAAAGTCACTAGCTGCTTCCCGTGGCTCTCTACGCTGCAGGTAGGGAGGTGGGAGGGAGAGACTTCAGCACGCTGCTCCCTCCCCCAGCAAAATCTCTCAGTTCCTATTGGCTGGAAACCAACCAACGGGAGCTGAGATATTGTGCTATGGATGGGGGCAGTATAGCACAATTTCTCAGCTCCAGTTGGCTGGTTTCTGGCTAATAAGAGATGAGAGATTTTGCTGGGGGTGGAGGCAGCATATGAAACCTCTCTCTCCTTGCAGCGCAGAGAGTCACATGCAGAGTCAGCTGTCTGGGGCGGCTGGAAGGGAAGCTTGCCTGAGAGTGCTGCTGGCAGGGAGCTGCTTAGGTAAGCGTCTTCTGGCCAGAGCCTGCCTCTGGCACCCCAACTCCCTCCCAGACTCTACATCCCATTCTAAATCCTCCCCCAGGCCAGAGTCCTCTCCTGCAGCCCATACCCCCTACCAGACCCTACGCTCCAATTCTCTTTCCCAGGTCACAACCCACTCCTTCACCCAAACTCCCTCTCAGATCCCATACCCTCTCCTGCACTCCAGCCTTTTACCCTGAGTTCTCTTCTGCACCCACGCTCCATCCCAGACCCTACAGCCCATCCATAGAAAAGTGCAGCCCTTGAACACTTACCAAAATCTTGGAGTAGCCCCCCCCCCCATCAAAAATTATTGCCCACCCCTGCTCTAGAGTCACAATTTTTAACACTTTTAGCCTCACAGCACCTCTGTGGGGTAGGGAAGTACCATTATCCCCATTTCACAGATGAGGAACTGAAACACAGAGGGACAAGGGACTCACCCCAGGTCACACTAAAAGAATTAAGTCTTAAACCTTGGTCATCTAAGTTGTAGAGCAGCCACCATATCTACTGGAGCATGCTTCCCTTAAGTTACACCATCGCTACATATTTCTAAACAGCTACCGTACACCATGCCAGCGATGGCTATACTGCAAAGGTGGGTGAAGAGATTCTGGTAGACACAGTTTGCAACATTTTTTGCAAAGTGTTTTGGGACCACACAAGATAAAAAGCTCTATATAAAGGAAAGCTATTGTTATTCAAGTGTTTTAACAAATTCCTCTGGACAGGCCACATATTGGTCATCATGGCTCCTCAGAGAAAAAACAGTTTAGACAATTCATGGGAAAGAGTAGCTATTTGGAATTAGTTACTTGGTAGTTACTTGGAATGAGTAGTTACTACTTGTCCTTCAGCATGGATATATTTCTAGAAGGCAAGCATCCGGCAGTACTGTAGCATTATGGCCAGCATGGAGAATCTGGGGTTTAAGAACTGTGGATGGAAAACACGTAGCATTTCACAGCAGGGTCTTGCTTTTCTTTTAATGAATCACAGACATTAGTGGTTGGCTGGCTTTTATTTACTGCACAGTGATCAGCTGGTGCCTCTCCTATCTCCTCCTTGGACAACATTTCTAATGAGGATGGATGTAGAGTCTGGAGCTAAAATGTGAAACAAGAGCTGCATAAGGAAAAGATTTAGGAACAATATATAGGATCAGAGCTATATTAGAACTGTGTCAGCTTCCATGCATTAAAGTCTAAGGAGTTTTTGGTATTGGCTTGGGAACAGGAGCAGATCCACTAAGATCTTGCATAAACAAGAGCAGCAAATTTGAGAGATTTTTCAGAAGTTTAAGCATCCTGCAGCTATACTGATTGAGGCAACCTAGAGGTGTTATTCATACCTACCATTTAGGTGTCTAGGAACAAAGGTTTTGCCAGTAAAAGCTATAGTTCTCAGTGACCTTTTATTCCGTACTATCTTACAATGGGCTTTAGAGTATAAGCAAGATCCAGTAACTGAAATTGGAAATCAACAATCTCTGTTTTGGTTAAATGTTTATTATCAACAATATTCACATTGGAAATAAGGTGTTCACATTTAACAGGGCGGGGGATTAACTATTGTCACAGATTGTCAAGAGACTGGGTAGATTTTCCACCACTTCAGATCTTTAAATTAAAATTGGATCTCTTTCTAAAAGATATGCTCTACTTCAGGGGTAGAGACCCCTTTTTGGATTGGGGGCCATTGACCCACAGAAAAAACAGTTAGGGGCACCACTCAAGTGAGAAGCAAAAACAAACAAACAAAAAACAACAACAAAAACCCTCTCTGATGTGGCCCCAAAGTGAGAAAGAGAAAGACATGCCCCACATTTCCCTCCCAGAGCCTGCGGGCGGGCATAGTAGTAGATTTTGTGTTCTTTAGCCCTGTGGAGGGATGCCAGGGGGGACTGGAGCCTCACTGCTGAGGGGGAGCCCTGAGACCTGGGAGTCAGATCCAGGCATACTGGGGGTTGCATCCGGCCCCCGGGCCTTAGATCCCCACCCGTGCTCTAGTTCAACCTTAGGTTATTGGCCCTGATGCAGGAAACACTGGGAGGAATTCTCTGACTTATACTGGAGCTTAGTTTATATGATTGTAATGGTCCCATCAGGCCTTAAAATTTATGAATCTGTGGCTTGTCATGCAACAGAAATGCAGCAAGGGGTGGGGGAGGCATGTACATGTTTATCAATCTGTGTTCCATTATGTGCCCAAAGCGCTAGAATACAAGAAATGCAGTGGTGTGTGCAAAGTGTGTTTAAAATCCTGTTCCTGGGTTCTGTTGCTACCAAAAATAGGCTCCCCATGGTGGGAAGGCCCAATCACTCTGTAGACTGAGTCCGGGAAACATTCACTATCTGTCAACGGCACCTAAGAAAATACATCCCTTCTCACCACAACTCCCCATTACCATTCGTATATGTGAGCCCTCATCTGGTGAAGACTCTATAAACCTGCAAAGATTCACTTCATCTGAAGCCCCAATGGCAGGGGACATCTCCACCCTCGTTATCAAATGCAGGCTAGGAAGAGGAGGTAGTTGACTGACTCTCTGTGGACTGTCTGGGGAGATACCCCAGGCCTGTACACAGGAATTTCTGGGGTGTGTGTGTGCTTTTTTTGTAAATGTGAGCCTCAAGGGTGTGAATACACTCCCATGGTCCCCCAAGTAATTGGGAATCAGCCCCACTCTTCTCCTGGCCAGCCAGAGCATGGGGGAGGGAGCCTCGGGCAGCACACCGCTCCTGCCTTCCCCTAGCTGTCCGGAGCTTGCTTACTTGGGGTACCATCGGTGGGTGCTTTTGAACCCTTCACACCTAGGTTGCTAGGTTTTGAACCGTACAGTCCAGTATTTGAGCTTTCTGTTCGGGAAACAAATTGAGCAAATATAAATGTCCAGTATTTTCTAAATAAGATGTAATGTAGATTGTGATGTAATGTCAAGTGTGTCCGGTATTTTTGTTGAAACCATCTGGCAACCCTATTCACACACACCCCTCCCCACGTACAGGCCTCTACCCATCCCTACAAGAAGTGCCTGTGATACCCAACATAATGGGGTACTCATAGTCCCTGGGAGAAATGTAATAGGGTTATAACCTGATCTGAATATAGGGGGCAGTTACAGAGCTACACCATCATAGGAGCAGATCAGATTTGGAAAAAATCACAATTTTTCCCCTGCTTCTACCTTACTTTGGAGCAAAAATAATTCACCTCATCCCTTTTCCTGACTCCTCCAACCCTGTCCTCTGCGGGGCCTTAACCACTGATTATTTGTGGTTAGTTTCCTGAATGCACCATTCAGACACTATTTTAAGGATAATTTTATTACTGACAAAGGAAAATTCTAATGAGGAATAGAACTGGGACCTTTTGGGTAGCTGAGCCCAAGTATCTGCCAATTGAGCTAAAGAAGCCTCTGAAAGCGCCTTGCCATTCTAGGCACTTAGCCTACCAGCGGACCAGCAGCAAGAAGGGAATGCATCACATTTGGCAAGCATGTTACACACATCTGTCACTTTTTTTCTTATTAGGAGACACAGTGATTCCTCCAACAATCCTGAGAACTGAATAATAAATAAACCAGACACTGTATATGTTGCCTAAAAAATCACACTAAACAATTTCCCCCAAAAGGAAAAAAGTTCATTCCTATAGAAACTAGCTAGCAGTCAAATAATTTTACACTGATTTCCCTAGTTATAGATATAGTGTGTGGTCCCCATATAAGCCATATCAAATATTACCAAGCTTTTCAATGTGATGACATTTGCATCCAGGGTTTAATCTTCTGTAAAATGGAAATTGTGGGTTTTAAATCCTTATTCAGGCTGATTGAGTCAAGAGCTGCATTCCTAACATAAGAGGATAAAAGCACGGCCCACCAAAGGGGCTGTAAGCACTTGAAGAAATATTTTAATGAGCCAGGGTCAGTAGTACTTATGCATTTGATGTCACAATTTATTTTATTAGCTAGGTTCACATGCTACAGTCTCTGTTCATGTAAAATGTTTATTATCAAGAAAGTGCCAAATTAAATCAGTGTCCATTTATCAGATTGCTCCATGGCTGTCACTTATCTGTAAAATATGTAATAATTACAATACATTGCACCGCTACAGAATCTGTCGTCCCAGGAGCTCAAAGCATTTCAATGTAAACCTCATAGCACTACTGAAAAGCAGGGCCAAAAATACATTCTTCATTTCATTGTTCACAATTTCCGAGCACAGCGAGAGTTAATATTAGAAGTAACATTTTATAATTAAGTGTGTGAAATGTATAATAATAAACTTGGCCCTAATTGGGTACAGCACAAAAATATTGTTCTCTAAGGGTACGTCTACGCAGCAGCATTATTTTGGAATAACTGACGTTATTTCAAAACAGTGTTCATCTACATAGCAAGCCGTTATTTCAAAATAATGTTGAGCTGGAGGACTTCTTACTCCAACTCCTGTAATCTTCATTTTACAAGGAGTAAGGGAAGTCGAAGGAAGACTGTTCTTCCTTCAACTTCCTGCTGTGTAGACAGCGCCGAAAGCTGAATTAAGCTATTTCAACTTCAGCTACGCAAGTGCCCTGCAGTGTAGACGTGCCCCAAACAAGTGGAATGCAGATTTCTAACATTATGGGATAATCTAAGGGCTTTTCTTGGAGACATGGGACTAAAACAGTTAGAATAGCCCTTCAAGCACTAAAAGAGCCAAAGCTATCTTTGCAACAGCAGTCAGAATCAAAACATTGGTAGGGGGAGTAGTTGTGCTTTCCCAAAGTCCACCCACAATCCAAGCTCCACTCCCTAGGGGTCTCCAATGGGATTCAGTTCCAAAACACACCATTCACAGTAGCTTGTACAGAGCCTAATCAGATGATCATCCCTCTCCTTTCTCATGTCCTTTGACCAGCAGTGAATTAGCTGGTATTGTCAGATGTCTGGCTGTGTCTCTTTGTTCTCCCTGTGTGGTGTCCCAACCAGTGTGTCTCTAGCACTTTTGGTTCCTATGCACGGGGCCCTCTGCAGGGCAAGAGCACAGGGGTGCAGGAGCAGGGTAGCCAGGCAGTGAGGCAGCAGGGGTCGGGCCTGCCCCACACTCGTGGCAGGAAGCAGAGGGATCCTTCCCTAGTCCACTCCACTCCACCAGCTCCCAGCCATTTCACTCTGCTGCCAGTGAGTGTGGGGGGGAGAGGGGGAGGTGGTGCCACCCTTCCCACAAGCCCCCTCCACTGAATGACAGGGCTGGGAGCTGGCAGGGTCCAGGTCACTCCACTTCCTGCCATCACCAGTAAGCGCAGGGGCAGGCACGACCCCAGCTGCCAAAACCAGGTCCTCCACTAGTTCGCTGGGCCACATCGCTAAGGGGAGGAAATTTGAGAGAAGGGGTAGAGTGGGGGCAGGAAGGCAGCGGAGCAGAGATGGGAAGAGACAGGTGTGGGAGAGCAGGGACAGGAGCTTGGGGAAGGGGTGGAGAGTGGGGCTTAGAGGAAGGGGAACAGTGGGTGTGGGGCAGTGGCAGAGCAGAAGTGAAGCAGGGGGTTTGTCTCAGGCCCCACACCCCCTTAGGGATGGCCCTGCTGGGTGCAGCCTGTGGGTGGGCTTGCTGGAGATGTGGCTGGCCGCAGGAGCCAGCAATGCGGCATCTGCGCACACTGCTGCCTAGAGCACCACAAAGTTTGGGGGCAATTTGGTGTCCCAAATTTTGTGGTGTCCTACCCAGATGCGTATTTTGCGTATTGGTGGGGATGGCCTTTGCCCCAGCTCTGCTCAGACAGAGTTTGGCAGACCTCAAGTGAACTACCCAGTGACCACAAGATCCGTTAAGGTGCAAAGGCGCCTGGCCAGGTTGATTGTTGATGAAGGGCAGTAATAGCACCTGGCATACTCTAGGGAGATACTAAGACATGTATGCCCATGACAATGGACTCAGCTCAGTAAACGGCAGGATTTTCCAATCCCCCACTGAGCTGAACAAAGATACTCCTTTTTATATACATCTTCATTCCCTGATAAAAACAACCAAGTCTGAGATAGTTACGGCCCCATGAAGTGGCTAATCACCATCACCTTGTACATGTTGGTTCAATCAAAACATCTGTATTACATACTGTCATCCTGGCTTTCTCTTTTAAATGTGTTCCTGTTATCCTTGGGGAATGTTTTTGTGCCATCCATGATATTGGGATGTTCTGGTGCCACTTGAAATCAGGATGTATTTACATGTGCACTCGGTGCCTAGCACTTCTCAGGAATGTGTATTTCTGCAATGTTAGCCCTGTTATTGCCAGATTCTGTAAGCAGGCCCTGTCTCATAACAGGCCTCTGATCTGAGGGCTTATGTGTCAGAGTCTCTTCCTACTAGCTCTCCGTTTTTTGTCTTTTTATGAAAAAGATGTTTCTAAATGGTTGGGGTTGTCAATATTTCTTTCATTCCCAAGAGGAAAACAGATTTAATGTACAGATTGATTTTTAAAAGTACAAAGTGATCACATGTTTATTTACACCATCTCACAGTCTGAATCCAGACATAATTCTCAAGCTGTGAATCAGTGTTCTTAAAGTTGTCAGAGCTAATTTTATTGGGGTTTCTCTCTTTCTATGCCCACTGCAGCAGCATATGTATACTGTATTTGCCTTTATCAGAACATGAATTGCAGGAAACGAAGGACACTAGCGAGTTAATATGTGTGGAGCGAGTTAATATTTGATGGAAGGTGTTGGCGTGGGTTAACCCTCTGGTGACGTGGCTACAAATACTGAATGGGATTCAAGTCCAAATGAGTTCTCCTCACCTCTGGTCCTCACTGGACATTTGTCACATCAACAAATTACTGCACAACATAACACAGTTGAGTAAGACTAGCATTTTGGCAGTCTTTATTACAGCACTACTCTTTGTGCTAGGAACTGTACATAGACACATGTAGGGTATGTGTAAACCGGAGCCAGTGTTCCCTGCTAGAGTTAGCACGGGTATGTCTATTCAAGCTGGAAATTACACCTTGCAGGTCCAATGTAGACATACCCACAGTCAGATTCTACCTGCCCCAAATGACCTTACAGTCTAAATGGAGCGCACAGTCTTGGAAAAGGGAAAGGGACACACAGAAAGATGATGTGATATAGCTGCATTCAGAGAGCAGAATAGTAGCAGAGCAGGGAATAGAACCAAGATCCTTTAGGGCCCATGTTAGTGTCTTATTCACTAGAACCAGTGATACACCGACCTTAGTGGATCAGGTGCCAACATTTTCCAAACGAGTCACCGTATGTGACTGACAGAGGAAATATTTTGTTTAGATATATATAATTCTCACCGCAAATAAGCTAATAATGGAGTGCAAGCTGATAACTTAATTGATTAATAACATAGTGAAACCTAGTGATAGGTTAATAACTTAGACTGGTTAATAATTAAATCACTGTGTTTTAATTGCATGTGCTGCAAGGAGCCCCAGGAGACACACTAAAGAGCCAGTTGTGGCTCAAAAGCCACAGTCTGAGTATTACTGCACTACACCATTGTGCCTCGGTAACCAAGAGAAACCTAGGACTGGAGTAACAGTGCACTTGCACCTTTATAGGTACCGGACAGTTTGGCACTAGCAGATCTAAGGGAAGCTTGCACAGTACCTACTGCCCCCCAGTCTTGGTAGCCCTTTGTCTTCTATGTGACCTACAGCCAGGGTGGCCACTCATGCATCCCTGGAACATGGATATTCCAGAACTTCTAGGAATGGAATAGGCCCGCCCCAATCTGTGTGACATCGTCCCCGCTGGCATGACCTTGCACACACAGGTCATACAAACTCATGCTGCTTAGGGGATGACATGTTGAAGAGCACCCGGCCCCCTTCAGCATGACCTTGGTCGTACAATGTGCCTAAAGTCACACTAGCGGAGGCAGGTCAAGATGCTCTTCAAATGGTGTCTCCCATCTGATAACCAGACAAAATCACATTCAGCTTTGTCTTGGGTTGGTGGTAGGGGGAGGGGATCTTTAAAAAGCAGGAATGCCTAGCTGAAAACTGGATGAATAGCCTGCCTCCCCATGGCTTCCTCAGAGCCCACGTCATACTCATCTTGTTGGACTTTTAATTCAAAGAAAAGAAACAGATCTGAATCTGTGAAATTATATTTCAAGGCATACTTCTGAGGACCAGGATGTTATACCTGAATGAGCATTAACCTGTAGCCCCCTGTTTCCACATCAAACCAAAGTTGTTCTGTCCCATTGTTCCATTTCAACTAATTCTGTGGTTCTGAAGAATTGCACTTGGAATTAGGAAACAAAACTGCAGCCCAAACAAAACCTGTTTACTCAGGCTGAATAATCACAGAATCTCAAATGCCTTCTGGCCATGAGATCCCTTCTGGTGCTTTGTATTTAAAAGCACTATGGATCTTAACTGTGACCTTACTTTCCTCTTAAATGGAGAGAGCCCTAGGTGAACCACACACACAATGAGACTAGCAGAGAGGGGACCTGCTGTGCAAAGCTGGTGGAGGGAAGGGAGTTGCCTCAAAAGTGTTCAGAAATGAAATCTCACCAGCGGATGTTTGCACTGTGGTGAAGGGGCGGTTGTTTTCTTAATGTGATGCTGTACATAGATATGGTTCACTTAGAAAACAGGACACGGCCCATGTATATTCTGTCTCCAGCCATAGATTTTAGATGCTAAGAAATGGAAATTACTGGAGATGGCTCTGCCTCTGCACTCAGGAACTATTCAGAATACTGAACTGGCTGAATGAAATAATTGAAGACAATCCCCTCCCAATTCCTCTGACAGAGCTTAAAAAACACCCCTGCAAATTGTTTTGGGCAGTTCCAGCCTGCCCTTCTCATTTCCCCTAAGTCAGGGACAAAAATAAACATGATGAGCCAGCTCCTCAGCAGATATACATTGGCCAAGCATCATTGACTTCAGTGGAGTCTGGTTCCTTTGTCTTAAATCACACATCCAGCTTTGAATTTTATAGGCATTCAGTGCCATGACAAACTTCACATCCCCAGCCGCTGTGTTTCCCCCCACACAGCCCAAAATCAAACAAGCACAACCCATGGTGGGTAATCCCTTTATGGAAAGTGTTAATTTTGTCTGGTTGTGTGTTAATGCATGCAGATGATTTAATCATAGAAAACCTGGAACTTCATTCCCTATGAGAGAATGTGGTCAGAGCAGGAGACAACTGCACAGCTGGAGTCCTTGACTTACATGCAGATACATTTATTTCACTATTTAAATGGCCACCCTGCCATAGAAACAACAGACAGATCCTCCCAGTTCTCCCCCCTCCCTTCCCACGTAGAGACGTATCATAATCTCCCCATTTTACAGATGGGGAATTGAGGCACAGAGGGCCTGATCCAACATCCATTAAAGAAAGCAAGGGTGGAGAACCTTTTTTGGGCTCACAGAAAAATCAGTCAGGGGCGACACAAAAGCAAGAAACAACACACACACACCCCTACACACACACACACACACACACAGACTCATACAGTTACCTACATGCTTTTAGCTCCCATCAAACGATCCATCATCTATAGCCAAGCCCTTCGATACAACCGCATCTGCTCTAATCC
>CM057847.1:69711740-69728968 GCA_030068395.1 Apalone spinifera | reverse complement strand
TCTGCACTTGAAAGGGAATTCTCTGAACTGTCATTCATGCTAAAATTCGACACTCTACGCTTGGGTCTCAACAAAGATGCTAACTATCTTACCCATTACAAAGATAGCTTCCCCACTTATCACCTCTAATACCATTAGCTCACAGACATTTACCTTCCCCCCCTTGCATCCCCCTTCTGTTCTGAAATTTGATTTGTCCTTTTCATATGTGTTCATTTTTTTAAATTGTATCCTTTGGTATATATGGTTGTGACTGTTTTCTTCCACTATTTGATCTGAGGAAGTGGGTCTGGCCCACAAAAGCTCATCATCTAATAAACCATCTTGTTAGTCTTTAAAGTGCTACATAGTCCTCTATTTTGTTTCACACACACACACACACACACACACACACACACACACACACACACACACACATTCTAAAAACAAAAAAAATTCCCTCACACACCCAAGCCGGGGGAGGGGGGGAGAGGCAGGCTAGTAGATTTTATGTGCTCCAGCCCTGCAGTGGGGGGACCCCTGGGCCTTGGGAACCAGATCCAGGCAACCCGGGGGCTGCATCTGGCCCCTGGGCCTGAGATTCCCCACCCCTGCAGTAAAGCCTAATAACTGACTGCAGTGAACTTTAAATCAGGACTCGAGAAAGCAAACAATTTGCCTAAAGTCACAGAAGTAGCTTGTGTCAGAAGTGGGAACTGAAGACAGATCTTCTGCATCATAAACTACTGCCTTAAGCACAAGACTATCCTTTCTCTGTGTGTTAGTGTACTGTGAACTTGAATAAACCACTTAATCTCTCTATGGCTCTTTCTTCATTAAAATGGCTGATAATTGTACAGATTGGCCTCAAAGAGGGATTGTGAAGCTTAATTCATTAATGTTTGCAAAGTGCATTTAGATCATTGGGCAAAAGACATTATACAATACATTTTAAGTAGCAGTTGTAACATTCAGCAAGATAGAGAGCATAAAGCATATCCTTCCTTTAAGTGGCGAAATAAAATTTAAAAAATCTCTATGTGGAGCACTTATTACTGAAGAATAGATTAAAGACATGCTCCTTTCCTGGAATGATGATTATGCCCAGCATAAGGTCCCTCAGTAGTTTTCAGTAATCCACAAGGAATGCACCACTGACCTCTGAGGTAATTTTGGATCACACCCAAGCCAAATAAAAGCAGATTTGTGGCTGCAGTTGAGAGATCCTCTGAAAAACTATAAATGTAACCACAGTGTCCTCTGGTTTGATCTGAGCTCAGTCGGATCTCCATCCACATCTTTGGAATTAGTCCAGAAACAATTAGTGGTTTAAAGCCAGGACATTATTTTATGGCGCAACCTACCACAGTGTTGTAAAAGTGCTAAGTACACAGCACTGCAAAGTTTGGGCCACCCTTACTGTGTGGTACATTACCCCATAGATAGTCCCATTGATTTGGGTAATATTCACAGAGTAAGGTTATAGGTCTCAACCAGGGTGCACATATCTTGGGGTACAGACAGGTCTTCTAGGGGGTCTTCTAGCTCACCTAGATCAGTGTTTCTCAAACTGGGGGTTTTGACTCATGGGGGTGGGTCAAAACACAAGGGAAACATTTAGAGGGGATTGCAAGTACAGGTTCAGTGCCAGTGTTAAGGGGTGGCAAGCAGGACAGTTGCCCAGCTAGGGCCTCACTCTAGCAGTGGAGCTGGAGCTATTTTTGGGGTGGCCATGCTGAGCTGCACTCTCCTCCTACTTTAGACTTATTGAGATCGGGGTGCCAACTCTCCTGGACTAGACAGACCGGACTCTATTGCTGCAAGTAGCATCCGGTCTGTGCAGTCCAGGAGAGTTGCCAACCCTTACCACCTCAGGCTGGGGATACAACTGAGGGCAGCTGTGGAGCCCTGTCCCAGTGGGGCCCTTGGGCTGGTAGGTCTGGCTTGCTGAGGAGTCCATCTCAAGGCCAGTAGGCAGCAGGATATCAAGGGCAGGCAGAGCCCATGGGGCTGGCAGGTGATGGGACCCCAAGGGCCAGTGGGACCCCAGGGAGCCAACAAAGCATGTGGGGCTGGCAACCCCCTCCCGTACACCTATTTCCCTTGCCTGTACATACTAGCTACATGCTTCAGTCCCATGGGGGGGGGGGGAAAGGGGGAGCTTGGCCTCCATCCTTGCCATCAGAGTTCCAGCTTCAGACATGGCTCACAAGTAAAAACAGGCTCAAGTATCAACGCTAAAATGAATCTATTTATATTCCGATTGATTCGTGTTATAATTCTCTGGTAACAATGAGAAAGTAGGCAGCTTTCCTGTGACAGTGTGCTATGACCCTTTGGTATTTGTATGTCTGTTTTTGTAAGCAAGTAGTTTTCAAATGAGGTGAAACTTGGGGTTACACAAGACAAATCAGACTCCTGAAAGGGGGGAGAGTAGTCTGGAAAGCTTGCAAACCAGTAGTATAAGGAATTATTCAGATGTGGCAGAGGTTGTCCCTATGAAACTTTGCCTCTCATTTTGCTCCTATTGAAGTGAAATTGTTATTGACATTAGAGAACACAGAATCAGGCTAGGTATGAGAGAAAGAGAGAAAGAGCATGTGCAAGTGACACACTGAGGCTATGTCTACATTACAGGCTTCTTGTGCAATAAGCTTCTTGCACTAGCGAGCATCCACACTGCAAAAGCACATTGAAAAAGAGATGCACTTTTGCACAAGAGAGCGTCCAGACTGCATAGCTATTCACAGAATGGCTACCAGGGCACCTGTGGTTTTTTTCAATAGGGGTTTTTTGCACAAAAAGAGGCAGTTCCCCATCCACACCTATTTTTGTACAAGAGCTCTTATGCAAAAAGGAGTTATTCCTCATGGAAAGAGGAATAACTCTTGCACAAAAAACCTTCTGTTCTGTCAATTTTCTTGTGCAAAAACACGCTTGAAGGTGTGGACGCTCCGCGAGTTTTCGGCCATTTTTGTGCAAAAACTCTGCAGTCTAGAAATAGCCTGAGACGTCTGCATCCTCAGTTGTGTAACTGAAAAGGTCAGAATCCCAGTTTTAATTCTGAGTCCATGCTGCACACAAGAGTCGAATTTTCTTCAAATCCAGTTCTGGGTAAAGATGACAGATCGGTTTCAGATCTACCCTACACAGGTGCAAGAAATGTATTTCCAAAATGTGAGAACATATTTGAGGGAGGGATGCTGGGGAAGGAAATAAAAGAGTGAATCTAGTACTTCTGTAGCACTAGCAGCATCCAGAGATCAGGCACTGCCCATGCAAAATGGATAGAAATGTGTAAATTGCTTTCAAACTGTGCTCCCTGCAATTCTGTCAATTACAGGGTAGCTGGAGTCTGGAAGAGGGCTGTGCTAGAAAGGATAAGCATCATATAAGGGCCTGGAGGGGTATCAGTACAACATGTGTTGTTTCATGGCAATCACACTTTGTAATTAAGAGTTAACGCTCCTTTGGGGGGGGGTCTTCAGACAGGGTGATCTGCATAAAGTCTGACAAAAGCTTCCATGGGGTTGTTTGTTGTTCATTCAGAGTGGGCAAAGGAAGAGAGCAATGACACACACAGGAGCCCTCCCAGACTCTTTCCCTGAGGCCTGTAATTGGAGCTTGTCAGCTCCAAGACATCAGAGCTTTGAAAGAGGCCTAGCGAAACTGCACATCATCCACTTCAAGAATCATTTGCATTAACCAGCTGTCAGTGACTAGAAGGAAAGAGGGTTTCATGGACCCTAAAATAATATGAGTCACCAAGACCCAGAGAGAGAGAGTGTCCATCTCCTGGGGGGTGTTTCACTGACACACTAAGTAGCCCACCTATCTGACAGCACTTAAAAACAATACTTCAGAAGGTATTGATTCATCCGAAAAAGTGGGTTGTGCCCAGGAAAGCTCAGGATACCATCTACCTGTTTTGTTATTCTCTAAGGTGCTGCAGGATTATTTGTTTTTTTTTTTAAGTTACCTCAGAAGGATCTTTTAGCAGTTATCAAAGAGCCTCCAAAGACAGTTAGCAATTGAGGCGACAGTGCTTTCAAACACAGAGCATTACACAGTCTATACTGCAAATGCTATTACTGTATTTGCAGAAAAGGAGAAATGGCATATATAGTGATGAATATGTGGATGTCTCCGTTTTACAAAAGCACACTCTAATTAATGCTGGTCAGATAATATACCTTGACCAGTTTATATGTCTGTTAGCATTTTCCCTCCCTTATTTAATTAATACTTTTTGCATTATTCATCCAGCTTTAAGTATAATTTATTATGGAGGAGAATTTCAAACCCATGAAGGCCACTAGGTATCCAAGGTCTACTGGAAGCCAATGAGAGATGGGCACCTGACTCCAATGTTTCCTGTAAGCTGAGCACTTGGGCAGCCACCTAGGAGAAATCTAGGTGCTGCCCAACTGATTAGCAGAGGTCTCACAGCCTCCCACAGCAAGTAACATGTGTTTCTATTGGTGGTGCACATCTGCACTTGCATTGGTGCACATAACAAAACGTATTCCACGCATGTATGGAAAAAATAAGAGAGAACACTGCCTGGCTCCCATTTAGTCCTTTTAAAATCTGCACCATAACAACAGCTGCCAATCACCTACAACTGAGTAAATATAAATTAGGAATCACTCCACTGAAAACTACAGTACTAGGCTGGGTGTAACTCTTAGTAGTTTGCACCAGTTTGCTGGATGTTTAACTTATTATATCTGAAAGAGAGGAATCTCAGTGCTAGTCTCCATTGAAAACCTACATTGGCATGGCTATATCTATGAGTGGTGTGAAAAAGCCACACCCAAGAAAGATAGAGCTATGCCAACTTAGCCCCCTGATTGACACTGCTGGATAGAGGGAAAAATTCTTCCATAGACCTACTGACTGTCTCTCAGGAACGTGTCCGTCAGAGGTTTAGGGATACCCCAAGCATAGAGTTCCATTCCTGACCATCTTGGCTAATAGCCATTGATAGACCTTATTCTCCAAGAATTTCCTATGTTTGTTTCAAGCTACTGCCTATTCATTTCATTGGCCAATCCCTGGTTCTTGTGCTATGTGAAGGGGAAGACAGGACTTTCCTGTTCACTTTCTCAGCACATTCATGATTTTATAGACATCCATCATATTGCTCCTTGGTGATCGCTTTTCTAAGTTGAAGCTGTTCCATACCCCCAGTCATTGTTGTTGCCCTCCTCTCTGCTTTTTCCAATTCTAATATGTTGGTGTGGGGTTTGTTTGTTTGTTTAATGGAGCAACCAGAACTGCAGGAACAACAAGCAGTATTCAAGGCGTGGAAAGTCATGTGTTGGTCCCAGTTCTGTCTCTGGCCTGCTGACTGACCATGAGCAAGTCATTTCACCCCTCTGTGCTTCAGTTTCCCCATTTGTAGAATAGTGCTAATACTATTGACCTCCTTTATAGAGCACTTTGAAATGGGTGGGGGCAAACAGCTAGATAGTAAGACAACAACAGGAGCTAGGTGTTGTACCTTAATATGAATGATAATAAAAATCATATTAAATGTAAGAATGTGGATCTTTAGCCATAACTCATAGTGATCCGGAAGTATTTTAAAATCCTGCCCTGCCCTTCATCCCATACTATTCAGAACCTGTTTAGTGGAGAAGAATTGTATTTTACCGTTTTTTTGTTTTGTTTTGTTTTTGGTAAGTATTATAGAAACCAAGATTTACAGGAAGATTTACTCATGCTTTGCTGATACTAAAAGTTGTGCAAAAATGAAAATTGACCTTCAGTTTCAAAGAACTGACTTTACCCAGCTGACTGCTCTTCCTGCCTCATTCATTTCTTTTGATCGTGCCGGCTGTGGACACTCTGACTGCGGACTGACTCTGGTAGTTTTCACATTGGTGAATGTGTTATAGATCAGTGCAACTTGGCATTTCCTCTGACATGAAGGCTTTGGGTCTATCTCATCTCAGTAAATTTTCGTGTCAAACAACAGTTGGCTTTGTTTGTTGTGATTCCACTATGACTGGTATGTTGCAATTATCTTTGGATCTCCTTGCTGACAGTTCCTCCTTTTTGCATATGTGGCTATTTGCACAGCAAGAAAAGCCAGAGTCTATCCTGTTTTATGGGAAGATTTTGGAGTCTGGAGTCTAGTGAGCTTTTTTAATAGATTTATGCCTAAAATACCTCTGTGCTGAGAAGGTGCTAGGCCTTCTCAGACATGCTCTGATCCATCTGTTTGGGTTTTTTTAGAAGTCAAACTCTGCTCAGTGCTATGGACACGGGGCCAGGAAGGATCATCAGAATCATTGAGCTTAGTCACTTGTATAGCTAGGATTTCATAGATATGAAGTAACGAACATGACTGTAAACAGTTCAGGTACTGACCTGTGCAGTATTTCTGGAGTTACCTAGTGAAAATTAACCATGCATAAACTTCAAGATAAATGTTCATGAATATCTTCTTTTCGGCTATGTCTAGACTACGCTGAAGTATCGAAAGGCAATATCTTCTTCAGATCTCATAGCTTTCAAAAGTGAAGGTAGTTTGAACGTGGTTTTTTCCGCAGCCCTCTCCCCTTTTTCGAAAAGCTGCTTTTCCTCAAAAAATGAGGTTTATGTGGCTTTTCAAAAAGGGGGGGTTCGCCAAAAAAAATGCATCTAGATACTTTCACTTTCGAAAGTTCTGCTTTCAAAAGTGAGATCAGAAGAAGATATGCAAATTCCCACGGAATTTGCATATCCTCTTTCGACACTTTAGCGAAGTCTAGATGAGCCCTTTCTGAGTGGAGTCAAGGAATTTGGTTCCGCTTTCTCTGGCATGAACACACACTCACATTCATTATCACCTGCACACTTTCTAACACATATGCGTTCTGTTAAACTTTCTCTCATGTGAATGTGCTCACACACACACACACACACACGCACACATTCTATATCTGAACACAATTTACCACAGGTACCTCACCCCTGCACCTATGGAGTTATTTTGAAATAATAAATGCAACATTCACACTACCAAGCCTGCTATTTCAAAATAATAGGCTGGTTATTTCAAAATCTGTACTCCTGCTTTCCTTGGGGAATAAACTTATTTTGAAATAGTTATTTCAGAAGCTATTATTTTGAATTTGTCATTTTGAAATAATTTCCTAGTGTAGACATGCCCTCTGTCCCACTCCAAGGTAGACAACTGAAGCAGCATTTCATAATATTTCTGCTATAGGGAAGAAATAACATCTAAAAGCAGGTTGGCCTAGTAGTTAAAGCACGGAACTGGGAGTCAGGAAATCAGTAATGTAGCCCCAGCTGTGCCACAGAACTCCTGTTTGACTTTGGACAAGCAAGATAACTTCTTTATGTTTCAGTTCTCCTCAGCTGTAAAATGAGGATAATACATCTCTTCCTCACAGCACTAAGGAGCAAATTAATTAGTATTTGTAAATTGCTTTGACATAGATGATGCATTGGAAATTTCTGGAGTATTAGAATTGAACAATATATCATTTATTTAAAGAATTTAATCTCTATTTTGCCTCATGAAATATCCTAAAGCAAATTGCAATCTCCTCTGATTTATTCATTATTCAAAGGTTCAAATATTCATTATTCAAATATATTTTGTATAGGATTTTTGTTCTTTGAAATATTTGGATCATGAACACCCAAAATCCTGTCTGTGATGCCCACTCAGATAAATCACATCATTTCTATTCCCTGATTGGATGTATGTGCAAGCTCTTCTGGTATGTATATCTGAGAGTAGGAATTTAAAATATTGGTTTCCATGAATTTTACACCTGTGTGATTTTTAAAGTTTATTCTATAGGCACTTGTTCACAAGCAAAACTTGGTGTCTCGTATGTCTACAGCTAGCAAAATGACAGTGTTATGATGCAGATGGAAAGCAATTAATGTAAAAATGTAAATGAGTATTCACAGATAATTGTTTAAATTATTCATGTCGGGGCCCCAAGTCAGTAAGCTATTTAAGAGACTCAGGGCTTGTTTACCCTTGAAATGCTGCATAAAAGCTCATGATACCATCTACATTTTTGTCAGTTTCTAAGGTGCTGCAAGACCGTTCCTTGTCAAGTGTTTCCAGTTACAGACTAACGATTGAACCCTCTGAAACTTTTGCAATGGCACAGATACTCTGCTGCAGCTGTGCTAGTTTGCTTCAGTGGTAACACTACTTATTCTGAGGGGAGGGGTTCTCCTATAAGCTTCTATCCTCCACAAGAAGGTATATCTAGGATGACAGAGGAATTCCTCCCTGCCCTAACGCTGTCCATACTGAGGGTTATGTTGGTGTAACAACACTGCGAAGGGGGGTGAATTTTTCATGCCCATGAGTGATGTAGTTCAAGACAATTTAATTTTCTAGTGTAGACCCTTTCTTTTCAGCCTGAGATTAGCCCCACATGGGTCAGCTTCCAGGCAGGGTCAAGAACATATTTAAATACCATTCTGAACAGAAATTATTTTTTCTTCCCAAGTGTTCTTCTCACAGAGTGTTTTAAAGACACCCTGTATGTTATTATGGTGTCATCCTGTGTACCTCTTAATACCAATTGCTGCTGACCTCCGGTTGGAAACATAACACCTCTGTAATTCAGGAGACACACACATTAGTTTGTAAAAAAAATGTGTTCTCAGTTTCAAAAAACCTCCAGCAAATTGAAAGAAACATTCTGCGACATATTTTCAAAACACCAGTTGGCGGGCTGAACTTTAATGGAAATTGCCTGCCTACCAGTGCAGCCGTGGCACAGTGCTTTGACAATTCACTCTGACAAGGGAACTTTTCGGAATAAGAGTCTTTTCATTTTTGTATAAATATACATGCATGAGGGACCTATTTCAGCACACGCTTACACCATTGTATATTACACCATTGAACTTCTCTGATGTTAGAGGCATTACCTCAGTCTACTCCAACATATCTGAAAGGAGAATGCAGCCCACTCAATACACATAAATCATCAGCAGTGATAGAAACACTATCCAGTGGATAAGCAGAGGAAAGCAGTCTAAATCTTGTTTCTAAAATAAATCTACTATGGCCTATGCTATCATCAGTTAACTCAGAGAGAACTGGATTTTCCGGTTAGTTCTCTTTCCCTGAACCAATGTGCTAGTTCCATTTCTCCCTCTCACAATGAAGGTTTCATCCTGCACCTCTAAGGCTTTGTCTACACTGCAGGGTTTTTATGGAAGAAGCCTTTTGCACAAAGAGGTTTTGCGCAAAAACTTCTTGTGCAAAAATGCGTCCGCATCTCAAAGCGCATCGCAAAAGTGATGTGCTTTTGCGCAAGAGAGCATCCACGCTTCATGGACACTCTTGCGCAAGAAAGCTCTGATGGCCATTCACAGAATGGCCATCAGAGCTCCTGTGCTTTTTCCCATAGGGGTTTCTTGCGCAAAACCCCCTCCGGAGCATCCACACCTGCCTTTTTGCACAAGAGCTGTAGCGCAAAAAGGCGTTATTCCTCGTAGGAAGAGGAATAACTCTACAGGCAAAAGCTCCCTGTCCTGTCAATTTTTTTGTGCAAAAAATACTTGAGGTGTGGACGCTCTGCCGTTTTTTGTGCAAAAACGACGTTTTGGCACAAAAACCTTGAAGTGTAGACATAGCCTAAGAGATTAAGAGAGCCAGAAACATAGGGTCCAAAATTGCATGTCCCCCTTTCCCTTGCAGTGGATTCCAGTGGACTTAATACTTATTAGAAGGCAGTTGTGGTCTACTGGATTGTCCTCCTGGCTGGGACTTAGCTGCCTGGTGTTCTGGTCTTCATTCTACCTCAGAGCTGCTGTGTGAACTTGGGCAAGTCCTGTCACCAATCAGTGTCTCAATTACTTTGTAATACTCACAATATTAATGCGGAGGTGTAACAGTCAACCCTGAATTACTGTCTCAGTTATAGAAAGCTCTTAGCACACAGCATTTAAGACACTCAAGCTTAGCTCTACATTAAGATTTTTTTAGGAAAAAAAAATTGCTGATTGTTGCTAATGCCAGTTTCCAGTGGTGATCACTCTAGGACACTGAGGACTGTGTTGGACTTGCAAGCAATCACTTTTAGAGTGTGGGAAGGGTGATTCTTGGTCTGCTTGCAATCTAGGAGATCTATAGCAAAGCAAGCAAGCAATATCAGTTTGCAAATCACCAGTTTAAAGTAAGGCGGAGTGAGTTGTGTCTCACTGCCTTAGGAAGCAGCCTGTTTTCTCTCTCTTGTCTTTGGGATTTTTCTGTGTTATCAAGTAGTTTTACAGTACATTGCAATTCATGTTTTATCTAGTGTGTGTGTGTGTGTGTGTGTGTGTGTGTGTGTGTGTGTGTGTGAGAGAGAGAGAGAGAGAGAGAGAGAGAGAGAGAGAGAGAGAGATTAATATAACAATAGCAATGATATGAGCAGTAGCATAAACAGTTTTCTGTAGCTGCTAAATTTTTTATATCATGTTATACAGATGTTGTCTTAGCCAGCTCAGAGATGATCCAAAATGTCAGCACCCACAATAGCCTTTTCTGTGCAAGCATCCCTCCTCCCTAACCCTTGGTACTATGTTGCCATAAAAATGCCTATGAATTAATTGCATTTTTCAAATACTTGATTTCCTGAACTCTTTCTTACATCCTGAGTCTTTGTGAAGAGCTCTTTACATTACAAGATTATGCCTCACATAGTAAAGTTTTGAGATCTGTGCATGGGAAGCACTCTATAAATGGGAGTAATATTTTACGAGTGGACACTGGCTAAGTAGGTTGCTTGTCTGACTTAGTCTGACTTCTGATTATGAAAAGTACCAGGTTCCTTCTTCTGTCTCTGAGGCAGAGACTGGGCCCCATCACTTCTTTAGTCCACTGAGTTAGTTAGAACCGTAGTTTGGGTTGTTCATGTCCAGGGTTGCATTCTCCCCACCAAATACACAACTAGCTTCCATTAGCATTAATCGGAGTTACAAGAGTGCACCACTAATACGCCTCTCACAGTGTTAATATTTAACAAGAGCACTGC
This sequence comes from Apalone spinifera, assembly GCA_030068395.1. Lineage (NCBI taxonomy): Eukaryota > Metazoa > Chordata > Testudines > Trionychidae > Apalone > Apalone spinifera. Next base: position 69,717,977 of record CM057847.1, on the reverse strand, counting down.
AAGCTGGGCACATTTCAGTCACCTAGGTTTCATACAGACTATTTTCTGCAAACATTATAAATCCACATGCTGTTCAGAGAACTTATTTAGTAATAGTGGGCCAAATTCAAAGGCAAGAAGACTAAGAGAGGCAAAAATTGGTGTCACATACTCTTCCTGCTCCCTCAGCATGTAACTTACACCATCTCCTCAATTCAGACTTACTTGTTTATGTATGTATACAAAGCACCATTCAGCACTCTGGGCTTTGTACAAAATGTACAAATAACCAAACAGGTTGAAAGGACCAAAACAAACAGCACAGTCACTCAAGTGACTTTATTGTCACTGTTTGTTACAGTCATCTGAAAGATCAAACTCTTCACTGCAATCAAATAAATGCTGTCATGCCAGTTTATACCAGTGGAGCATTAGACAGTATTAATTTCTATCCAGCTCATGAGAGCCATTCCTACCCTAGTCCCTCTCACAGGTCCCTGGTTCTCCTTCAACCATCTATCCTGTGGTGAGACAAATTTGTAAGAGGCTGTAAGTTATATAACTGAGTCTAAGTTGGTGTGATTTAGAATGCGGAGGGGTCGAAAAGCAAATGTAAAGTACAACAGCATAGACTGAGCTCTGAATGTGAACCCATAAGTTCTGCCCTTACTTACATCTTATTGGGGTTACATAGACAAGCCTACACTGGCACTTTACTGCACTGTAACTTTCTGGCTCAGGGGTGAGAAAAATCACACTGCCGAGTGCAGCAAGTTAAAGCTCTGTAAAACACCAGTGCAAACTGGCTATGGCGCTGGAAGCCGCTCTCCCAGTAGCTATTCCTCTCATGTAGGTGGTTTATCTGGAGTACTGGGAGAGCTCTCCCCCAGCGCTCATGCAATGGCCACACTGCCACATTATTAAAGCGTAGAAAAAGCCATAGAATGTACATCGGGGAGAATTTGCTCCAGTAGGGTCTCTTAGGTCTACTCTACACTAACACCCACTTCCTCGTCGATCTAATCTCTGTCACTTCAGCTATGACGTGGGGAACCTTCTTTGGGTCGGGGCCACTTACCCACACACAAAAAAAAAAAAAAAAAAATCAGTCAGAGGCTGCACAAAAGCAACAAGCAAAAAAAAAAAAAAACCCAAACAAACAAACAAACAAAACCCTACCTCACTGATGTGGCCTCGAAGAAGCAGAAATTCATTCCCCACATTCCCCTCGCACAGCAGAGCCCAAGCTACTAGATTTTGTGGGGGAAAAGCCTTGATACAGCACTTTACTGTACCAGCTGAGGGGAGGAGGAGCGGCAAAGCCACTTTCTCCCCCACCAGGCAGAGGCCATGGATTGGATCTGGCTCTGGCTTTCCTGACTCCAGCCCACAAGACTTGGGGCTCCTTCCCCTACAACAGGCAGCCAGCGTTGGCACTTCAGTCCTGCGGGAGGAGCTGTGGAGAGTGGAGGTGTAGGGCTGCAGCATCAGTGTGGGCTCCCCAATGCTGGGAGTGGAGCCCAGAACCATGGCAGCCAGTTCCAGGCAAGCCAGGGGCTGGATCCAGCCCTCGGGCTTTAGGTTCCCCACCTGTAGCTGAAGTTGACATACTTATCACAGCATCTTGAGCGTGGTAGGGTCAGTGGGCTACTCTCCCATTAACGGTGTCTACTCTTCTCATCCTGGTGGAGTACTGGCATTGATGGGAGAGTGCTCAGAGATCAATTTATCATGTCTAAGCAGGAGCAATAAATCTACTGGTGGATCGATCGCCGCAGCATCAATCCCTCGCATAGTGGAGACAAGCGCTTAGATTCATAGATTCCAAGGCCACAAAGGACCATTGTGATCCTCTTATAGAAGTCCCCCGCCCAACCACTCCTAGAGCAGGGCTTTTAGAAAAACATCCCATCTTGATTTAAAAATGGTCAGCGACAGAGAATCCTCCCCAACTCTTGGTAAACTGTTCCAGTGGTTAATTACTCTCACTGTTACAAATGCACGCCTTATTTCTAGTCTGAATTTGTCTCGCTTTAATTTCCAGCCATTGGATCGTGACCAGTCCCTGCTCTCAGAAACATGTGGTTTCTGTTAATTTCAATGGGAACTCACATCCAAGAGGAAAATTGTAACAGAGAGCAGCGTCTTGTAAAATCTCCAAGGATAGGAGTTGATGCTGACTCTTTTTATGTACTGTAAGCCTGTTTGGAAGGTGGTTCATTTTGACTTTATAAATGAATAATCTCTCCTTCGAGGATCTCGGTAGAACACCCCACCTCCTTCCACAAATAACAGGTACGGAGATCACCAGTGATGGGATAGTCAGGAAATAAATTCAGGGTTTCACATGGTTTCCTGACCCGCAGGCATCAGGGGTCAGGACAGTTTTGTATGGTATCAGATTAAGGTTGAATCAAAGCTGTCCAAATCTAGGAGAATGGTTTAAGCAAAAACCCTGCTGGATATTAGAGAGATATTTGCCAAGGCATAGTCTATCCATAAGCCAGGGGGTTGAAAAGTTGTCAGTTTGAATCTTAATGAAGTAAGGTCAGTGAAAAGCTCCATTCTGACACCACCTAATAGTCCAGGCCCCATGTTGGTCTAAAATCTAATGTTCATTCAGTGCGATAAAGTAAACAACACACATTATTCCAAATCATTATTACTGGGGTGGAGAGTGGGGGAGGAGGGGTGTGCAGAAAGCATTTGAATGAGCACAACGCGAACAACAATATTTTATTTCCTTCATGTGTCCACAGAGCTCCCAGACACTTTTAAGGAGCAATGAGAAAGCCTCTTAAGTTCTGGAGGCTGGTTTGGTTCAGACAACTATCCAGCATGCAAAATATTTGTATGAATTATCTGAGCCTCTTGAATCTGCATAACTACATGGAGTAAGAATAAGCTGACAGGAAATACTACAGGAACAGCAATCCTCACGCTATCTTGCCAGGAGAAGGTACCGAGCCATAAAGTTTGATTGCAAAGTTCTGCATCTGAACACGTGTGAGCAGACATGTCGACCATACCCTTGCCTCTTCCATGAACACATGCCATTCTGAGACCTTCCTCTTTGGGAACACCATCAGGTACTTTACTTTGTGTCTCAATCTCTTTTCCAATGCATATCAGCCTACCACACCTTTGCACTGGTTTTCAGCTTTTTCGCACATTCTCCCAAGCAGGGTGGGGTTGAGGTATCTCTCCCCAAGGAACTCTCTTTGTCAAGACTTCCTAGTCTTCGATCTCTGCTTCCTTTGTCCTCAGGCACTTCCTTCCTGTGCTCTTTTGAAATCACTTGCCTGTTAATGTGCTAATTAACTCATTGACTTCCTACCCCTCATCTGGCCAGGTAATCAGGCCCACTCCTGTCCAATTAGGCCTTTTCCAGGGAACTCAGTTGGTGCTAATGGTGACCAGAGTGCTGGCTCAAGTTCCATCTCTCATCACTTGGTCACAACAACTTGAAATGCTTTGGCAGTGTTGGGACTGAGGCCTTGGTTCAAACACATTTCTGATTTGGCATGACCCTGAATGTGTCATGGCAGAGGTGGGTAAAAATAAATATAACGGGGCAGGACAATAGCCAAATATTGCCTACTACGTATGGTTCCAAACACAGGGACACCAAGTTGCTTACTCCTGTGCCTTCTCCATGGGCTGCAGTTTCTAGATCCTCCTCTGGCTCTATGGGGCAACCCTCAGGGCTAGCCTTACCATGAGGCAAACTGAGGCAGCCACCTCAGGTGCCAGACTGTGGGGGGTGCCACTAGGACCCAGAGTGGAGAAAATTGTGTCTGCTGCTGGTGCAGTGAGGGGGCTAGGGGGCGTCATTTGAGCTCCCCCGCCTCAGGTGCCAAAATGTTGCACCTGCCCCTCTCCTGGGGCTCTTAGGATGGGGATGAGGGAGAGAAAAAACTCCCTCTGGTCTCCCCACATGTGGGGATATTAGAGACTGCAGGTTCCCCCACCGCTTCTCTGCATCACCCAGCAGCAGCAGAGTGAGGGAGCAGAGGGGCTGGGGAGAAGGAGTCTCAGGAGAGCCATAGGATGGCAACAGCAGCAGAGCCAGATGTATTTGGGCAGAACAGCAATGGGGGATGGATAGCATTTGAAAACTGAGAGCCAATAGGAGTGTGGAAAGCAGCATGGAAAGCAAGAGGTGCCATTCCTCTTCACTGTTTTGAAAGCATGGACTAATTTTACATGGTCTGTAATACCTAGCTATTATTCTAACCCAGTCCCAACTGAGACCAGGTCCCCTTTGTGCTAAACATTGTACAAACACAGAGCAAGAGCCCTGAGGGTTTGCAGTCTAACCAGAGAAGACAGATAAAGGATGGGAGGGAAAACTGGCACAGAGAGGGTAAGTAATTTGCCACTCAGCAGGTTAGTAGCAGTGTCAGGTCTCCCAGTTCAGTGTCCTGGCCACTCAATCACACTGCTGCTCTTCCAAAGCATTTTTTTAAAAGGCTGGTGTTAAAAAAACATGTTTTTCTGGGTAGACAAGGTGCTCTCCCAGTGGGAACAGTTGTTGTCAGCTGCCACTGTAGGTAATGGTAAGAAAATGAACTGCAGTGTGAAGCTTTGATGTAGAAAGGGGATTTAAAGAAGCATCACTGACAGGCAGCTTTTAAGCAGAATTTAAAACTGATCGTAATACTCCACTTGATAAATGTCTGGTTTTGAACTTTAAGCCATTAAAGTTTCACATGAAGAATAACAACCTCTCACGAAATAAATTCTTGCTGTTCTGGGGTTTCTCTTAGGAGGGGGGAAAAAAAGGCTGAACTAGGAAAGAGACCAAGACGTATGCCTGGGTCCATTGCCTCCATTAAATACCACCATATACCATAGCAGAAAGCAGTGAAATTAACCATTGACTGATAGATTTTCTGTAAGGCCTTATCTATCCAGAGAGCTCTCACATTGCAATGCGAGAAAAATCACAACAGGCGCCCAGTTTTGGTGACAAAAAAACTTCCACCTCTGGGAAGGACTTTTGTCTTCCCTCCCTCCTTTTATTGTTGACAGTCTTGCAGTGTGTACTATAGCTATAGTAGGCTTTTTGTCAAGTTTATTGAACTCCAACATGTTTCCCACAATGCCTGATTAGCCACTCAGGCCAGCGCTTTGTACTCTGCTGCTCTGCAGCCATGTAAACAGATGTGCCCCTCCCAGCTGCAAACTCCAGGAATTTTAAAATCCATTTCCTCCTGTATTGCTCATTCTGAGGTGTCTTCTCAGGGAAACAGGGGTGGCTATCGTTCAAGATGCTCTCCTGCTTGGAGCCCCTCAGAGCTTTTGGATCTTATCAGCATGTGAGATGCAGAATAGGTGCAATCACAGCTGTGAGTGGCCCATAGGAAATGGGACATATATGGTCACATTTTTCTCAAGCCTTTTGTGCGAAGGAGTCCTAGCTGGCAGGCATACCAGAAGGTGAAGGAGGCAAACAGCCAGTCTGATGCTGCACCCAAAACATGCTTTTTTTCAGAAAGAACTGGACACAGTCCTGGGGGGCAGGGAGGGTCATGAGGCCAGCCAAGCATGGCCATGCTGGGTGGTCCAGCAGTGCTGGGGGAAGGAGACAGGCTGTGGTGTCTGTAGGGATGGAGGTGGATAGGGCTGCACTGCCTGGCCCCAGCAGTGTTTCAGGGGAGGGGGCACAGCAGTGGGACTGGTGGGGCTTAGCCTTTATCCCACCCACCCCGGTCTGGCACTCAGGCCAAGAGCCAGGGGCAGGGGTTTGAAACAGCATATCCACTTACCTGTAGAATTCTAACTGCAGTCTGCTCCATTTTATCCACGTCAGTTGCATCTTTTTATAATATTTGAACTGTGCATGTATTCCAAATGTATCCTCAGCCAGCATTTGTGCAGTGCCAGTGTAGTTTCCTCTGATCTACCTTCATTGCTTCTAGTTCAGAATCCTATAATTTTATTGGCTTCATATTTTTCCTGCTAGGCAGTTTCTTGGGCAATGTTTACCTCAGCATCTGCCCATGTGCAGTCCAATTGGCTTACTTACCAGTGATTCAATTCCTTAGTGTAGAAACAGGGGAATCTTTTTAAAAGCACCCAAATCTCCTTCTCAGAATAAGCTAGCTACTTAAAATCCTGAATCCCATGGACTTTTATTGAGACTTAGGTTCATAAGTCCCATTTTTAGAAGTGACTTTGGTACCTCAGGCATTTAGGTCCTCTGGAAAATTTTATCCACAGCCTTTTCCAGGCAATTATGTACATCATGGTGGG
>CM057847.1:69689668-69711730 GCA_030068395.1 Apalone spinifera | reverse complement strand
GGGGGGAGGAGGGAGGAGGAGAGGAACTTAATTCTGTGTCTGTCTTAACCTCTTGGTCAATCTTCCTTTGATTCTCCACCTTGACTTTTCTTAAGCTTGCTCTGCATTTCCAGGTCTCCTCTAGGCTATTGCCAGATACACCACGCTTCACTTTCATACACCCCTTTCTTACTCTTGATTGTAGATGGTGTACAAGGGCCATCTTCTGGGCCCATATGTATTCTTATCTTTGAACTCTTTCCCTTTTCTCTTCTATGACCCTGCTGGTTGGGTTTGTGTAACCTGCTGTTCAGTGTGAGTTGTGTGTTCATCTCTGTCCCTGAGCCACAGAAGGTGTGGACATGTCTATCCATACAGTGTTTGGAGCCCATGGGGGTGAGCCTTCAGGCCAGGTTGAGGGACTAAAATGGGGCTCATGCTACCATTCTAAATATAGCTGAGCGGTGCTCAGAAGTTTCAGCTCAGGCTCTGAGAGGCCCAAGCCCCCCTACACATCTCAACAGTCTTCAGCAAGATGCCAAGTTATAAGCATTATATCATCAGGATGATGATCACCCAAGGGAGATGTCAGCATTACTAGCTTTGTAGAATTAACTCGTTCATGGGCGTCACATGCCATTTCATAACCTTTGATTGCACCTATATCGCTGCGTTTGTTTCGCTGACATTCACCAGCCTTCGGTTACTTTCCAATTTTTGTCTCACTTTCCTTTTAATTACATATCCAGTGACATTTATGGTGACTGTGGCTGTGACTGTGACCCTGATTCTATCTTCAGTAACATCTTCTGTGCTACTCAGAGAATAAAATGCCCCCCCTTTCCCCAAGTCACGGGTAGATTAATACTGTGTGGTCTACACTCACAGCATGCCTTGCATTCCCACTCATGGAAATGGATAGTATGGTTTGTGGAGGGGGCTTTTGCCCTAAGTGATGACACATTCCCTTTCGGGGGGGGGGGGGAAATGACCTATCCTGTAGCAGTACCCAATGGAGGAAGACAGTGGGTCCAGCATATTCCAGAGCTTCCTGTAAATTATCCTCTGGAAGGGAACCCCCATTTCTGAAGATGGTCCCTGCACTGTTCTTCTGGCCCCTTCTCCTATGGCTCTTTCCTGTCAGATTCAGGCTACCACTGAGTCAATGGCACCGATGCAAGGGGAAAATAAAACTTTCTGTGGGGGCAACCACTACAGAGTCTGGGGCTGATGCTGCTTCAAGCAGCATTCACTTAGGCACAGGCAGCCATGGGTTAGCAAGGGGGGAGTGCCAGGGGGCTGTTTCTTCCACTCCTGCTCTATCCCCGCCTCCCCAAGCCCTGCAGAGCCAAAACCCCACAGAGACTGAGAAGATGGGCCTCTGTTGGATTTCAAGAAAATGAAGGTGGAAATGCAGTCCCCTCCACACACACACTTATGACCAGGGCTCGACAATCTATTGAATCTACTCGCCCGTGGTGAGTAGATTTCAGCTCGGTGCTCCATTTACCGGCGGTACGCGCATGCGCAATGCAGCTCTTGCACATGCGCAGTGCGGGGCTGGCAAGCGGCTTTCGCCGCGGTTCGTCAAGCCCTGCTTATGACCTCCAGGAGATACTCACCCACATGGGAACCCCTGCAATTAGTGCCTACTGACTTCAGGAGCTACTATTACCTAACCATATAAGCCCCAACATCAGGGGCTTATACAACTGCACATTCACTAATGTGATCTATGCCAGCAATGCCAGCAATGTCCCTCTGTCATGTATATTGGCCAAACTGGACAGTCTCTCCGACAAAGGATAAAAGGACACAAGTCAGATATCAGAAATGGTAAGACAGAGAAGCCTCTTCTAGGGATACACTTTAACCTGCCTTTTCCTTCAATCATGGATTTTAAAGTAGCCATTCTTTTACAAAGGAATTTAAAAAACCAACTACAGAGGGAGAGAGTGCAGAATTGGCCTTTATATACAAATTTGACTCTATTTCTCATGGATTGAACAATGACCTGAAGTGGATGAACTTAAAAAACAAATAGTCTAGCAGCACCTTAAAGACTAACAAAACATGTAGATGGTATCATGAGCTTTTGTGGGTACAATCCACTTCTTCAGATGAATTGACTAGTAAAAGTCCAGTTCCAAAATAAATAGGGGATGGCAGGGGGGAAAGAAGGAAGGGGAAAATAGAGTGTTCATATTACATGAAGCTGAGAGAAAAGGTGCAAATTGTTCTTAAGTACTCATTGTTTGGTTGGTTAAGTCATTAGGTAGTGTGGTCACCAGGGAATGTCTTTATTCATACCTTTGTAAGTGAAGTTACATCATTTGTAAATGAAGTTAAGTCCCAAACTTGTAAATGAAGTTAAGTTCCAACCCTTCCCTGTGTATTTGGTTGTCGAATTGGCCTGAAACAACACGGTAACTTGGAGATCCATTAATGAGTGCCCGGGCAGGTTAAAGTGTTCTCCAACAGGTTTCTGTGTGTCGCCTTTTTGGATATCTGATTTGTGTCCATTAATTCTTTCCCATAGAGCAGGGTTTTCCAACCTATGGGTCGGGGCCCAAATACGGGTGGCCATTACATTTCAAAAGGGTCACCAAGTGTCTCCCCCGTGGCTCTGCCGCCTCTCCTCCCCCCGTTTTTGAATTGCCTTGGGTCACCAAGTCTTCCTCAATTGTCAAAATGGGTCCTCATCTGTTAAAGGTTGGGAACCGCTGCCGTAGAGACTGTCCAGTTTGGCGGATATACATGGCAGAGGGGCATGAGCCATTATAAAACCTGCTTTCCTTATAGTCAACACCCAATTGACATCAAAAGCTAGGTATGGTTCACTTCCAGCCCACTCAATTAGCCTCATTAGCACCAGCACTACAGTTAACAGGTACTTCCCCGCCCCTTCTTTTTCTGTTATAAATTGAGGGTCTTCCCTTTTCTCTCTTCACTCTGTTCATCTGAGGAAATGGGTTTTGCCTGTGAAACCTCATGATACTGTATGTATATTTGTTCGTTTCTAACATGGTACAGGACTACTCATTTTTTAAAGTTAGAGACTAACTCAGTTACCCCCTGAGACTTTCTATCTCCCGTGTTTGTGCTTTGCATGGTTCAGTCCATTCCTGTTATCCTCTTGATGAGGCAGGCCATAGCAAATTCCTGGAGCCTTGCTTCAATTTATTAGCTTTCTTCTTGATGCGGTTGGCTCTACTCCACCCATACTTCCTGTCTCCAAACCAGCTACTACACACAGCACAGTCCACCTCTCCCCTTTCATTTGCTCTGATTTCTAGATGTCAGTTGCCCTCTGCTCACAGTTACACTAATGATTTTACAGGTATTCCTGGGTGTTAATATGCAATACATCTCAGTTACCCACATTTCCATTTCATGTTTCTTGCTTCCATATTCAGATTAAAAACACAGTGAGCCACATACTATCATTCATTCCTCTTTTCCAATGTTTTTCTGATTATTTAAATTGCTTCCTGTAAATCAGTGTTTCTCAACCAGTGGAACGAGTACCCTTAGAGGTATTCAAGAGAAGTCTGGGGGGTATGTCAACACAACTGAAGTTTGGAGAAAACAATTTTGGTTTTAAGTTTTACAGCACTTTATTATTTTTGTACTTTTTACACCCAAAAATTTCATTGACCACCAGGCTATGATTAAGTTATTTAAACAAATGTGTTGTGATGGTTGAAAAAAAGTTGTGTGTTTCTGAAAACTGTAGGTACTGGGGGTACCCTTTTTTTTAAAGGGGTACTTTATAAAAAAAAAAAAAAGGTTGAGAAACACTGCTGTAAACTAGCTCCTGGATACACCCTCACCTGATTGTGAGCCTGATTTAATTTTCCCACCTCACCATTCTGTCTGAACATCTAGCCTTGGTTTTCAGGGGTGCGACAGTGTGGTTAGAGCAGGGGTCTGTGGTCCCTCTTCTATTGCCTTCACCATGAGGTACTACCTCGGCCTAGGAGATTTTGTCACATTTGCCCCTTCCACCATCTTCCTTTTTCTTCGGCCACAGAGACACCACATGTGACAGATCACTTTACACATCTCCTAAGACTGGTGGGTTCTTAAAAGTTTTAACAGTATACAGGGAGTGATTTGTGCTGACAGTTATGCCAGTAAAAGTCCTAATGTAACTATAGTTATACCAGTATCAAGATGTTTTATAGCAGTGCAGTTTATTTCAGTTCCTGAACCAAAATAAGCTATACCGCTGTAAATACTTTTAGTTCACTCTAGTGATGGGGACATTGCCACTTCAATTTTGCTGCCATTGTGGAAGTGTAAAACTAACAGGTAGACAAGCCCCCTAGACAGGGTCTACCTCTGGGAAGAGGATGGAGTTGCCCTGCCTGAGCCAGAGAAGTGGTCAATCACAATGGAAATGAAGTGCTGCTTTGCAGAGCAGATGAGGAGTTTGGAAATAAGGTCTGGTGCACACTTCAGAAGTTTTTCTACACTGGTTAGGGAATGTGAAAAAAAAAATCAGACATTCCATCTGCTAGAACTGTGCCAGCAAAAAAGCCCCAGTGTCAATGTTGTCATAGCTTATTTTGTGCAGGTGTAATGTCGACATACGGAACCGAACTTGGGACCACTGAAGGTTAGTGCGTGAGCTTCTACAGCTTGAGTTAAAAGCCAGCTGGCTTTCAGCTAAGACTATACAGCAAACTCATTCTTTCTCTCTCTGAGGAGTCTGTGCTAATAAATGGGACACTCCCAGTCTGTTTGTGGGTTACACAGGGAGCTGGTATGTGCTATCTGGCCAAGAGAACTGCTTTGCTGGTAGAAGCTGCGTCTCCTCGAAGAGGATTTGCCAGTACAGTGCTACTGATAGAGCTAGTGTAGACAAGGCCTCACACCCACTCCTTGGGCTTAGGGCTTGCTCAGCAGTGCACTGGGGCTGTGCTCCTGGATCCTCCTTTACCAGCTCACTCGATCCTCCTTAGCTTCTCATAGAATTGTGAATCTCCATGGTGGGTTTTTTCCCCCATCCATAACATCAAGGGGAGCCCCACTCAAGCATGTGAGAGCAAAAAATTGTCTTAAGTGGCCTCATCTTTCTTTTCTCTTTCCTAATGACAGTAATTAAATTCCCCTCTGTTGTCTACAGTTTACTAATCCAGGACTTCCTTTCTATTTTCCTTTCACATGACCATTCTTCTTAAAATGCTAGGGTACTGGGTACGCAAACCTTTCATTCGCTTTAATCCTGTGCAACAACGAAGACTGCAGATGAGTAACTTTGCTCAGGATGAACTGAAGCAGCCAACACAAAGTGCACATTGTGCTGTCCCTTGACGTCTTGATTCAGCAAGCCCTGAGCTTCCATTGTTTGCAGTTCACAGAGTTCACCTTTGCTTTAGTCTCCTCTTATATTAAAGAAAACAAAGGGGGCAGGGAAAATGAGAAACACGAACACAGGCAGTAGGTCAGCAAGCCCACACACTCTGTACTCACTCAATATCAGCTACAGTCCAATCAATCAGTCTCAACAGCCTGCGGGAGACTATGTGCCCAACTTACCTAAATTTATTTTCTTTAATAACAAAAACCTCCTGTGACTCTGAGGTTAGTGCCGGCACAATGAAAGGCCTTATCTGAGATCTGATCTCTTGCTCCCTGGGGTGTGTTGAGCAATGTGACCATCACACTGTTGTTTTCTGCCTACCACCCTTTTAAATCACTAAAGGACAGCACTGTCTGCTGACATAGTCAGAGTTTGACTCAGTGCAGAGTGTCATAAGAACAGCCATCCTGGGTTAGACCAATGCTACAGTCGACAGTAGCCAATGCTAGATGCCCCAGAGGGAATGAACGGAACATCATCAAGTGATCTCTCCCTTGTCACCCATTCCCAGCTTCTGACAGAGGCTAGGGACACCATTCCTACCCATCTTGGCTAATAGCCACTGATGGACCATGAATCTATCTAGTTCTTTTGGAACGGGTCCCATCTGAGGAGAGATTAAAGAGACTGGGACTTTTCAGCTTGGAAAAGAGGAGACTAAGGGGGGGATATGATAGAGGTCTATAAAATCATGAGTGGTGTGGAGAAAGTGAATAAGGAAAAGTTATTTACTTGTTTCCATAATATAGGAACTACGGGCCACCAAATGAAACTAATGGGCAGCAGGTTTAAAACAAATAAAAAGAAGTTCTTCTTCACACAGTGCATAATCAATCTGTGGAACTCCTTGCCTGAGGAGGTTGTGAAGGCTAGGACTATAACAGGGTTTAAAAGAGAACTAGGTAAAGTCATGGAGGTTAAGTCCATAAATGGCTATTAGCCAGTATGGGTAAGGAATGGTATCCCTAGCCTCTGCTTGTCAGAGGGTGGAGATGGATGGCAGGAGGGAGATCGCTTGATCATTGCCTGTTCGATTCACTCCCTCTGGGGCACCTGGCACTGGCCACTGTTGGCAAACAGGGCACTGGGCTGGATGGACCTTTGGTCTGACCTAGTGTGGCTGTTTTTATGTTTTTTGAACTCTGTTAAAGTCCTGGTCTTCACAACATCCTCTGGCAAGGAGTTCCACAGATTGACTGTGCACTGCATGAAGAAATACTTCCTTTTGTTTGTTTTAAACCTGCTACCTATTAATTTCCTTTGGTGACCCCAAGTTCTTGTGTTATGGGATCAAGTAAACACTTTTTCCTTATTCACTTTCTCCACACAAGGCATGAGTCTCCTCTTTTCTAAGATGAAAAGATCCAGTCTTCCTAATCTCTCTTGTCAGATGAGCCATAAACAGTGTGCTTTCTCCTATGGAGACTCCCACTTAGTTATTTCTTATGATATTTTTGAAATGTAAAAATCAGCACAACTAGGAGTATCTGCCTGTTATTTGTATTAGAAAATCTATTACAATCCCAAGGTTAGGAAAACTCTACAGGTGCCATGGTCAGCTCCTAGGAGGTGAGATCACATGGCAGCATGCATGGGAAAAGACCATACCCAACTCTCTACGGTTATTGCTTTGGCCAAAGTAAGAGCAGTGATGATAGTGAGTTATGTCTAAGGCTGTTGCACAGCTCTTAAGGCAAGGAGCTAAGACACAACAGAGAGGACTATAACCTATGAGTTTTATAAATCATGGCTCCACTGCAGGAATGTTCATACCACACTGTTCTCAGTGTAAAATCTGGTCTCTTTATTGGTTGTGCCTAAGTCACAGAGGGGACACTGTAGGGTATATCTCCAGGCTGTTGCTGAACTTATAAAGCTCTATTTATTATATGACACATTAGGTCAGTTAATCATAACATCACACAATAAATGAATGATAAAATGAAGTAATTGGCTATACCACATCCCCTCCCATTTCTCTCCTGCTCTGTGATTTCCATCAGGTTCCCTGCATCGTCCCTCTCTACAACCTCTCTCTCCTTATGAGAGGTGAACGACCCATCAGAGCGTGCAGCAGGCCAAGCAGCGTCTCCACCTGACTGGGCTCAGTACAGAGAAAAAGAATGGAGGAGGCCTCCTGAAAGCTGAAGGAGGAAACTAAGGAAATAAAGGTGTCCAGAGAGGAGGAGTTTGGGGGCAGAAAGCTGTTAGGATTCTGCAATCTGGGGCTTGCCAGCGGCATGCAAACTGAACTATCTCAGGTCCATTCAAAGGGGATGGCAGAAGCTAGCAGATTAATTTGGAGGCATAAATTCTACAAGGTATAAACCTCAAGAAGAGGCCCTTTTACCCCCACATACTGACCTTACTACCCAGGCCACAGGGACACCTAGGTCACCTCTTTATGTTGACCATAAAGAGAACTGTTGGCCGATTGTTTCTCCCACTCCATTGTGCTGGGGCTGAGTGGCTTCCTCAGCCACCTTCCTAAGGTCTCCAGGTAGCCATTTCTGCACCAGGGTCTTCAAGAAGGTGCCCAGGTGGGGGAGAAGCCAGAAACAATCATCTGCCATAGGCCAGCCAGGAAAAGAAGCCACTGATGTTTACACAGCCATTCACACATGGGCTCAGGGGCAGAGATTCTGGGGTTTCCTAGACACTGTGCACAAGGGATTATATAGGGTATGCTGGATGGTTGGAGAACTGGTTTACCTATTGGGATGAGATTTATAGGTGCCATCAAGGCCCTGGAATAGGTTTTTCCTTCTTCTATTGGCCTGTAGGGAATGGAATGAGGCAGGGTATTTTGGCTGAGGAAGTGGTGCTTAGAATGGCATTCACAGAAGACCTCACTATCAGTCTATCTATGCTATTGGCTAAGGCATCTAAACACAATTAGAAAAAAAAGCACTAAAAGCCAAAGGGGAAGTGGGCAGTCAGCCATCTGGCACCACTGAAAAGCCAGCTGACTTGTCCTAGGGAGCAACCAGTCCCAGGAGAATGAAACAAAACAGGGGACAAGCTCTCAGCAGCCCTTGTAGACAACAAGAGGTAAGAAAAAGGCTCCTCCCAATGTGGGTGGGGTGAGGGCTGTGTGGGATGGCAGAAGGAACTGGGGGTCAGTGTGAAGGGTGTAGGGAAAGAGGAATGGGGAAAATAGCATCCGAGGAGTTTAGCAAATGGGACCCTGGGCTGATCTTTTCTAACAGAAGAGAACCCAAGCCCAAGCTGATCTTTGTGGGGTTGAATTCTGTAGGACCTTGCATAACCCTGCATGGTGGATTCACTTTCTGTCTTAAAACTATAACAAACAACAGAGAGTCCCCAAGTGCTTGGCCCTGGGTAATTTCATCCATTACTATGGGCGGACCGAGTAGGCGCTTCACAACACACAGCAACACCATGCAGCAGGGATAGTATGGTGAAAACTGAAAGGTGAGAGAACAACAGTATGACCTATTGCAACAGCAGAGGGAATGCAAGCAGGCAGAATGTAATTACCAGCTCCCATGGACCAGTGCCTGCTAGCCACGCTGGGTAACCGAGTACTCACTCAGAGAGCCCCCTCCTTCGTACTCAGCAGCTCTTCCTGAAAC
The DNA here is from genome assembly GCA_030068395.1 of Apalone spinifera. Classification (NCBI taxonomy): domain Eukaryota; kingdom Metazoa; phylum Chordata; order Testudines; family Trionychidae; genus Apalone; species Apalone spinifera. The sequence continues at coordinate 69,702,787 of CM057847.1, read as the reverse complement.
GCCTGAATGATCTAGCGGCTGCACTGAAATAAAAGGAGCATTTTTTCATCCCTTGGGCTCAAAGCACATTAAAGGTCTCGTTATCGCCATGCCACAGACATGGAAACACAAACAGGTGCCGTAACATGCCCCAGGTCGGCCAGCAGCAGAATTTGAAATAAAACAAGGTATCCCTAGGACGAAAGGAGACACAGAAGTGGATGAAAGGAGAGAGCGTTGTGAGAGTAGGTGCATGATGAGTCTGTAGTAAATGGGTTTATACAGCCACTAGGTTTCCAGATGAGGCAGCATCTTAAGGCTTTTAGAACCCAAACTTGTCAGGTGGTGAGTGCAGCCTGCTGGAACTAAACACCCGCAGTGCAACAGGAGTTGAGGATACACTGAACTTAGAAGGACCAGAGAGGTACATTGCACTCATTCTCTTCTATCTCATCATGAAAGGAAGGTTTGTTTCTTTCCAGCTTCTGTGATGATTCTCTTAAAGAGGGTAAGGGAAGCTAGTGTGGTTTTTCAAAGAGGTCAGGGTGGGTCACCTTTGTCCAGTTCAAGAAAGCAGAATGTATGGAGAGGGCTTGTTGGTGAATTGGAGTGCTTCATTGATCCCAGCACTCAGTGAAGTCTAGAATGGATAGATCTTTTTCGCACAACCATAGGATATGTGAGACTAGCACAGGGACTATTGGCCTCTAGTACATTTGCTTTCTTGTGCGTGGTGGGAATGCAAATGTGGTGAATGTTCAAAACCCTTGCACACTGACATTTTGAACTAGAAGCAGACTCATTTGCATTAGCTCCCAATTATTTTCAAGGGATTTATGATGCTTCTTGATGCAGAATTAAGGAGGAATGGTATAGAGGTGTCTATACTCCATCAGAAAGTGACACGCTGGGGTGGCAGATTGGCAATGTTGTTCCTTCTGTGTTGATGCAATGGAGTACCTTCCTACAACATGGTAACAGATAAATGGATTGCAAGCAAAAAATTGGTACAGGCTCTCTATAAATGGCTGTCTAGCCAGTTGTGTTGCTGCCTGGATGTAATCCAGGTTGTACAAATCTTTTGGAAACCAATTGATGTTCACTGGCTGTCCCTCAATATGGAGTTTTACTTTTTTAGTAGAACCAACATCGTAGGTGAAATTCAGCTGATACAAAACTGTCCAAACCGCTCCCGAGAATATGAAATCTTAGCCTAGTGTGAAATCCTCAAAGTTTTCCATAGCGTGAATCAGAACACCAACAAGCCAGACAATCAAAATGGAAAAGACTGGTGAAATACACACGCACGCACACGCACACGCACACGCACACGCACACACAACAAATATCCCGAATCCTTCTGAGCCCACAATACCCAAAGTGACATTGGACAAAAATATAAATACAGACTCAGAGTGCTCCATTACAGCTTTATTCATTCACCTGAGAGTCTGGGAAAGACTGTAACTACTACATGCTTTTCTGATTGTTAAGCTTAATACAGATAACTTTCTGGAGAATGTCTTGCTAATCATTATTTATTATTGATAGCTATTAGTATAGTAGATCTAATCTTTTGAAAAAAGCGAAAGAGGATAGGGAAAGAGTAGAATTCAATCAGGTCATAGAATATTTTTGTACAAAAAAATATTTTTACATGCTTATTATGGTCCTTTATATGCACAATTATCCAAAAGGAGACTAGCATTATTTCCCTGACCACACTAAAATTGGGATTTTATTTTCTGAAATCAAAACCATACCATAAACTATGTAAGCTTTGTCTTCCCTGGAAAACTTAGCCTACTGCATGGTTTAGATAGAATGGTTTTCAGAAATCAGTCTCTTCCCACTCAGATGTTAGGGAAACCCTGCTAACTGCAGCGGTGTTTAAAAGCACCTGTCATATCCCAAGTCACTATTTCTATTAAAAGATAGTGATAGCAAAGCAAACATGGAAACTAAACTCAGATTCATGTGCAGAATGTTCCCCATTAACTAAGTTCAGGCAAGCATTGAGAACATAAACACCAACAAACACACATACACACGCTCACACATATATAAATGTTAAAATTACATATATGCATGATCCTCTCTGAAACCCTCTTGATATCTGCTGGTTCACTAAATCTATTCCAGCATTACAAGGCAGCACTGACATAGTGATGTCATTAAAAATTGAGAATTGTCAACATTTAACAAACTGATGTCTGAGACACCAGATTTTACTCTTATTTTTAGAATAATAAATAACTGTCATAGGAGTATGGTGAATGCTGGTAAATGTTGACTTTTTAATGACAGCCACTGTATTCTGTATTTCAAAGAGAACTCCAGTAGTTGTGGTATCACATTCTGGGACACATTACGACCAAGCGGGATTAGTTAAAATGTGTGTGTGTTGAATGCCTTGCAAACTCCAAAACACACAGAGAGCACCTTGTTTGTGGGGATATTCATTACAAAAATCTGGGTTCAATTCTCTTTTCATTTTTGTTTAGTACTTCCCCAGTGGCTACCCCAGCCTCACCACAGATTAGGTGAAGATAATATTGAGACAATACTTTCCTTCCTATATATTGCAAAAATGAATGACGACCACTTGCAACATAACCCCCCTCCCCCAGGCCGGATTTCAAAGAGAATGTTGAAAGTATCTGTCTGCTATTTAACTAAGGCACAATTATTATTGTTTATTTTGTACTGCACCTTTCAATATCCAGGCCTCTTTTCTGCAGAAGTAGCTGCTGTTTTTGTGAGGCAGAGCTGATGCAGAGAGAGACAAAAGAGGCACACTTCCATGATGACAGCAGACAGCTTCTTATTTTTAATTTTTTTCCCCCATTTTGCTCAGCCCATTCCTCAGCCATTTATATTGAAAGAACATTCTTGCTCTTGGGTAATGGAAAACATAGTGGATGCGTTAATGCAAAATGCAAAGACGGTTCTGATTGTAAGACATTTTGTCAAACCCTTGACACTAGATGGGCTCCCAATGAATAACGAACCAAATTCACTTACTATGGGATAAATCCAGAGTAATTCAATTTACATCAGTGTAATTAGAGCAGATTTTGACCCCAAATTAATAGAAGCTGTCCCTTTCTAGCACACAATAAAATCATTCTGGAGTATCATTGCCAGGTCACAACTATTATTGCAGTGCCCTTATGTTAGCCAAGTGATCTGACTCCAGGCCACTAGGCCAGCCTCCTTGTTGCTCGTTGCTTTTCATCAGTTTCTCTTAAATTCATCGGATTGTTTAAATGAGCAACCCCTGCTGATTGTTTAGAGGAGCAAACAAATGGCAAAGGACATCAAGGCCTTTGTAACCCAACTGGTCACAGACAGAACAATCCCATCTCTAAGCACAATTACAGGATCACTAATAAATGAGGTTTTCACTTAGCTAACCTGGCAGCATGTGGCCAAGAATGACCAAACATCAACTAATCTTTATTAGCTGCAATTAGAGGGTGTCAAATTACCCGTGCAAACTGTTCCAAGGGAGGGAGAAGAAAAAAACAAAACCAAACAAGAGTTGAACACAAGTGTTTGGAAGCACATTTATTTAATAAGACTTCTTCCCTTTCTATTGCGTTGCACTTCTCCCTCTCATCCAAGCCTAATGCCTTAATCTGGTTAAATATTTGCAAATTGGCACCACATCTGATATGAGACAATAGAGGTGGAATGAATAAAGCACTTAGAGCTATGATATACTTCTTATTACAGCGATAGTGTTTCACAAGATTAAAGGGGATTTTCTAGGGGATAGGAAACAAATCCAGTGCCAGCTTTACTGAGCAAACGTCACAGACATTGTGTCGTCAACGGTGTGGTGGAACAAACAAGGGAGATTATCTGCTTTTCTAAATGACCCCTATCTAGGCTGTTATTTTATAATACACCCCTCACCTTTTCAAGTGTAAGCTTTGGAAGTCAATGCAAATTGACTGCAAAGTCATGAATGAGTCAACTGAATATTCTTTGAAGCAGCCATTTCAATCAGATTGCAGCACCCTGGGAAAGTATAATCCTGTGACGCTGCTTTTGGGAATAACACCACCAATCAAAAAGAAAAAAAAATGTCCAAGCCTCCCTATCGGGGATTCTGAGGACCCAATATCCTGAAAACCTTCTTTCTGTCTGGTCCTCCCAATGTGACAAAGCGATTTGTAAGCACCAGATTGTGTTATCTTGGCTCCCAGCCTGATTGATAATTAATCAGAAGCAGAAGTGCCACTGTGAGGAATCAGGGGTACAAAGTGTCACATAAAAATGAACAGAAACCTGACTAACAATCAGGAGCCAAAACCACTGCCCTGACTTAGGGAAAGGCTTCCTTAGAAGTCAGTGGACTCTATTTCTTAGGAAGTGAATGAGAGCTGGGATTCAGTAAGGACTATAGTCTTTTGCCAGATTATTTTTTAATTGTATGACCATGGTGGGGAAAAGCTTTGCCTTCCCAACTGCCAGACATGGGACCGCCTCCACTCCGCCCCAGAATGCTATAGTCATTCTGGGCACCAAGTGTTGCTGCCCCCAGTGCCCACCCTCCCAGTGATCCAGGGTTGGGGCCACCCTGCATATCCTCCCCTCTTCCCTGGCACTTTGGGGGTGGAGAGGCTGGCCCATGCAACACACCCTCTCCCTCCCCGGTGCCGGGGAGGCTGGGGTAAGCACGCACCCGCCCACTTCCCTCCCCTCCCTGTGGTTGTGGGGGCACGCACACAGTGCATTGCACTGCCTCCCCATGGGGCAGGAAGGGGCATGGGCTCAGCAGAAGAGGTGGGGCTGGAGGTGAAGATAGGATTGGGGTAGGCAAGACAACCACCCATGTGTATGACAATTTATCCTATTTATTGGAGGGATAGGAACTGTGCTACCAGACTCCTTGTTAGTTATGCTGAAATAAACTAACTTGGCTACCTCTCTGAACCTTGTGTATTCATTGGCTTCTGTGGGTGTTGTGACTAAAGGGTGCAGGATTTAATCCACTAACAATATGCACAAGTAAAACTATGCTGCCAAGAAATCATGTGTCAAATTCCAGGCCTTGTGAACTTTAAAGCTATGGACTGTACAGTAAATATTTGCATATGGTCATTAAAGAGCTGCTGTTGTGCTGCCATCCTGTTTGAACTGTTGCAGATCAATTAATAGCTGTGGGGTAGTTTTCTAGGGGAGGCCTGGTCTACATTAGAAAGACTACACAGCAAAACTTGCTTCCAGCAAGTCCAAATTCCAACTTCTTTTAACACTTTAAAAGGGATTTTAGTGACTATTTCAACAAATCCATACGGTGAAGAACTTTAAAGATGTAGAACTTTAATGAAGTTTAAGGATCCCAAGAGTGAGTGTTTGTTTCTGTTTGTACAATTAGAAAGGCATCCTTCCATCATCCTAATTTGCCAAATGCCTCAAACACACCTTCACGTTATTTGAGGAATCTCAGATCATTTGAATTGTGAGGAATACAAAATGTGATCTATATTATTGGCTGTCCAGTAGTCCCTAGCCAAAACTTCTATTGAAATCAAAGGGAGTTTTTCCTGAATAAAGATTATAGTAAATAAATCCTAAATCATCATTTCTCAAACGCAGCCACCAGGATATTTCTGAAGCTATGATGGTCTCCAAAGCATGGACAGAGTTTATTTCTTCTCGCTCCTGGAGGATTAATAGCAAGTGCTGCTGCTTCTGAATAGCTGTTACCAATAGCAGTAAGATGTGCCACCTTGGTGTTTACATGGGTGCCACCAGTATACCATGCAGCTTCTTCGGGAGCTCTGGGCAGCACCTATAGAGACAGATGGGACCAATGGTGCTTAGAGGCAGCTCTTATCCCTAGAGGGAGCTACAGTGGTTGGTCCCTGGGGTGCTCCCTTGGGCAGTTCCCCTGCTCCTACTGAGCTAGAAATGGGGAGCCTAGGACTCCATTGGTGGACAGCGAGTTCCCCCAGGTGGGCTCTTGCTGAAGGGCCACACAAGGCAGAGACACAGAGATGGGTTTGTTGGAGAGGCCATAGCAAGAGCTGGTGGCTGCACCCTAAGGCCACCAACAAATTTGTTGTGAAAGCGCCCTTTGCTTTTTTGTTTCGCCCACTTCCAGCTGGAAGTAACATAGATTATAACATTTTATTTCTTCTCCCTCCTGAAGGGCCAGTAGCTAAAGTGACCTAGTTGCCCGAGGTCAGGGAAGTTGAGAAACTGGGTTCATACCCTATCAAAATGGGAACATTTAAAAAAAAAAAAAAAACCACACCACCACCACACAACCACCCCAAAACAGTACTGGGCCAAATTCTGCCTTGTGTGATCCTATTGAAATCAATGCATTTTCAAACTTGTCACTGACATCAGGATGTGGTCTATTATGGGATACTATATAAGAAAATCTGTGCTGAATTTCTGTCCAAATGAGGCATTTTGTACAAAACACACTTGCACAATTTCCAAAGTACTGTATTAAAATACCTTTTAAACAATGATTTTTAGAGGCCATTTAAGGCACTTTTAATAATGTAAAACTGTACTTCACTCTTCTACAGAATCTTTCACCTCCGACTTGTAAAGCACATTAAAATACTAGAGCCAAGTTATTCAGAAGTGCCTAATAATTCTGAGAATCCAACTGGAGACACCTTAACAGTGGCTGGTTTCAGAGGGTGGATACTCAGCATGTTCTGAAAAGCAGACCCTGTTAGATAGATCAAGTTGTCCATCCAAAACCTGAGACAGCCAAAAAAAAAAAAATCACTCAGCATTGAAAATATTAAGGAAAAATCTGAAAGATTTACCCTCACCAGCACTCCAGGTAATGCAGAATTGTCATCATCCCTCTTCTGAAGAGGAAGCTGAGGGCTTGTATATGTTACAGGGACTAGAGTGGCTTACCTGTGGTACCATCCCTATGCTACTGTAACCCTGCAGTGAAGACTCATCCTACAGTGACATAAGTGGGTTTTCTGTTGCCATAGGAACATCACCTCTCTGAATGGAGTAGCTTTGCTTTCATTGGCCTAGCCACACCCACACCAGAAGGTGAGGTTGGCATAGCTCAGGCTCCTGGGGTTTGAATATTTGTACACCCTTGAATACCATAACTTTGTCTACCTACATTTTTGGTGTTGACCAGGTCTAATGCAGGGAGCAAATACTTGTCTTCCCTGAACTTAAGTCATACAAAAAGGTAAAGGGTAGAGCTGGGACTAGAACCGATGTCTCCTAATCACTAGTCCTGGCCAATCTTGCCTCCTTTTCACCTGTGAGCCTCACAGTTAATGCTGATCTTGGCTGTGCATTTATCCTAGTTCCTCAGTATCAGTGAGTACCTAGTTCGGGTATCAGTGTTTTTGGTTCACAAACTCAGAATCAGGAAGCTGGTGTCATATTAAGATGCTAATTAATCAAACAGAAGTGAGTTCCATATTATTTTACATTTTCTATATTAATCCCTTGCATCCCTGGATTTGGCCATTGACCCAGTTGTGGGCCTCAGCTCTGTCTGAAAGCAGTGATTACACAGACTAGATAAACATGTGTGCTGCTGTAATTTGCAGGAAGACCTTTACTCCTTCCTCTCTTTGTAATCGGTTATCTTCTAAAGGAGATTGTCAGGAGGTACTTCAAAGTCCTTTGAAAATGGGCAGGGTTCTATCTGAATTGGAGAAGATACAGTGCTCCCTCCCCAAGATGTCAACAAATGCTAAATGCATTGGTATTTGGTGCCTTCTTATCACAGCTCTGTGCAACTGTAACTAGCCCAGTGACCTCACCCCTCTGCTATCATAAGCCAATTGATATAATTGCTCAGCAATATACACCCAAGTTGGTCCTTTTTCATGTGTTTTAACCCCTTGAGATTCGTTTTGTCGCTCCGCAACAATCCGACTAGTTTTCTCAGAGACGCAGACTAATAGCACAGTACATTCAGCTTGTAATTTAAAATCTGGACAGGCCCTGTCAATGCTCAAAGGAACAAAAAAGGGACATAAGAAGCATCCAAATCCCGAAAGCCAGGCAACTGGGGAAAAACGCCATTAAAAATAAATTTTAAAATAACCAGTAACACTGAGTGGGGAGAGAGAGCAGCTTTTGAAATTACAGGATGACCTAGAAAAACAAGGAGTCCTGGGGCACTTTCAAGGCTAACAAGTTTATTAGGGGATTAGAGCATAAGCTTTTGTGAACAACAACTCACTTCCTCAGATGCTAGAGAGGAAAAGAAATAAAAGACAGAAGGGAGGGTGGGGGAGAAAAGAGAATACAGAGATGGGAGTGTGACTTGGGAAAATTTGAATTCATTTGTTTCAGCACTTGGTCAAGAGAGATGCTATCAGAGTGCCTTTAGAGGAGACACCCTAAGAATTGCAGTAAAACGGTGAAATGTAATCATTTTATGTACATTTTAACCTCTTTTGAATGGTCATAGCATAGATACTCATCTCACAGAACCAAAGCTAAGGGGCAGCCTTGCATGTATACCCATGACTCCTTCCATTGCTTTAAACAGACAAGTGCAACTTAGAAAAGTAATTTTTTTTAAGTCAGAAAATGTTTTCCCTGCCATTGTTACAAATAGCATCTATGATGATTATTAGTAAAAGAAGGGTAAAAAAACCCTCATTGAAGATAGCAAGCAACCCAACAGATCTGGTGTATATACACTATGAGAAACAAACATTTTTTAAACATTTTTAAAAATGTTTGTACACAATTATTTATGTAGAGAAGTGTAGGTTGGGACTATGCTTGCTGACGGCTTGAGCTTCCCCCAGATAAGCGATACCAACAGATTTTGAGGTAATGCCCATGAAGTAGCTATTTAAATCAGGCTTTTTTATGTATATTAACATTTATGTACGATCTACAAGGGATAGTAAGGTAGAAGGAGAGTGGATAGCTTGCAGAGCACTCCATGGAGCATAAGGTATTTGATAAACAGGAAAGGGCCAGCATGTCTTCCTAGGAAAGAGACTACAGGGGAAAAAGCTTTATCATCCTGTTTTGTATTTACTCTAAGATGTTTCCTTGAGATGGTGGGTGGGTTAAGGCGGCAACTGAAGTTAATTCTCAGTACATACACACGCCCATACAAGCTAAATAGGAATCTATGGGTCTGTTGTAGTCTCATGTTACAGTAGTTTTACACACACATAAAACTCTACTGACCTCAGTAGATTTACTCCTTATTTACCTGAAATAAGTGACAAAAGAATCAGGTCCAATATGTCTGCTGTGTTCACTTTGGACTTAGAAGGGAACAGGCAACTAGTGTTCCTACCTGCACCAATGTGTAATTGAGCAGGGTGGTGTAGGTCTATGAAGAAGAGCAGTTTGCAAGCTGAGAGTGAGATTTATGCTATCTTCTGTAAGCTGGGAAGACTGGCACCTCCACTCCTTGGAAATGATTTCTCTGCTGATTTTCTTTTAAATTAAGGAAATCCAAGTGGGGAGTTCATGCCTTTTTTATACATAACTTTGTTTATTTCTCCCTTTAAAATACATTAGGGAAATAAATCAGCACTGAAAACTGAGCTATATCAGATGGTGGCTGGGGGGGGGGGGGAAGAGTGGGCACGAGGGGGAATATCACACAACTTTTTTTTTTCAGTTTATACCAGCGAGGACCAAATGTGTCATGAACAACCATAATTCTACTATGCCTATGTTCTTTTCACTGGCTGCTATAACTAAGTTGACCCAATTGGTTTATAAGGGGTTGTTCTTAATGTGAAGTCCAGTCAATATGTTATTTATTATCATCCAAGGGAAATTTCTAGACATATGCTTGCCAAATATTCTTGGCATTGAATTACATGTTTCTTGTTTTTTTCCCTCCTCATCTTGCTTCCTGAAAGACCAACAAAAACAGGAGAAGTTGAGTGAAGCCTTTTTCATCATGTAAATATTTATGCACATGAGTTGTCGCATTGAATGCAACAGGACCACATGCATATGCAAAGTTACGTGTAGCCTCAGGCTGAGGGCACAACTGACTGAACATAAAAACAGTCATATAGAGTTAGACAAAGGTCCATCTAGCCTAGAATCTTGTCCTGCAACAGTGGCCAATGCCAGGTACCCCAGAGGGAATGAACAGAACTAATAATCATCAAGGGATCTATCACTCTCTGACAAATAGAGATTAGGAACACCGTTCCTCTACATCATGGATTTATCCTCAATTAATTTTTCTATTTCTTTTTTTGAACACTGTTATGGTCTTGGCCTTCACAACATCCTCTGGCAGGGAGTTCCACAGTTTGACTGTGGATTGTATGAAGAAATACTTTCTTTTGTTTGTTTTAAACCTGCTACTTATGAATTTCATTTGATGACCCTTTGTTCTTGTGTTATGGGAAGGAGTAAATAACTTTTCCTTATTTACTTTCTCCATGTTAGTCATGATTTTATAGACCTCTATCATATCCCCCCTTAGTACTCTGTTTTCCAAGCTGAAAAATCCCAGTCTAATTAATCTCTCCTAATATGGCAACCATTCCATACCCCTAATAATCGTTTTGCCCTTTTCCAAATCCAATTTATCTTTTTTGAGATGAAGTGACCAAATCTGCACAGAGTATTCAAGATGTGGATGTACCATGGATCTATCTAGAGACAATATAAGATGTTCTGTCCTATTGTGTATCCCTTTCTTGAGGATTCCCAACATTTTGTTCACTTTTTTGACTGCTGCTGCACATTGAGAGTATGTTTTCTGAACTAGCCACCTAAATGACTAAGATCTCACTCGAGTGGTATCAGCTAATTTAGACCCTATCATTGCTATGTATTAGTTGGAATTGTGTTTTCCAGTGTGCATTACTTTGCATTTATCATTTAATTTCAACTGCCATTTTGTTGCCTACTCATCCAAGTTTTATGAGATCCTTTTGAAGCTCTTTACATTTTGCTGTGGACTTTACTATCCTGAGCAATTTTGTATCATCTGCGAATTTTGCCAGTTCACTGATTACCCCTTTCCCCAAATCATTTATGAATATGTTGAATAGGATTGGTCCCAGTACAAATCCCACTCTAAAAATAGGTAAAAGAATATTCTCTCCTCCCAGGAAGATAGGTCACAACTTTTTTTTTTTTTTTTTTTTTTTTTTTTTTAAAAGCACTCAGATTTGCTATACTTTAAAAAAACAGAACAAAAAAAATCACCCTTCTCAGGAACTTCCACCCATCAAAGTGACAGATTTTAGCATTCCTGGAAAACCTTATTTACAAAGGACTTACTTCAATGTCTTCTTATCAGCGTTAGTTGCCACCTCACCCAGTATCTTAGACAGGGCAGCCGAAGAGGCCTTTTGATCGTAACAGAATACACATGTACAAAGTTACCATTGTACAATGTACAGCCATATCTATTTAATCCGCCTTTGGTGTAGTCCAGATGCCTCAGCATATAAAAAAGCAACTTGTATAACTGCATGATGTACACTGCTGATTTGAAAAGCTGAAGTTATTTTTATCCAAATAATATTTACATTTGCAAAGGAATTTGGAGTAGTTAGATCCTGAGCCTTTGGCCAAAACTCACTTTTTCTGAAAATCAATATGCAAATAGCACCGTAGTTTCATCTACACTACAGCCAGGCAACGTTACAACATAGCATCAACCTAGGGCCTGATCTCATTTCAAAGACTTGCATGTTTCAGATTACATATGTAAATGAAATGAAACCCATTCCTCAAATGCCTACGCAACTGTAGATTCACTTAAGCTGCAGGTACATGCTAGAAATGAATTCTGTGGACAATTCAGACTAGTGTCCTGTATTTTCACTGTGCAGATCGCTAAGGTAAACATTCCTTCTAGCATTCTTCATTTGCTATTATATTCATAAAAGGAATAGGAAGGAGAGAATATTGCATATTTGATTTTCAACGGAGGAAATTCTGACCATGGGAAAAATAGCTTCTTAATCTTCCATCTCTCTGCTTCACACTGTACATCTATTTAGATGTCTCAGAGTGGGAGCCATGTTAGTCTGTAACTTTAAAAAAAGAAAAAAAGTAGTCCTGTAGCACCTTAAGAGACATACATAGATATTATAATTAGCATAATGAGCTTTCGTGGGCAAAATCCATCTGAGGAAGTGGGTTTTGCCCACGAAAGCTCATAATATATATATTTTGTTAGTCTCTAAGATGATACAGGATTACTCATTCATCTATTTAAACAATTTTCAATAATTGCATAGATAAAAACCCTCTAAGATATGGGCTGTGTCTACACTATGTGCCTTGCAGTTGTTCTGCTGTAAGGTTTCCCATGTTGATGCTCTGCCAGAAACAGCAAGATCTCCTGTAGGCAAAATAAAGCCACCCCCAACAAGAGTCAGTAGCTTTGTCAGCAGGAAAATGTCTCCTGCCGACAAAACGCTGTCCACACCAGCACTTTTTGTCAGTAAAAATGTGTTGGCGAGAGGTTTTTTCCCACACCCGTGACTAACAAAAATTTTAATCGACAAAAGTGCAGTGTAGACATAGCCTAAGAGAGGGGGGTTAAGCAGAAAAAGGAGGAGTTGTATCCTAACTTGCAACACATGATCAGTAGTACAATATAGTCTATCAACAGTGACTAGTCCCTTACACCACCACTGACCACAATGGGACTACTTGGGTTGCTTAAAATTTCATTCATTCACACAATGACAAAGTGCGAATGGTTTGTAAGTTTGTAGGGCAATTCTGGTTTGGAAATGGAATGAGGATCACTAGCTTAGTCACATCAGCATGCCAACAGTTTCGATAAAGCAGAAACTAGTGGTGGTCAGGCTGACTGATAATGACATTTTCAAAAGAGATGAGCATTGGCCTAGGGGAGGGCAGGACAATACTCAGCACTTCTGACACTCCCATTATCACTGCTTAGCCTCGCTTCTGTAACACAGTAGCCATGCATATGAGAGCTTTGGCTTCCTGGTCCATGGGATACTATGTCAGGAAGGAGACATGCTGGGGAGAGATGGAGGCCTCCTGACCAAGGGGAAAATTATCTTTGAACACCAAATCATCAGTCTAATGAGACCTTTAAACTAGATTCAAAGGGGACAGATGACAAAAACCCATAGGCTACGTCTACACAGGCACCCTTTTCCGGAAAAGGGATGCAAA
>CM057847.1:69679094-69689568 GCA_030068395.1 Apalone spinifera | reverse complement strand
CATTTGCATAGCTTTGGCGCAAAAGCGCGCCAATGTAGACGTAGCCAGAATGTTCAATACTTTCTAGTTTCAGAAGACAGAGGAAATTAAAATGGCTGCCCCTGGTTGACTGGTTTCTGACCAACAGGGAGGAACTAGCAGTGAATGTGAAGAGTGAAGGCAATTTGAGTGAGCGTGATCAAAGTGAGAGCATTAGACTAAGGACTCTGGACTTTAGCACAAACATGTAGGAAGCAGTTTCAGAACAATTCATAAATTCTCCAAGATATTTGTCAAGGACAGGAGAGATTCCCAAAGCACTGGAGAAGGGCAAGCACAGTATATATAGGCCAGTCAGCCTAACTTTGATATCTGGTAAGATACTAGAACAAATGATAAAACCATCAGTTTCTAAACACTGAGAGGATAACAGGCTTATAAGGAATTGCAAGCATGGATTTGTAAATCCTGCCCAATCAACCTAATTTCCTTCTTTGACAGGCTTACCAGCCTAGCAGGAAGAGGGAAAGCTAAAGCTCTATCTTTATTTTAATAAGGCTTTTGACACAAAACCACATGATATTCTCATAAGTAAATTACAGAAACAAACAGTGTAGATGAAATGTGGGTGCAAAACTGATTGAAAGAGCATACTCAAGAATAGTTATCAATAATTCAAGGTCAAAGCAGTCAGAATTTATTTAGTGGAATCCCACAAGGGTTGTCATAACTTGGATAACAGAGAGGAGAATAGGTTTATGAAATTTGCAGAGGACACCAACTTGAGAGGGATTCTTAGCATTTTAGGGGACAGGATTAGAATTCAAAGTGACCATAACAAGTTGAAGAATTGGTCTAAAAAGCAACAAGATGTTGATCAACAATAAAGACAAATGCAAAGTATTACATTCATGAAGGAAAAAAATCAAACACACAACTACAAAGTGGGGAACAACTAGCTAGGCATAGCACTGTTGAAAAGGAGCAACAAGTGAGAACAAAATTTAAAATCTTAATCTATGAGGAAAGGTTAAAAAAAAAAAAAGCCTGTCTCTTTATTCTAAAAAAACAAACAAACAAAAAAAAACCCCACACCTGCTAAGTTGGGGTGGGAAAGCTCTGGTCTGTTGGCCTTGTGCGGTTTGTCAGGGTTAGCTGCTGGCAGGACCCAGATATCTTGCTTACCTGAGTAGCTGCAGGCATAGAGCCTTACAGCTCCCACTGGGTGTAATTTGCCATTCCTAGCCAATAGGAGCTACAAACACCTGTGCCTGTAGATGCTTTGTAAACCAACTATCTCATGGCCAACCCACCAGTGACTAATCCTGATGAACTGCATGTGGCTGCAGGTACCCCACCCTTGTGCTAAATCTTCAAATATGTTAAAGGCTGTTAATGGGCTTTAATCTGCAGCAAAGGAGATTTAGTTAGCAGGAAAAACTTGCTGTATAGAAGGGTAGTGAATCTCTGGAATAGGCTTCATAAGGAGCTGGAGAATCCCCGTCACTGGAGGTTTTAAAGAACAAATTAGACAAACACCCATTGGGGTGGCCTAGTTTTAATTGGTCCTGACTCAGCAGAGGCTGGAATAGAGAACCTCTCAAGGTCCCATCTACTCCTACATTTCTATAATTGGAATAGATGTGGGAGGCCAAGTCCAAAGCTTCATAGTTACCTAACTTATCTCATGCTCCTCTCTTTTGTTATATACAGTTGGTATCTCTTGTGATAGTTGCAAGCTCTTTAGTAAGAGGGTATGGAACATAATTGCACTGTGTATAGGTTTGGTATGCAGCACACTAGGACCACAAGCACTTACCTCTTGACTCTGGCATAAATATTAAATGGCAAACAGCGAGCCACCACTGACTCCTGTTGCAGTCCTCTGAGCCCAGGAACTTCACCTCTCTGCTTTCTTGACAGGTGGGGAAACAAATGGGATAAAACATATTTGAAAGTATGTAAAGATTGATAAAGAGCACTGCAGTTGAATGAAGAGCACTACAAAGGTTAAATATTGTTAAGAAAATAGTATTGGCTACTGACTACCAAATAGCTTACAGGTGGGACAGCTGTGTACAAATGAGTGAAATGAGAAAGTAACTGTGGTCTATGCTTTGTTCTCCTCAACGTGGGGGATCATTATCCATGGTGGGAAAAGTCCGTGCTGTAGCCAAGGAATCAAATGTAAAAGTACAAGGGGATTCAGTGTTCCACTCAGAGTCGTTACAGATAGTCTGAGAGCTGTGGCTCATAATGAACATCAAGAACTTCCCGAGTTCTACATTTGGTGCAGGAAGAAGCAGGAGGGAGGGACCCACTGCTCTTGCTCAGCCCCATCACTGAATTCAATTAATTTTAATAACAAATCTTGCTTGTTATCTGTTGAGCACCATCAATATACAGCCACTCCCCGAGTTACAAACAAGTTACGGACCAACACTTGGTCCATAACTCAAAGTGTTCGTAACTCGGATCCCATAGAGTTACATGGCGACCGCACTGTTCGTAAGCACGGATCGCCATTCGTAACTCGGATCCGCATTTACGACCACTTTGGTCATAAGTGCGGATGGTCGTAAGTGGAGGTGGTCGTAACTCAGGAAGCGGCTGTACTTGACATTAATCTATGAAATATTTCCCTCAGGACATTGAAGTAGCCTTGTACTGGCTGAAGGTTATGTAAGACATAATGGTATGAAGAGGAGAGGGCTTGCAGGATGATTGTTGGTAAAACAGGCAGACAAATACACAGATCAGAATTTATTTTCAAATACCTCATTTATATCATTCTCACATGAAACATTTTTTTTGCAGTATAGCCTACACTTAGAAAACAGAAGAGAATTTCATAAGGCACATGAGATTATAGACTACATGGAGACACCCTCCCACACTTGCACTTATAAAATAGTGAATTTTTAAAAGTAATATTTCTAAATCTAGACCCTGTGTAGCCCCATGTATAGCAGTATCCATGAAATTATTAGATTTTATTACACATACAACTAGTAAAGGGCTATAACAAGTCGTATATACACATCATATTTTCAGAAAGTCACAGCTGGCTACATTTAAAGGTTATGTTACCCCATACTCTATGAAACAGGCCACTTATAAAAATATAACCTTTCTGCTTCTGGTATGGTACAACACGGAGCATCAAAATCTTACATGAAAAATTGTTATTTTTGCAATGGGTGTTGTTGACTTTCACCCCCTCTTTGAAAATCCACATTTTAAATCAATGTTGGCCATTTTACAAAGAAGCAAAATACACAAGAAAAATCTAGTTTCGTCACCTTCAAACTGTCAGTACGACTCCATGTATTTTATCACATCAGAGCATTGCAGTCAGGAATATCAGCTATTAATTTCACAACCATTAAACATCACAGACCCAGATGTAACTAAATTTAAAATACATCCTCCCAATTCTGTGTTACAGAAATTGATTTTCCAGGCTGCCCCAGTTCAGAAGCCAACATATTTTTATTAAATAGGTCTCAGACTTCAGTAAAATATTTCCATTGCATTTTTGAAGTTCAGTTATGGAACATTATGCACTCATTTTGCTTTGAGAGGAAAACGTTGCTTACGGCATTTAAGCCAATATATCTCAGAATGCATTTACATAAAGTCATTTTCCTTAAGCAGGCCAGGAGGTAAAATTGTGGCCAACTTTACCAATTCAAGTGGCTTCCATAAATTTTGCTACAATCAGACATCCATTTTGTTATGATGAGAAAGAAATTATGAACAGTTAAAATTCCAATTTAATTGAAGACTCTGAACAAAGATTTGCTTTCAGGCTGCTGCCAACGGAAAAATAAAGCCAGAACATAACTGAGCTTGGAGTATGTAGAACAAAATAAGCTGGGGCCATAAAAAAGTCAGACAATACAAACTAAGGCTTTTCACTCGCTGTGCAGACACTGGCTTTGGAGTTAACCACTGTATCTTGCAAAATAGTCAAATTAACCCACAGCTACCCTCAAAATGAAGCAGACTGGAATACAGCAGGTTTTGTTAGAGCAGGAATCGTGTCATTTGATGCTGCACAGACAAACCACTAAATGACATTTAGATCCACTTCACTTTAATTTGGTGAAGGTAAGTAGGAAAGAATCAGTTAAATTTCACTGGCTGTTTCAACACAATTTTGTGACTGTAAGACAAGTTTAAGCCACCAACAACTTCTTCCTTTGGAAACAAATACGAACTTTGTTCAAACAAGCATCAGAAACAGGACACAGCAGTATCACTTTTCTGGTGTCTGGTTATGGCACGTAATCTGCCTTCTTCATAGGCCTTTCATTTAACTGGAAGCATGAAAATATCTGCAAGAGGAACATTCTGAAGTTCATAGTTGTAGGCCTAAAACAGACACATTTTGTGTGGCATTATATGGATATTTGTTGCATCTCTTTTAAAAAACTGTATTTACATTCTTTCAGTTGATCTAAATGAACTGTCATGGTGTTTGTATAAATACAAAAGCACTTAGAACTATTCAAAATGTAACAAAGTAGGACTTTGTCATGTTCATTGGGCGTGCACGTTACTGCATGTGAAAGAGAGAGAAAAGGATTTCCAAGTCAGGAGGCTACAAATAATATGTAATTACATCAGTTACTTAAAGTGTTAGGCAGCCTAACAATGTGCTGGAGGTATATGCATGACCTTTCAAACAGCAGCATTTGGGGGAAGACTCCACCTCTTGTTCCATATTGTTAAAATCCCCCCCTGAAGTGGCTGGAAGAAGGAGATGGGACGAGGGAGTAAG
Organism: Apalone spinifera; assembly: GCA_030068395.1. Classification (NCBI taxonomy): domain Eukaryota; kingdom Metazoa; phylum Chordata; order Testudines; family Trionychidae; genus Apalone; species Apalone spinifera. Next base: position 69,684,803 of record CM057847.1, on the reverse strand, counting down.
TTTTTAAAGCTAAAAATGTCCATTTTGGAGGCACAGTGTTAGTTTTTAAAAATTGTCCATCTACATAGAGCTCTATATTTCCATAGTCCTTTGTTTCTCCTAAATAGCCCTATCCACAAAGGCCTCAGTTTTGTTCCTCCCTCTTTTATATACATAATAATACAAATCTTCACAAATGTGTTCCTTGACGGAACACTAGTCCAGAAACTCTGACATCAGACAGGCAAATGCTCAAAGTCCTTAACCTGATTTACAGGAACTGCATACCTACATGTTTTTCCCCATCTCCCTCAAAAGACAGGGGAAACTGAGATTTCTAATAACAACATATACACACTAATGGATCTATGCTTGGAGAATACAGAGCGAGATACAAGCTAATATAGCTTCTATTTGAATTCATTAGAACAACACTGAGGTCCTCGCAAATACTATACAAAACAACAGTACTTTTTCCACCAAGATTTGGAGAGGTTTTTCATTTTGTCTGGAGTCCTGCACTTTGATTTCTTTGGTTGGTGCTGGGTATCTGAGTACTGAATGCCAGCGACAATGGCCGCATCAAAGACCTCTTTGAGATTTTTCTGAGTCAAAGCTGAGCACTCAATGTACGATGCTGCTTTTATTTCTTCAGCACAGAGCTTTGCGGCCTCTTCTGCAACTGGCTTTTCTTTACATTTATCCAGCTCAATGAGAATTTTGACATCCTCTCGGAGGTCCGACTGTGTCCCGACCAGAATAATAGGTGCTTTCGGGCAGTGGCATCGGATTTCAGGAACCCACTTTTCACTCACGTTCTGGAAGGAGGAAGGGCTCACAACACTGAAGCACAATAAGAATATGTCTGTGTTCGTGTAGCACAGTGGTCTCAGCTTATCAAATTCATCCTGCACAAAGCAAAGCAACAGTACTGCTGAATACAAGTAGCATTACAAATTAAAAAGGTACCACCCTTACCAGCTCCTAAATACTTCCTGTCAGAGATTTGAACTACAGGTGGGACCTCCCTGATCTGGCACCCTTGGGACCTAAGTGGTCCCGAAACATGAAGTTTGCAGGACCAGGGGAGATCAAGGCTTCCCACCAAGCTGTTGGCCCTGCTCCTGGCTGCCAGCCCCAGTCACTGGACTCTGCTCCTGGCGTGGCCAGGGCTGAGCTCCCCACCACCAGCCCGATCCAGGCTTCGCTTCTGAACCTGGCCAGCCAGGGCTCTTTGGTCCAGCAATATGATGCCAGACCAGAGAGTCCCAGATTTTAGAGGTTCAACCTGTACTGAATGTATATGGAAAGGATCGTGTTTAACTGTTATCACATAGGCACAAATGTAACTTGTATGCAACAGAGCATGGTATTTTCATAGTAGAAGCCATAAATATGCCAAAATTTCAGCTTAACCTGCAACATGAAAGTCAATGGAAATTTTGCCATTAATTCCAATGGACACAGGTTCAAACAATATCTTCTTAAGGTATTTAAGATTCTCTCTACCTAACACTGCTCATCTCTCTTGAATGCTTTAAGCCTTACTTCAGCATTGGTGTCTATGCCCCTTTGCCCTATTTCAACAGAAGAGCCAGACCGTAGAGGTGGAGTGCAGGTTAAGGTACACACGTGATGATCATGCAGTAAATAGAAGGTCAGAGGGAGGGTGTAAGCTCACCTTTAGCAGAGATTAAATCATGGATAAGGTCCGATAAAAGTGTACACATACCCACAACGCTGACCACACTGACATGCACATGTACACACAAGAGCACAGGGACAATGCGGCTGCAACTGTTCCCAGGCAAGAACCATTTTACATAAATAAAGATTCAATGGCATCCTCTAGGAAATTAAAAGGGGTTCTGCCTCCAGTTTTTTTTCATATTTCTTGCTACTATCACATGTAAAGAATTACAGTACAAAGGCTTAACATGCCAATGGCAATCTATAATAAAGCTTCTTTGTACACCACATCAACCACCTCCACACCTGCAATGTCATACTATTTTTCTTCTCTGTCGTTCCCTCTTTCATTCAAGGCTATGATTTTTAACTTGAGGAATTAACTAACATAGCCTAGATCAGTGGTTTCAGAACCTTTCCTCCCCGACTAGGTCTACGATTTCCAAGAGGGTCCACACCTCCATTCCAATTTTTTTAAGAGGTCTGCCAATGAAGAAAAGGTTGCAAACCACTTCTGTAGATGACCACCTAGAAGGTAATAGAAGACTTTGCCATCATGGCACTGTCACTCATGGCAGCAGCTCAAAGAACTGCAAGTGAAGAATGCAAAATGAGGCAAGGATTAACTATGCATAGCCTGATTTTATATTGACAGCAGGATAAAAGCACAGCAACACTAACAGCCTAAACAGGTAGGATTTGACTCAGCAGTGATGACATTTTAATTAAAATTCACCGTGCTCTCACAGGGTCTTAAATTAAGAAGTGCAAAGAACAAATGAAGTCAACAATGCCTCTCTAGGACCAATATTTTATTTCTGTATTGCAAGTTACATGTTAATTTGTCAGGATTTAAGGTTTTACTTGAAAGCTTCTGAAGAGTCTAGGATATGCAGTTGTTTAAAGCCCATTAAAAGCCTCAAAAGTCCCATTCCACTTGAATAAATGTCTTTCAGTGGTAATGCAAAGGTTGACAACAGATTATAAAGCAAGAGTCAAGAAAGCAGGTTTCATTTTGATTCTCAGATTAAGCCTCTGAGGCAACCAGAGAGCAGTGCAGGACTTTCACCATTTGGCTTAAAACAAATCCTGCCTTTACAAAGTGTACTGTACTGTACAGCACAGAGGCCAATTACAAAAAGGCATCTCCCCTCAGGAATTGTATGTTCTTAAAAGGCATTATGAAATTTTGCAGGATTCAATGATTTCAAAAGCCAAACACCAGATCCTAAGGGAGATTTCTGTAAAGAGGATGCATGATGATTTATATTACAAGTACAGTCTGCAGACATTCTTGGTCTAACTGCTAGATCCAGGGACTGCAGAGTTGCACCTTTTGGCTCACAACACAAATCCTCAACATTTCTTTATGTTTTTACTTCTTGATGTAAATGTTAACCTGGTTTTGAAGCTGTCTCACACAGACACAAGATTTTATTTCATTAAGCATCCTTTTCTCAGAGGATTTTCCTCACTTTACTGGTTTTCACCCAACCCACTTCTCTTAGAGACAAACACACACCAGAGAGCAGTTTCACTAGTCATTTCATGACGGCATTTTTACACTCCTGAACTAGCAGCAGTACCCAAAGCAAAACGTGACTGGACTGTTCCGGCTTCCTGAAACCAAAGCCTTTGCCATTCCATGGGGCCCCATCACCAAGGATATGGTTACAATTACATCTGGTAGGTTCTACTTCTGAATCCACATCCCAGCTGACAGCATGTTGCCATGCCTCCTTGCCCTCCATCAGGGTATTACATTATAGAACAATCTGATTGACCTATCTCACACCATTGTTGAAAGGGGATTGATGTGTAATTTTTAATCTGGGTTACAACTGCAAAAAACAGAGGCCAAATGCAGCCTTGGCACTGCATAGAGTATAAGCCAGTACTCAATCGAGTCCTTTAAGTTCACATCTTTGATATAATGACTAGTTAAAACGTAACTCATTAGGATAAGAAGTTTTGTCTCCTGATGCCATCATACTCTTGTGACACTGCATTTGCTAATGATGGGCTCCTTCAGATGGGATTGCATTATTTGGCTGGCTGTGTATTCCAGATGCTTATGTGAGGAATGTGAGTTTTCAGTTGGGTGTAGAAAACTGGGGGCTTGGGTGGCTTTAGCCCTCCCACTAAATAAAAACTGAGGGAGCATCTTAATAATGGAAGCACTGAACTGTTTACAACCAGAGCTCATTTAGCTCATCTTAGTAACAGTAAAGAAATGTAAATGTGGTACAAAACTACTGGTGAAATGGATATTCAATAGGGATGGTTTTTTTGTTTTTTTGTTTTTTTTTATTTCCAGCCCTCTCAATAATTACCCACAGCCCTGTGCATGCCTTTGTATCTGTGCTCAATACACACAGAATCCTCCCTCCACTCCTCTAGCAGCAGCTTTTAAACCTAGAGATAATTTTAAAAAATAAAATTAAGTCAGCAGCAACAGGTCTGAGAGAGAACTTACAGTGTCTGGGAGTTCAATCATACAGGGAAATTAACAGGGAAGCAGTCTGAACCCACAGCTAACCTTATACAGTGGAGCTAAGAATTACTTACTCTGATGGCAATTTAATAAGATGATCAAACAATGGGTGTGCTTTAAAATCCATAAAGTCTTTAGTGGGACTGTTTTGCATGACACTTCACCCTTCCCCCCTTGTCACTTAAGTGTAATAAGAAGCTTCACTGACCTGACCAGCTGTGTCACAGAGCTGAAGTCCTACTGGTCTGCCATCAACAGACACCACAGCTTAGGAGAGAAGGAAGGGGAAAAGTTGAATGAGTTTGGCTTTACACATTTTTTAATTTAAAAAAACAGAAAAGAAAAGAATCATGCCTTCCCTTAACATTTGTTTTTCCTTCAATTAATTTAGATTTAATAACACGAAGAACTGGAACTAAGTCTGTCACTAACATTTAGGCTCATTACAAACCCTTCAGGGCTTTCCAATTCATTTCACTGCAGTTGATGAAGTAGCAAATCACTGAACTAAAGCTCTTTGATGACACAAAAAGAGTGATCCAAACAATTAGGTTACTTCTCCTGCGGACAGAGGGATTTGTTCTCTTGTCATGTTTGTGTTTTCGAAGCTCTGAGTAAAAAAAAAAAAAAATCTTCCCAGTTTTAAATCATTGGGAAGACAATGCAAATATTTGTGTTTTCCCTTGGGAAGCTCCTCCTCTTGCATTACTGGAAATTTTGACTATAGAATTTATCATTAAAAACAAGTTATCTTGATATGTAACAATGTGCTAACACTGGCTATGGTGGTATCTTTTATAAGAGAGATCAGCCTTATTATTTCTTTCTTGCTATTTAAATATAAAATGCTGATAACCATCCTGTAGGTTTCATTTATTGTTTTGGTCACTAGGCTTCACAGCATTAATTTTCGATAATACAGAAAAGTCATGCCATCCAACCATTTTTGCAGCATTGAGAATGACTGCATTACCTTTATAGCTAGGCCTATTAGCCATTCCTCAGACATAAAGTACACCCAGAAGTACTGGGTCAGCCCGATAAAGACTTAAAAAAAAGAAATATGAAACTGGACACCCAGATTTGTGTCTGGAAGCTGAAAGTCTTGGGCCCAGATGACCTCACCACACTTTAAGAGTAGAGAGACTAGAGAGCCATTCATGTAACACCCTCTTGTGGCCCTACAGTCGGTCCCATCGATCTCTGCAGTCACCTTCCAACACAATTCAGAACAAAAAGAGGGAAGGAGATCAAGGATTTACTTCCTCCGCCCCCCCTCCCTGCCACAACTAAAGGAGACAGGGTTTTGTGACACGCGGATATTCCCAACATGACCTAAACGACAATCGTTAAACAAGTAAAGTCCTGTGCTGGCAGGCTGAACAGAGCTGTGAAATCTGGGCAGTGCCCAAGCACAGAGCAGGAAAAGCAAGATCCGCTGTGTACGATTGGGACAACACACATTCATCCTTGGGAAGAAGGGGCGATGGGTGGTAATGATGTTTCCTGGGGGGGGCAGCTCCCTTTCCTGCCACGGGGGGGGGGGG
>CM057847.1:69647204-69678994 GCA_030068395.1 Apalone spinifera | reverse complement strand
CCCCCCCCCCGTCTCTCCGACCCTCTATCAGCTTCCCTCCCACTAACTATATTTTCTCCTCATTCCACGCTGTCCCCTTCTTCCCACCCCCACGGCTCAGCTGTAATTTTTTGTAAAGCTGTCTAATCCTGTCAAAACTCTGCCTGCCTCACCGAGGGGAACAAAGTTTCCGGAGTTAATTTATCAGTATTAATGAGACCTATGAGAAGAGATTTATTTGAGCACAGCTAAAGACTACGTAAAAGGAACCATGTTATTTGATTTCTTCATTCCTGTTTCTCTGGTTATATTTAGGGCAATGTCAAAAACGGAGTTAATGCACGTTTTTTTAACTGTAGAAGTTCTCTTCATTGTATTGGTACTTTGTGCATTTACAATACAAGAGCATGGGAATAATGACTACTTGATATGCTTCCACCTGTGAAAGAAATAAACTGGGACATTTGAGTTTTAACACCTTTAAAACAGCGACACCAGATCACAGGCTCCCCCTGTTGTTACAACATGATTTTTAAAGGGCCGATCCCTGTCTAGCAAGGCACCGAGTGAGGTTTCAAGTCACCGCAGCTAACTCACGTTTTAGCACCAGTTTTTCGAACATAGACAAACATTTGGCTACTATTTCAGGCCAAGGGAAGAAAAGATCACAGAAGCAGAGGTGTGCTCTGTTTTATACTACCCTATCTCCATTTCATCTGAGCATCTTCCAATAGTATATTAAGTGACATCTGTGGTGCTGAAATGACCTGCGTGAGGGCACGGGTGACATTTATTAGATTACCCTGTTTTAACTCCCATGACAAATGCAAAAGTAGTGTCCCATACCAGTGCTACTATGAGATATCAACTCTGAATAAAACCTCCTGCATATGGGAAACAAGACACTGGCTGATATATTCCCAGAGGGGGAAACGGATGACGACAACTATTTTACTTGTGCTGAAAATAATTAAAGATTAATGTAAAAATCACAGAAAATACTGTCTACTGCAAGCAAAAATTACATGGCTCCATTTTTAAATACCAACAGCAAACAAAGATGGCCTATTTACTGAGCTAAAGGATCCAGATAGACAACCATAATTGCTTGTATTGTTCCTGTGCTTTAGAGCAGGGGCTATGTAAATTCATAGCTGCATGGTTGCATTATATTGTGATGTGCCCTGTTGAATACAGTGGAGCCTTTTGTTAAAAGGGATGATCAAGCTGATTGTTGTGCAGTGGGGGAGTACTGGTTAAATAATTTGCATCACGATAGCAAATCAAAGACTGTCAGTGCTAGCAGTTACAGTAGGGCTAAAGGGACATTAATGTCTAGTCTAAGATTTGTTGAGGAATATATAAATAGTTTGATTCATGAAACTGAAACCTCTGTGCTACAGCAATTGAATTACAAATACTTCAAAAGTATTACAGTCTAGCTTTAAAAATATTGGTCTGTGCTGTGCGCAGGCTTACATCCTCTTCAATCAGTAGAGTTGCACTCTGTACCAGGGCTGAATTTTGCCTATTATCAGTTGGTATGAAGGAAAGCATTCACCCTATCTTATGCCCTTGCACTAGTCAAATATTATTCTTTGAGAAAATGGCAAGAGAGGAAATTATTTCATCAAGACATGAAATAGGCCATTGTTATTTCCAAGCTTATCACTTTCCCTGAGACACTGAAATATGAGCTCCATGTTGGCCTTGTAGAACAAAAGATTATTTCCCCCCACAGAAGTTTTACAGCTGAAAATGAGAGAGACAAGGGAAAGAGAACAACACTCTGCTGATATGCTGTGGTACACAGTCTCCTGTTTTAATGAGGCTGATTTGGGGAGATGTCACCCAAATCCTGTTTGTGAGAGAGAGAAGGCACTTGCTGTGTTGAAGAAACCCATCTCCAGCCCAGCTACTTTTACAAAGGATAGGACCTTTGTGGCCATGCTCAGCTGCACCAGGCCTATGCGGCAGGCTATGAATGGGAGAGCAGCAGGAAGCAACAAGAGATGCAGGGCTGTTTGGGCAAGGAGAGGAAGTAAAGGACGGGGTGTTACTTGGGGCTGACGAGGGCACAGATATAAAGGGACTCTCTTACAGCCCTTATTTTACTGCTGTGTGCTTGGTAATATAGAAGTACAAAATGTCACTGCTGTTATTATTTATTTGAATTATTATTTGAAGTAATGAAGAACCAGGAAAAGATACATATAATAATATCCCCCCAAAAACATGGGCTGTGTCTAGACTAGCAAGTTTTTCCACAAAAGCGGCCACTTTTGCGCAAAACTTGCCAGCTGTCTACACTGGCTGCTTGAATTTCCACAAAAGCACTGACATCCTACTGTATGAAATCAGTGCTTTTTGCGGAAATACTATGCTGCTCCTGTTCGGGCAAAAGGGCCAGTGTAGACAGCTGAGATTTGTTTTGCGCAAAAAAGCTCCGATGGCTAAAATGGCGATCGGGGCTTTCTTGCGCAAAAGCGTGTCTAGACTGGCACGGATGCTATTACGCAAAAAGTGCTTTTGCGCAAAAGCATCCATGCCAATCTAGACGCTCTTTTCCGCAAATACTTTTAACGGAAAAACTTTTCCGTTAAAAGCATTTGCAGAAAATCATGCCAGTCTAGACACAGCCATGATGTTTAACTGGAGTTAAGATGAGAATAAATTAGCGGTAACTTAAAGGTAAAAAGTTTCACATGCATGGTGAAATTATCTTAAAAACAAGCATTGCAAAGCTAGGAAACTCAAAGTTAATCAAGGTATCCAAACAACCTAAAAACTTACCATCCATTTCAATTCAACTGATGAAGTGGGTTTTGCCCACAAAATCTTATGAATCTGTGTATTTTGGTTAGTCTCTAAGGGCACATCTACCCAGCAGGGCTAAACTCAAAATAAGCGACGCAACTTGAACTAAGCTAATTGCGTAGCTTAAGTCAAAATAGCTTATTTTGACTTTTGGCACTGTCTAGTTATTTTGAGATAGAGCACTCTTCCCCCAACTTCCCTTACTTCTCGTAAATTGAGGGTTACAGGAGTCAGAGTATGAAGTCCTCCAGCTCAACATTATTTCGACGGTATGTCGAAAAAACTGTGTGTTGTGTAAACGTAGACTACGTTGTTTCGGAATAATGTCAGTTATTCCAAAATAACTCTGCTTTGTAGATGTAGCTTAAGGTGCCACAGGACTACTTGTTTTTAAAGTTATAGATTAACACAGCTACCCCTAAGAGATATCCTAAATAATCCAAGTAACTCCATGTGGAAAACCATCATGGAAAAAAATGATCTCATGTTTTTAAAAAAAAAATCAGTTTCCTCTTGTCTGGAACCACAAATATTAAGAATGCAGAGCTACCAAATGTCATGTATCTCATGTGTCATGCACATTATTGGCAGCTCTGTACATCTGCAGTGCCGCTCCCACCCCCCACTCCTGTATCTCTCTTGACCACAAAATGGGACCAAAATGGTCCTTTAGGACGGAACTCAGCTGGCAGCTAGGGGCTGTCATGAATCCTGGCATATGGTGGCCTCTCCTCTGGCTGCTCCCCCTGCTGCTGGATCTGAGCAGGGCAGAAGCAGCTGGCATTGGCAGCAGCACCAGGTGGCCGGTTGACTGGCTAGGGACAGAAAGTGAGGGGCTCGCTAATGACTAACGCAAGTGTGAAAAATCGAGACACTTTTTTTTCCTGGAGCGGAGTGGGAAGGAGTTTATAGTTGCCATATGGACAAGGCCCCTAACATTAGGATTGTCACCTTAGTACTCACCAACAATTTTGTTCAAACCATGATAATGGCATGGGTTTAACTGAACACCAGAACAACAGTAATTACATGCATCAGAGGGGTAGCCGTGTTAGTCTGAATCTGCAAAAACAACAAGTAGTCCTGTGGCACCTTATAGACTAACAGATTTATTGGCGCATAAGTTTTTGTGGACAAAAACCCACTTTGTCAGATGCATCTGACGAAGTGGGTCTTTGCCCACGAAAGCTTATGCTCCAATAAATCTGTTAGTCTATAAGGTGCCACAGGACTTCTAGTAATTACATGATGTCACATCATATAATTTGGTGCTACATAAGCTCTGGCTGCTGCAGGCCACCCGTAATATATTAAACTTCCATTTCATTTTGTTAATGTTTCATAAGGTTCAACTCATCTTAGTATTATATTTCTGTCTGTGGGCTCCTACATCCTACATATTTGCTGGGCAAACATGGGGAGAAACCATAAATGACAGTGTGAATGAAGAAATAAATCAACTCAACTGGAGAGGGTTTTTTGAGATGAGAAATGATTGGGGAAAATGTATTCGGTACCGTGCAGCATGTTATTAGAGAAAATGGGAATCCCAGATGAGAAGCTCACAGAGGAATGGTATGTTCATTTGGATGCAAATCTCTGGGGAAGCAAAATTCAGAATAACTGAAGATAAAAACAGGAATTATATATGTTCCATGTTGGTGACTTACCACCAGACTCTGCTGATGAGTTTAGGAACCCCTGCTGGTTTCTTGATACCCCAGGTAACTGGCCCCCCTCCTCAATCCTACTAGAACAATAATAAAATTCCCAATCCGGACTCCTAGCTGTTGCATTCTTTCCACTAGTTGATTGATATAATGGAGGTAAAGGAAAGAGCAGAGGCCCTAACCCCCTTCCGACATCTTTCATATTCACATGGTTTTCTCAGCCAAACCATTCCTCGTGCTTGTTGTCTTCTGTAGTACTTCATGGGAAAAGCCCCCTTCCCAGCTCCCAGTTCACACAAGATTCATAATCATCTGAGCACTAACAGCACCCTTCTTGAGCCCTATTTAACTGCTTTAACTCTTCTCAAGCCTTAACAGGCTACATCCTTTGCTCAGCCCACGCTCAGCTGATCACCACAGGGAGGAGGGGAATTGTACTGCATTGCTTTCTTGCCTCTTGTGAATCTCAGCTGACTTCTCCATAACAGTCTTGCCTCTTCCAGCACAGACTACCAAATTTAGATTTCAAGCCACATTTTCCCATACATCCTTTCACTCCTTTCTTTATCATTGTTTGTGTTTCTAGAGGACTAGTGATTGTCATGACTGGGCAGTCTCAAAGCCAGTGTTTTTGCTCTTTAGAAATCATCTCTGCTAGTCTGTGCAAAATGCACTTCTAGATTTGGCTTCTGGCAGTTAGCACAAGAATATGACTTGTTTCCATTTTGATATCCCCATACATGCCACATAGATGGTGGTGAATGATGTCTCTGTGTGAAATCACAGCCACATGCTAGCTAAAGTTTACAGTTGCACCTTTAGCCATCACACCTGTACTGTGCCCACCTATCCAGCTGTTTGCTGCCATGCCAAACCACGGAACACCTTCCAGCAGCCACCCATATTTAAAGCAACTAGCCAGAAAAATGTTTCCTTCTTTCCCCTAGATGACAGTCCAGAGCTAGGGGCAGATTTCAGGTGCAGTATCTCACAACCCTGATGAGAACTGTCTAGTGCTGTGAGGGAGAGAGATTCCCAGTTGTTCAATGGGTTCACATAGTAGAACTTGGTTCTAGTTTTGGCAGGTCCTAAGAAATTGGATCTAACCAATGGTGAAAGATGGATATATAAAGTCTTTTTAGAAGTTTTTATAAGCTCCCTCTCAGCCATGTACATGGGGCTGGATTTAAGAGTAAGGGCTTGATTTGAAAATGAACTATTGGGATGGGCAAGAGTAAGACTTAGCCTCAGATTTGGAAGGAGTGAGTTGGTGCAGCTGGAGTGGCTGCCAGGAAGTGACAAGGGGGTAGCCATGGCAGCTGGAGAGGGAGGCAGGCTTAGTGCTGTCCTTTCTCACTCCCCCATGTTCTGTCCCTCGCTAACCAGCCTTTCCTCTTGTCATTCCCCCATCCAATCTTGCTTTCCTCTTTCAGAGAGGCATAAGGATCTTGCGCAAAATGGGTTTTTTGCGCACACACACACACAAGCACAAAAGGCCACACTGCTTGTTTTTGCACAAAAACAGCTTGAATAAATTATGCAAATGAAGCGTGACAATATGCTAATCCATAGCCTGAGAGAAATATTGTCACTATGCCTATATAACTTCCCGGTGTAGATCAAAGATGATCAAAAAAATTTGAAAAGGGTATTCATACCAAAGGAAGCAACAGCTTCACCATTGGCTTAAAAAAAAAATTCCCTCACCTAGTGAAGGTTTTGTGCAGATTCTCATCTTTACACACCCAGCAACAGAGGACATCATTCAATGTGTTCACAAGGGGCAAACATTTTCACACTATGCATTACAAGATTGTACTTTACTATATACTCTAATAATCTATTGGATTTTTTAAGTAAAGAAGATAAACTTTCTCAAGAAGGTTGAGATGCAGTGGCAAAACAGTTTGAGGACCCCCTGAAGGCCCCATTGGCCACAAGGGAGCTGGCTGGCAGCATGCAGAGACCCCTTCTGGCCACCCCTGTGTCTAGGGTTTGCAGAGTTCTGCTGCTGGCTGCTTCCCAGGAGCCACCCCTTGTAAGCACAGATGAGACCCCGGCTAAGTGCTGATGAGGGTACTCCCGCACCAAAATATTGGTACAAATGGCATCGCAACTGTACATGTCAGTCAGGACATGGGGAAAACAACTAAATAGTGGGTCCTCTGGTCACCCTAACCCCACCACAGACAAACCATCCCAAGCCCCAGACCACCTTCTGGCCCTGAGCACTGATCCAACCCTTGGGCCACTGAACAGCCACTGAGTGCCAGCCTGAATCCCAGACCAAACTGCTGAACTTCCTGACCGCTGGCCAGCAGAGTCCCAGCTCCAGACCATAAGCCCAAGCTGAGTCCCCACCTGCTTCAGGAGGAGAAGGGTAGCCAGGATAGAGCCATGGCCCACCACCCATGAATGGGAGGCAATGCGTCTTTTGGGAAGAGGTTCCCAAACAGTGATACACAAACTTGATATTTCAGCACATCACTTCACAACACATCAAGGTAGTGTGGTACATGAACCAATAATGCTTGAGAGGGACTGAGTTAGAATACAAGTCTGGGAATCAGAAGATCTTAATTCCCAGTTTTTTTGAGCGCTTTGAAGTCGGGGGGGGGAGGGGAGGGTGATAGGTGTAATGTTTAATATTCCTTTCAAATTATCTTCCACCTCCTCTTCCCTCCCACCATACCTCCATAGCAGAGATAATCATGGGCAAGAACTTAATGCAAAACACAGGATTTAAAAAAAAAAAAAAAGTGCACAACAGTTAACTAAAGTTTTCCCAAGCCAGTCATCTGAAGGTTCCAAAGCCCAGAATCTGCTGAATATAAATATGGATTTATTAAAATGCATTACAGCTGCCTCCCCAATTAAAAGTACACTCGTCAGGAACAGAGGATAAGCAGCTGGCTGTGCTAGTATGATAACCAAGCAAGAATCTGGACACTTTGAAGAATGAGTGAGTCAAGTCCTCTGCCAGGACACACTGCAAATCAGCAGAAAAGCCACATCATGGAAAATTGAGCTAAGTATCAGGAGGAAGAAATTTCTTATCACAAGCTTGCGTAAATAGATATTCCATTATGAAAGGTGCAGAGGAGGGAGAAGGAAGGGACGGAGGGTTGAAAAGTTTTGGATGTATTTTTTAAATGCTGATGTTTTTCATTTAAAAAAAGTTCATTTTAAATGCACTGAGCAAGGGCTTGGAAAGGGTTTTTGTTTGTTTCATTTTACTTAATGTTGCTGTGCTTGCAGGAATACTGCCTAGTTTTATTCCATTCTACTGTCATCAGTTAAGATATGGCCTATTAAAAAAGTATGGAACACAGCTGTGTTAATTACTCCATCTAGTCTGATATGGTATGAAATAGGACTCAGGGGAGAAACAGAACTAGGACCTTCTAGGGGCTGATGTTCTTTTTAGTGGTTTCTCAGACTCCCTGAACACCCTGCTTCTTAGAAAGCAGCCTGCCGCTATTGCTTCCCAGATAAGCTTTCACTTTGCTTTTGTTTTTATTGTTTTCATTACTACTAATTAACAGAACTAAAGAAAATGATGCCTATGTTTCTTTATTGTTTTTAACAGTTTGGCTAATGGAAGAAAAAACAAACTGTCGTCAATCTGCACAGGGGCAGGAACAGCCTCAACAGGGGTAGCAATGACAGAAGGTTCAAAATCAAATTCAACATTCCTGTTAGGAGCCAAGCTTGTAGTTCAAGCCTCTTTTGTAATGGGCCATATCTGTCTGTGAGATGTGCATGCCCTAAACTCCAGGCAGGTTCAGACCGTACCTTTACACTCCCACCACTGCCCGTGCCAGGTGATAGCAATAGTGGAAAAAATGTTGAGAAAAAGCTAGCATAAGCCTACAGCCCACAGATTGGATTCATGTGATGTACCCTCTATTCACTCAGAGCTCCATTGAAATCTGGGACTCTGTACAGGCCCAGAGATCCACCTGAATTCATTGCAGGGTCAGGGCTTAAATCACCACTCAGTGGCCTTAAAGGAGCCATCTATGGGTGTGGATAAGGTCGAATTAAGATATGCAACTTCAGCTATGTTAATTGCATAGCTGAAGTCGAAGTACCTTAACTCAACTTTTGGTGCTGTCCACACTGCATGAAATCAAAGGGAGAACATTCTCCCTTCCCTTACTCCTCGTGGAAGCAGGACTACCAGCATTGACCAGAGCGCCTCTCTCAGTTCGAATTAGTGTGTCTTCACTAGATCCGCTAATTCAAACCCTGGAAGATTAACAGTGGCAGCTTCAATTGTCTCTGTAGAGTAGATATACCCTATGAATTTTACTTGGAGGACAAAAATTCTGTAAGCGATCAACATGTTTCTCTGATACCCAAAGTCAGACATTCTTTATAAAAACACTCAAAATACAATTGCGTAACTTGATTGTTATAAACACAACTTGCAATACAAGCTAAATTAAACCACAGACTTACTGTATTTAATGCCATGGGCATCATGGTGATGAGATCGACTTGCAGCTGGGACACTGATCTGTCAGTTACCCTTGACAACAAAAGATGTGAATGTGGATGATAGAATGTTTATAATGCTGAACTATTTTTCCAGCATAAAAGCCTAAAGAAATATGCAGTCCCAGGTGCAAAGTGCCTTCAGCTCTTGGTGACTTTGGTCCATCTCTTCTATACAAGTTGTACACAAATACCCAAATTTTGGACTGTTTATGGGCACTGAAGTCTAAAAGCAAGATGGTCCATTGATTAGGTCATTAGTTTAGGCCTTAGAGACCCAGTTCATTTTTCTGCTGCAGATTTCCTGTGTGGCCATGGGCAAGTCACTTAGGCTCTCCGTCTCATTTTCCAACCTTTAGAAGGGGGATAACAGTATTTTCCTAGCACACATTGAAGATCATGATGTTATCAGCTATGATATAATAAGGGTCATATAAGTATCTAAGAAGTCCAAAGCATTTCAGCTCATCTAATATGAGCACTTAAGCACCTGCTTCATTGTAAGCACATGTGTTTGCAGGATCCAGACCTAATGTTTCTGACTACAACTACACTTTAAACGAAAAGCACTTTTTATGTCTCAAAAGTTAGCAGATAATAATAAATGGAGCGGTGTGGGCAAGATTTATTCATGCTTTTTCCTCCCCGTTACACTAAGGCACATAATAGCACTGTAACACAAAAGGTGTTTAAAGATCAAAGACCTGGTAAAAAATATTTTATGTACCAAAGTCCAATAATTGATGGGAACGTTTGTTGATTTGTTGCAAAATGGAACCATCAGTGTGACTGGTTGGTTAAAATATCAGTCATCAGCTTCCATGGGAGCCCATACGGAAAAGTAATTCCTTTGACTACAGCCATTGAACAGTTAGTTATTTTTAAAAAAAGTTTTAGTCAGTCACGCTTGGCTAGCAACCTGTAAATTGATCATTAACTACAAGTAATAAATGACTGATTTCAACAGGATTTCTGTTTAATGCTATGCATTTTCAAATGCCTTTATATCTATGTACCACCATTATACAACATACTGAACCCCATTTAAGAATTAGAGCCCAAACAAAGACAGACTTGTAGGTTATCTGCCTATAAACATGCTGCTCAGAGGAGTCAGAGCAGATAAACCATCTGCAGCTGTATTCTGCATTCTTATTTAACTCATCACAATTTAACTACTAATGGATTGGAATAACATCACTATAGATCATAATGGGTCACAGCTTGTGGTTGTTAATGAACATTTCCAGTAAAGTCAATATGAGTTTGCCTGAATAAAGGCTGAGTCAGGAGCTCACAACTGCTTCCATAGTCTACATGAGAGAATATTTTCATAGTTGCACCCTGCTCCCCTGCTTTTTAAAGTAACTCATTAATAACCCCAGCATTCAACGTTGCTGCTGCAGCAACAATATCAAAGGTCAGGTTCATTTTCTTCACCAGTTTAAAAATGCCTGAAGTTGGAATATGCCAGTGAGGATTCACTTTGCCTCTTTATAGGCATTAGCTAATTAAACAAAGACGTACATTTCCAAAAATAAACCATCCCGACTCTCAGTGCTGTGAAAGCATCCTTTCCTCTCTGAACTAAGACCCACATGACTATAAAGATTTATTGTCTCATTGAGATAACTTTAAAACAAATTTGGGATGTGAACAGGTAACTGATTAGCTGGTTACCAAGTACCCAGGAGCAGCCCCACATGGGGGGCAGGGCCATGAGCTGGCAGCCTCGCACATGGAGAGGTGGGTGGGCAGGAGCAGTAGCCTCGCATGTGTAAGGAGGCCAGGAGTGGCAACTTCACAAGCAGTAGGGGGCAGGCAGCAGAAGCTGGCCACCCTCTGTCCCTCTGCACTGGTGAGGTGACAGCAGGAGACAGCAGCTCTGTGTAGGGGCGGATGAAAGTTTTGCGGGGACCAGAGCAGCACAATTTTGCAGGGCCCCTCTCACCAGGTGTCTTCTCTCTCACCTGTGTTGCGCCGCGTTTCAGCATGCCGCGCACGCGCTCCTCCACCGTGCGGCGCGCGGCACCGGGGAATTTAAAGTGCAGTATCTCACCGGGCCAGTCCGCCCCTGAGCGTGGGGCCCAGGGCAGCCGCCCTGCCCTATATCCATCGCTGGCTCTGTGCACAGGAGAGAGCCTGGAGCAGCAGCCTCGCACCGGCAGTCTAGCACCGGCAGACGGGCCAGTAGCAGAAGCCAGAAGCCCAGGAGGCTGGGGCTGCTCTGGCTGGGTTGAAGTCCCCGCTGGGATCCACTTAATTGGTTAACCAGTTTCCTAATGTTTAACCGATTTAACTGATTAACTGGGATTTTACATCCCTAACTCAAAGGAGTGCAAAGATGGAACTGTAGCTACAGGATATAAGTATTTCCTAGATGCACTGCTGCCTCACTAATGTAATTAGAAGCACAAATTGTATAAAGCATCCGATGTTCTTCTAAGGTCTGATTCTTTAGTGGAAGATGCTGGAAGTTTGATGGCTAACTTCCACTGAAGCAAGCCTAGACACATACTATGCAAATGACAACTATATAGCTAACCTCATATATAAGAGACTATACATTCATTTACACAACCTGTGTTTTTTAAAAATTGCTCTCTGCCTTGTGAATGGGGACAGCAGAATAGCTGGGGATTCAAACCTTGTCACGAGAGCTTTCAAACATGCAGAGAATTTCTAACTTGGGCTTGTTAGGAAAAGTTCCAGCAAACAGTTATGGACTGTATGACACTTCATTATGGGCTGCACTAAAATCTCCTTCAAACTAATGTATAAACATGCCCTTCACTTAAGATAGTTGAGAGGGGGCACACCTAAACAAAGCCTATTAGGGTATGTCTACATAGCAACTAGATCATAGGTGCCAACTTCCCCAGTAACGGGGGGGAGGGGGGAGGAGTGCTCTGCCCCACCCCACCATTTCCCCAAATCCCAGCCCCACTTCTTCCCTGCCTTTTTCCACCCCCTCTTTTGAGGGTGCCCCATTCCCTCTCCTCCTCAACAACAGGAAACAGCTGTTCAGTGAGCAGGAGATGCTGGGGAGGGGAGCATTTGGCTGCTAAGAGGTGCTGAGCACCGGCTAATTTCTCTAATGGAGTCAGCGCTTATGAACTAGATACCTGTGGCTGGCCTGTGCTGCTTGAAGGGCTGTTTCATTGGTGTGCAGATGTCTGGGTTTGGGCTGGAGACTAGGCTCTAGGATCCTGGGAGGTTCCCAGAGCTCTGGCTCTCTCCCAGAGAGCCCAAAAATCTACACAGCAATGAAAAGTCTACTCCAGCCCAGCCCAAGTCCCTCAGCTGCTCTAGGAGCCTGAGTCAGCTGGGACAGGCTAGCCACAAGTTTTACTTTGCTCATTTGCGATGTAGGCATTACTCAGAGTCTGCCCAGAAACTAGCACAATGTGGACAAGAGGGGTTGCACTGAGGAGGTTTGCCGATGAAAAAAAAACCAAGCTGGAAACAGTGAGAGTGAGAGGAGGAAGAGAACTAAGTAGCCTTTAAGGACAGCATGACCCTGGGAAAAGCTAGAACGAGCTTTGGGATATTACAAAGGCCTGCCTTGTCTACAGTAAGAGAACTTCAAATTCATTAAGGTTGATTTTTAGTGCCCGATTTTGTAAAGTTGAAGGTTCATGTTCTGACTGAGCACAAGTTTGATGCAGTGCATCCCCAGTAGGGTGGCTACTGTTGACTTTGACAGAGAAACATTGTGGGGCACTATTCCTCACTTACTGCCACCCCTTTGCATTCTGGGTTAGGCACCCAGTGCACGCTGGGACCAAAGCAGTACAGCAGGTAGTTCTGGGTACATGTTGTCAACATCCCATAACGCTCATCTCCTCCCTCCCCCTTCTTGAAATCAATGACAAACAGTCTTGTTATGCCCTTTTTTCACTGGTTATGAGTGCAGACTGCTACACCATAGCAGAGTAAGTACAGAACCCAGCATGGAATCCGTTCAGCAGCAAAGTACTATGGAATCATAGCAACGATCTTGCACCTTATGCTGCAGTATGCATAGAGCCTATCTAGGGCTCATCAGAATGAGGAAGAATCTGAGGAGGCCATGAACAATATAACACTGTCCATGCACGAAACTGTACCAGTTTATTAATCAGATTTAGTATCACACCTTCAGCTAAACTGGTAAAGCTTCTCAGCATAGACAAGGGCTAAACAAACATGACCCCCAATCCTGCGGCCATGAAAATCAGTAGCAAAACTCTCATTGACTTCAGAGAGAGCTAAGAAAAGTTCCAAGGACATACAACCTCAAAAGACACCCTCCAGGAAAAACCCCAAAAGCAGTGGGCTACTTGTGTCTTGTGGGCTGCATACAGCCCATCAGGGTAACCTGACTGCAAGACACAAGACATTTTGCTGACATTGACCATCATCAGGCACTACTCCCTGCAGCGCCCAGTGGCTGCAATTCCCCATCCTGGGTCAATGGGAGCTGTGGGTGTAGCGCCTGCAGGGGAAGGGGCCACTGGAACATCCTGGCTGCTGCTTCCCACAGCTTTCATCGGCTGAGAATGGCAAACCGCAGCCACTCTCAATGGGAGCTGCAGGGGCAGTGACTGTGGATGGTCAAAATGCCTCACAGCCCACAATCAGATTATCCTGATGAACCGTCTGTGGCTGGCCACTGCCCCACAACCATCACCACCACCAAACAGTAAGCAGATGTTATCTGACTTAATGAGAAACAGTGGAAGAATCACAATAAAGTCATAGTTTACAGAGTCCAGATGTGTACAATAAATGATTTGCCATTAAGCAGGGCACCTGTTTCATAGCTGTATGTGCATAGCAGGATTGCCTTATTAGTCAGGGAGAAAGCGAGTATGTCTGCAAAATCTAACATGGCAGTGTGCGCGCATAGCTTTCCTGTAAAGGCCAGCTTGGTAAACTTTTGCAGCATGCTAAAAAAAAAAAAAAAAAAAAAAGACACTAGGAAAAAAAAGTAGTAATTCTTGTTCAAATGCTAATTTAATTTCATAGTAAGTAGAAAGAATATCCCACTATGCTGAAAGCATCAAGTTATTAGTATCTATTTCCAATAATATAACACTGAAGAAAATGTTACTATAATCAGGGAAGGGACTGTTTTCTACTCAGATATACTACCAGCTTAGAATCAGGTCTACACTTAGGGAGAAAATGGACTTAAAATACGCAACTCCAGCTACAAGAATAACATAGCTGAAATCAACATATCTTAAGTCAAATTTCTTTAGTGTTCCCATTGCAGGAGGTCAACGGGATAAGTTCTCCCGTCAACTTCCCTTACTCTTTGCAACCATGTGGAATACTAGGGTTGACAGGGGTACCATCAGCAGTTGATTTAGTGGGTCCTTACTAGGCCCACTAAATTGAACCCCGGAAGATTGATCTCTACAGCATTGATCTCTGGGTAAGTATAGATCTCCAATTGCAACATTGTGGTCAGCAAAGCTACAGATATACTTGTACTTATACTGGCCAAGGTTACAATATTTACCTTTCACTGTGTACTTATGTGTGATCAATATGGCCCTGTTTACTTGAGATTTTTGTTACCTTACAGTGAGAGACTGTTTTCTCAGACTGGAGCCAGTGTACTGAAGAAAAAGCTGACCCCTGAATCCTCCAAATATAGCTATAGTGACAAAGCTTTCTAGGGTAGGTACAGCTTATAACAGAAGAAAAAAAAGTGTTTTTTTCTAGTAAAGCATATACCAGTTTCTAGAGCAAAATAAGCTACACTAACAAAAACATTTTATGCCAGCATAACTGAACCTATATCAGGGCTTCTGCTGGAATTAAAATAAAAGCAGCATTACAGCACCAAAGAAAGCGTCTAGCATAGACCTGTCCTAGAAAGTAATGAGGGTGTATTATTGTGCTTACTAATGATTTCAGACAGACAAGATTGCCCTCTGCTGGATGACTAGACAAGTGCTTCAATTTCAATGATCCCAGAGGTTCTCAAACTAGCACCTACGATTTCCCATTCTGTGAGGCCCTTTCTGCTAGTTCAAAAAGAGCTGACTGATCTTATAGTGGTGGCTTTCCTCCCTTCCAGCTAAAAGAGAAAAAATATTTGGGAGAAGAAGAAATAAAGATTAATAGTGGACAGTGACTAACTTTTTTCACAAAGGACAAATCACTTTTACACATTGTACAGATAAAAATACATCAACCCTCTCATTTTCAGTGTAAGCAATTGCTGTCATCGCTCCTGGGTTATATGATTGCAGATGAGATGGACCATGTCCTTTAGAATCTCTAGGCATGTCTACATCAAGGTCCCAGCCTGGTGACCTCTACACCTGCCCAGTACTATTTTACCTAGGTGCTCCTACGCAGTCAGGCCATCTTCCTCCAGCTCTAGGTAGAGACTGCTTGCAGCTCTGCTAAGTAGCTCCTTTTTAAATCACCTTCCCCAACTGTGATTGGCTACTTTAGCAAGCCTCCTCCTTAATGGCTTCCAACAAGCCCTTTATTAGTTGGAGTGCTCTGAGCAGGGTACCTTTGGCCTGTTTTAGCCCTTCCTCCTTCTGAGTGGGTAGTTTCACCAATACAGGGATTTATTCACTTAGATGTTTTTGAAAATTCCACTAGGTGCCCATGTGTATCTTTAGATGCCTAAATACCTTTAAAAATCTGCTCCTTTGTATCTTAGCTCTATTGTAAAGGTTTTATCTGGGAGTGTGCTTTAAAAGTAAAAAAAGCCAAAAACAAACAACAAAAACCATACACAGAATATTTCTGATTGACTGTGACTTGCTGTACTAGCAACCAGGAGAGTTTGAGAGAGAGAGAGAGTTCTCCCTGCTGAACGAACAAGGTGCAAGTACTAACCTTGAGATGAGTGAGTTTTCTTGACTTTTTGTTTTTCCTCTCTCGTTCAGGTGATTTCCGTTATTGTGTTAGTTGAGTTGTGTGTGTCTGGGTACTGTGTCAGCCTTTGTTCCCTTGATCAGGCTCAATCTGCCTTGTGATCACCCCTCCTCTGCGAGGTTAAAGAAGGGTAAGGGCTGATCTAGGAGAGAAGGCCTTAAAAGCCAATGGCAAAGCGACCAGGGGAGTTTGAGAGGGAGTTTATAGGAGAGGCATAATATAATCACTATGGTTAGAAGGGCTACATCGCCTGTGCCAGTGCTGCTCCTGTCTCCTCACTTGAACCTGTATCCAGACAGACTCCAGGACAACCCAGGGAACTACAGACCAGTCAGCTTAACTTCTGTAGAAGGAAAGATAATGGAGCATATAATTAAGGAATCCATTTGCAAACATCTAGAAGATAATAAGGTGACAAGAAATAGTCAATATGGATTTGTCAGGAACAAATGATGTCACACTAACCTGATAGCTTTCTTTGACAGAATAACAAGCCTTGAAAGGGGAGGAGGGGGAAGCGGGAGTGGCAGATGTAGCATACTGAGACTTTACTAAGGCTTTGATACAATCTCACATGAGCATCTCATTAGCAAATTAGGGAAATAAAATCTAGATCGGGGTCTCAAACTCATGGCCCTGGGCCATCTCGGGTCAGAGCAGATGCACAGTCCAGCCCAGGAGTCCTGGCAGGCCGGGGATGGGCCTATCTGTTCCCATCTGCAAGCCCCATCCCTTTCCATCACCAGCCTCCCCTCTCCTCTCACAGCAAACCATCCCTGAGGGACATGTCTCCTGGGATTACCAGGGGCAGCAGTGGTTGGACCCCCCCTACTCTCCCCATGGCAACAGCCCCCCACCTGCAACAAATACAATCAACTTCACCTTCCCCCCACCCCAACAGAAACACTAACTCAAGATCCAATCCCTGCAACAAACCCCATTGCCAACTCTGTCCACACATCTATCTTAGGTGACACCATTAGAGGAACTGTATCCGGCATCCAGATCGCTGACCTGCACATCTACATAAAAACATAAGGGCCATACTGGGTCAGACCCAAGGTCCATCCAGTCCAGTATCCTGTCTTCTGACAGTGGTCAATGCCAGATGCCCCAGAAGGAGGGAACAGAAACAGGTAATTATCACATGATTTCTCCCCCGTCATCCATTTCCAGCATTTGACAAACAGAGGCTAGGGACACCATTTCTACCCATCCTGGCTAATAGCCATTGATGGACCTAACCTCCATGAATTTATCTGGTTCTTTTTTGAATCCTGTTAAAGTCCTGGTCTTCACAACATTCTCTGTCAAGGAGTTCCATAGGTTGACTATGCGCTGCATGAAGAAATACTTCCTTCTGTTTTTTTTAAACCTGCTGTCTATTAATTTCATTTGGTGACCCCTAGTTCTTATATTATGGGAACAAGTAAATATTTTTTCCTAATTCACTTTTTCCACATCAGTCATGATTTTATAGATCTCTATCATATCCCCCCTGAGTCTCTTTTTTCCTAAGCTGAAAAGTCGAAGACTTTTTAATCTCTCTTTATATGGGACCCATTCCAAACCTCTTAATTTTTGTTGTCCTTTTCTGAACCTTTTCCAATGCCAATATATCTTTTTGAGATGAGGCAACCACATCTGTACACAGTATTCAAAAGATGGGTGTACCATGATTTTATATAGAGGCAATATGATATTCTCTGTCTTATTCTCTATCCCTTTTTTAATGATTCCTAACATTCTGTTTGCTTTTTTGACTGCTGCTGCATATTGAGTGGATGTTTTCAGAGAACTATCCACAATGACTCCAAGATCTCCCTCTCGAGTAGTTATAGCTAAAACAGTCCCCATCATATTGCATGTATAGTTGGGATTATTACATTACATTTATCAACATTAAATTTCATTTGCCATTTTGTTGCCCAATCATTTAGTTTGGTGAGATCTTTTTGATCTGCTTTGATCTTAACTGTCTTGAACAGTTTAGTATCATCTGCAAATGTTGCCACCTCACTGTTTACCCCTTTCTCTAGATCATTTATAGATAGGTTAAATAGGATTGGTCCCAGTATGGACTCTGTGGAATACCACTAATTACCAGTCTCCATTCTGAAAACTTATAATTTATTCCTACCCTTTGTTTCCTGTTTTTTAAACCAGTTATCAGTCCATGAGAGGACCTTCCCTCTTACTCCATGACCACTTACTTTACCTTAAGAGACTTTGGTGAGGAATCTTGTCAAAGGTTTGCTAAGTACACTGTATCCTCTGGATCCCCCTTATCCACATTCATTGACCCCCTCAAAGAACCCTAGTAGTTTAGTAAAGCATGATTTCCCTTTACAGAAACCATGTTGACATTTCCCAAAAAAATTATGTACATCTATGTGTTTGACAATTTTATTATTTACTATAGTTTCAACTAATTTGCCCAGTATTCACGTTAGACTTACTGGTCTGTAATTGCCAGGATCACCTCTAGAGCCCTTTTTTTAAATATTGGCATCACATTAGCGATCTTCTGGTCATTAGGTAGATTACAAACAACAGTTAATAGTTCTGCAATTTCACATTTGAGTTCTTTCAGAACTCTTGGGTGAACGCCATCTGGTTCCGATGACGTCTTACTACTAAATGTGATGTATACCCTCATGTGTCAGCAATGCTCCTCTGGTATGTACATTAGACAAACTGGACTGTCTCTATGCCAAAGAATAAACGGACACAAATCGGCTATCAAGAATGGTAACATACAAAAAAGTGGAGGAGCACTTTAACTCCCCTGGACAGACAGTTACTGATTTGCAAGTTACGATTCTCAGGGTGGGGAAAAAACACCTCAAAAACAGACTGCAACACAAACTTGCTGAGCTGAAATTCATATGCAAATTTGATACTATCACAATGTGTCTGAAAAGAGACATGGACTGGCTCTCTCATTACAATAACTTCCCCTTCAGGTACTCTCATCTTCTGATCATTAAAAATGAGGAATCCTGTAGCACCTTAAGGCTTAAAGATTTATTTGGCTATAAGCTTTTGTGGGTCAAAATCAATTTGTCAGATGCGTGGAGACAGCAGTTTTGACCCACGAAAGCTTATGTCCAAATAAATCTGTTAGTCTTTACGGGATCACAGAACTCTTTGTTGTTCTTACAGATACAAACTAACATGGCTACTCTTCTGAGACTTCTCATCACTGTTGGAAGTGAGCCACATCCACCCCAATTTAATTAGCACTGATGTTACACTCATCTCTGTATCCCTGCATTACTCTCACTTCAAGCATATGAGGAAGTGAATTGTATCTCACAAAAGCTTATGCCCTAATCATGTTAGTGTATAAGGTGCCACAGGACTCCTTGTTGTTTTTCTATCCAGAATATAAATAAAGGTCCCAAGCCAAAGTAGAACCAACAATAGGAGTACATTTACATTTCTCATCTGGTGGGGGCTATACAGACAACAGCCAGGGTGTGACCACATGGGGACACTCAAGAGTCAAGATGAAATAATTAAAGTTGTGATGTTAAAGTACATTAAACCTGTGTATGGACAACTCTCATTTAGTAGTAAAGTGACTTTACTTTGCTGTAGTTTAATCCATTCACAATACAAATTACATTGTATGGTCCTCTCCGAGCAGCACTCAATTACATAATCAACTCACCTGAGTAAAATGTCTTAATTGTATGCAGTTCACAATTTCCTCAAAACAGGTAAAGAAATTATCACACCTTATTACACCCAATGCTCTCTCAAAAAGAAAACATTCTAATGACTGAAGTATTACTCCATCCCAAGCCACCAAAATTGCAAAAATTGGTTATTATGTCATCTAAACAATTAATCCAAATCCTAAACTAAAAGCTGCACAATACTCTCTCTACCTGCATTTTGTTTTAGGAAAAGGAAAGTACAACTTAACATTACTGTAAGCAAAACTGAAATTTTATTTCCCAAAAAGGGACATTCAAAACAAGTTTTAGTTAATAGCTATTACAGTTAGAATACAAAGTGTGTGTTCGATTTAATTAATACATCATTTTTCTTAGTCATAATTTATTTTCGCCTACATAAATTCTCAATAGTGATTTAAAACAGAATCACAAGGTACAAAATATTAATGCTACCTACAGTGGTTTAGACAGCCCAAATTCTATATTAAAAATTTGTCTGGATTTGTAGCAGCCAAGTGAACATAAGATTTGGTCAACAAAATGAATGAAAGCCTGGACTCTAGTGTGCTAAAGCCATTGGACAGATTCCATCTCTTATATCAGGTGCTTCCCAAACTCTTAAAAGAGGAGCATCTCAGAGGAAGACTCATGTTATGTCAGAGTTGGAGAGGATAAGGCAGAGCTGAGGTCCACCACACACAACCCTCTGCTGGAAGTAAGGAAAGCTATACCAGCAGCAAAACCAGCATTGATTAGAAGAGGACATCCCTTCCTATTCTATATTACTAGGGGCCCCTGCATCAGGGTGCTGCAACTGAGATGCTGTGACAAATCAATTCCTTAATATTTAGTCTCACAGGTTACCCTTCTTGAACTTCAACAAATTCAGCTGACCTTTAAGTTAATGACTCTGTTCTCCTTAAATGAAAGTGCTGTGTTCTGGAGTGGGGGGGAAAAAAAAGAGATATAGAATGTATACCATTAAAAAACCCCATAAAGAATGCTCTTTGATTCTCTTTTATAACCTATTTGAAATTATTTTTCAAACTCATTAAGATTGATGAATCTAACGTATAAGATTAATCTCCCCCCTTCCCCCCCCAAAAAAAACCCTCCTCGATTGTTTGCATTATTCTGAAAAACAGAATGTATGAAATAACTTCAGAAAATAAATTTAATGGGAATATTTACATTAACAGGAACTTTCATTGACCTAATTTTGTATAAAAGAAATAGAATTACTTTAGTGGCCATCTACTAATTTAAATATGGAAATGCTTCTTTCACTGTAAAAATGAAATCTGTATTTTTTCTGTGATTTGACCAGCAAAATAATTATATAGTGAACCCAGAAATAATCTTGAGTGTGAATGAGTGGACTGGGAGGGTGCCTTTGCAGACTGTGTAGTCATCAATGTGGGAACATTAAATAGAGATATAAATGTAGGAAAATGCAGAAATAGGTCAACTTTATATAATCAGCTACTCAATTGCTTTTAGTACTTACATATTTTGTTGCTACATGGTTTTATAAGGTTTCTTACCATCATAAAAGTTGTTAAAAGTAAACAAAACAATTTAAAAGTGCACTAGTATGATTCTCAATTATTCCTGTTAAGAGCCTATTAAGATTCTTATACAAAATTATTTGTAATAATATTTTCTCCTGATTAAGAAGATGTAAAGTTACAAGACAAGGAAGTCAAGAAAATTCAGTCTATAGTAAGTCACAAGTTATCGTCAGAGACCTATATAGAATGAGATAGTCACTGTTCAGATCCAAGAGAACAGGAATTTGCCAGTTTCAAGGGCATTTTATGTAGTCTCAATCATGAAACCAAGTAGATAAAAAAATATGATATCTAGTTATGGTCCCTTCTACTGCTGGAATAAAGGACAGTGGAAGGGAAGTATATCTGTAGTTGAAAATAAAGGATTTCAAGTATTCAGAGTACTCAAACACATAATAAATATGGATTGGTGGTTGTTTGAAGAAGGTGAAGACTGTAAAAAAAAAAAAAAAAGAGGTGATTTTTATGATGAATTGCTGTACTATAGCAGTGACATTAACAAATTTGCTGTAACAGACATAGGTATAAGTTTTTAAGAACTGTCTAAGCATCATTCTCTCTCTGAAAAATGTTTCTTGCTATCTCTACCATCCATGAACTTGTACAAATGTAGCTTGAATGTGATCTCCTAAACATGTTGTATTTTAATGATGACCTTCCTCCATCCTGCACAACACAGTCTTATTTATATTTGGAAACAAGAAGCCCTCTTTGCTATGATTTCTACAGAGAGATACAGGATACCAATGTAGTTGCACTCACACTTCAAACTACAAAGAAAGAGCATGCGGAGGGAGAGGAAGAGGAGTTGCATGCATCTTGGACCTGCTTCTGCTCCCAATGAAAATCAACAGAAAAACAAAGTAACATCGTAACATTAAAAGATTCTTTCAGTTATAATAAATAATCTTGAGTGTTTTTTCTAACAGTCGGTAGAGCATTTCTTCAGGGAGGTAGGATTTTTAAGTTGACAACATCCTTTTGCGTTTAAACTAGCTACGGAAATATTTTCTTTTTTAAACAACATTTTTAACCTGAGAATCTTTCTTGGGAGTGAATAGGTGTCCTCAGTAATGCTGATTGCCTGCCTCCTTGTCTAGCAAATCTCTGCTATAAGACTATGAGGGTGAATTCTGCAAATTCATAGAGTTCAATCATGTTTGAAAGGTGGATGAACTTCGTAAAGAACCACACTCACAAGAGTGCTTCAGTGAACCTAGCAATTTATGTGTTTTTTTGTTGTTGTTTTTTTTAAATCTCACAATTAGAAATGTGATTAGAGGTTATATTTTATAGCTACAAGTATTTAGATATTTCACTAACATTTTGTTAGGCCCAAAGCAGAAGGTAAATCATCACAAAAGAGGACCTTAATGAGGAAAAGGACATGCATTATAAGATTTTCTGACCCCAATGCTCTCTCGTCTTAATTATCTCATTTTTCTTTCCCTTCCTTGTCTTCAGATTTGGTTCAGGAGTCTTTATCTAAAACAAGATGGCAGGTGGAGTTTTGCAGCTTTCAGATTTGGAAAAGATTTATAAAATATATATACATAGACAGCATTATTGAGAAATGTACTACAGACTTCTGAAGAGAACAGAGAGATTTCATTTTACACTACAGAGGTTGTACTTTCAGGATTTACACGCATCAGTCGTGAAGCATTTCTCAGATCCTGTAGTTGTTTTGCTGGCTTTCCAACCCCTTCCTCAAACCTTTTCTCCACAACAGGAAGGACCGTTTCATAAAGAAAAGATGCATTCTGCCTGATAAATGCTTTTTTCTCAGGGTCCTGTTCACACCGTAAACTGTAATCGACATGCTGGACAGCCACAAGGATGATCTCCACTAGACTTTCCAATAGAACCATGTGCAGCTCTGGGAAGTACAGCTTGAGGGCTTCCTCCAAGAAGGCCATAGTCTGCTTGGTGAAAGCCACCACAGTGTAGCTAAGATTCACCCAGCAGTCATCACCAGTGTATTGCTCAAAACTGCTCACCCCACAGCTCCTCATCTCCTCTTTGAGTTTCCCCAGAGCCTCTGGGGTCATCAGGTTCATCCTTCTCCACATTTCTTCAGAGTTGCGATGCTTGGTGGCTTCGATGATGATATCCTTGTAGCTCTGCAGAGCTCCTCTGATATCCTTCACCAACAAGGCATGAATGATGAAGGTGAGGTCCAACCCAATCTCGCTAAGCTGCTTGCAATGCTCTTTCGCTACCTTCAATAATAAATTGTATTAATATTTATCTGGATATCATCTTCTAAACTAAATATTTTACAAAATAGTCTCGTTAAATCACCACATTCTCCTGAAAAATATTAGCCTTATTTTATAGCTAATGAAATATAAAGCAGAAATGAAGTAAGTCTTTTAAAAAAAATACACTGGTTTAGTCTTATATTTTAATATTAGAAATGCAGATCTTCTCTGACATAGAACAACTAGAGAAGTAATAAAATCATGTTGTAAGAGCCTGAAAGCAGGGTCATTAAATAATAAAGAGAATTTTAGTATTTTTAAAGCTTTTTTGTGAATCCATATTTAGGTTAAATCCAATATACGCTTTGGAGAAAGGAATATTGAAACTTTTTTTTTTTTTTAATAAAGCCTCTCTCTTTAAATATGGTGTGAAAGAGCTGACAAACATTTACAATCTCCGAAGTGTCTTTGGGCAAAACCTGGGAAGACCAAACTTTGAATTCCCAATATTCACAGGATAAAACACAAGCACAAAAAATAAAACAGACAAAAAAAAAAAAGCCTTTCACGTAACAAAGGAAAAATGAACATAAGCTCATTTCCCCCTTTTGCCTGGCACCTTTCAAGTGACCAGATCAAAGCCACAGAGATAATCAGTAAGTGAACATGGCTTAAACATCAGAAGTTATTGTCTTCTTCCAGCAATGCGGTCAGTTCACTAGATCACTATCTTTCTAACACACTTACCTTCACACATTCAGCAGCAGTAGACAAGCTTTCTTTACTATCGAATACCTGCTTGCTAAAGGCATCTACAAACATCCTCACAGCTGAGCGGGCCCACACAATGAAGGCAGAGTAGCAGCCACTGTTGCCTGCAAAGTCTGTTTCAAATTCCCTAGCAGTCTCTAGCAAGCTGGTAAAAAAGACATGGCAAAGCTTGTGGATGTACAGCAAAGTGGCACCCTCAATGCGCAGTTGACGAATGGCTGTATGTACGGCAGCTGCCCTATTCTTCAAGAAAAGCTCACACGCCTTGGTTGACTGGCCCAAGCGAATGAGCTGAGACACAGCCCGGCGAGTGGCTCTAGGACCGCCTCGTAATGACCGATCTGGAGATAGCTCAAAAACCAGTACATCAGTGAGCTGCCTAACTCTCTCATCTACCTTGGCTTGCAACTCCCTCACTGGCTGGTTCACGGGCTTGTCTCCCAAGTACTCATTCAATTTATCCAACAGGTCAACTGCTCCCTCAAAATCTCTTTGGGCAATGCAGACATCTAGGTCTTCAGGCAACTCCTGGATCCACTCCATGGACAGATCTACTGACTCTTCCTCGGGTGGGGGTTCCTTTTCATTTTCCTGTTCAAAAGGATTAGCGGTCTCAGGAGGTGGTGGAGCAGCCCGTGGCAGGGCCTCTTGCTCCAGCCTCAGCTTCTCGCTGAGGGCGCGGTTCCGTTTGGTCTCCTCCAGCACCTCCAGCCACTCCTTCTTGATCTTGGCATTCTCAGCCTGGAAAATGCGACTTTCAGGAAACCTAAGCAGCTTGAACATGTCCTTCATGGGTGGGTTGTCCTTGACATTGATCACGGCCAAGTCTTCCAGCGGGTAGAGCGCGTCGTAGCGGTAGGTGCCACGCCGGTTGGGCAGCCAGGCGGCCACCAGCAGGCAGTCGTTCATGAGGAAGGCGTGCACCCGCTGGACCTGCGCCATGTGGTCGGCGTCGTACTCCACCAGGTCCCCGTTGTAGACGAGGTACTTGCCGGGGCTCTCGGGGAGCAGGTCCCGACAGCCCTCCACCTTTTCCAGCAGGGTGGTGAGGGTGCGCTGCCGCCCCTCCTCGCTGGCGGCGGCCTCCTTGGCCGACAGCGGCAGGAAGGGGTTGCTGTGGGGGTCGGCGGCGGCGCGGCGGGCGCCCTGGGCGGGGTCGTCGCGGTCGGCCTGCAGCAGCAGGGCCTGGGTGACGGCCTCCATGATGCCCTTCTGCTCGGTGAGGATGTGGCTGAGCTGGTACATCTCGCTCTCCAGGTAGCTGATCTCGCGCGCCGTCTCGATGAACTGCCGGTAGTTCTGGTAGACGTTGCGCTTGAGGCTCTGCGCCGTCTCCTCGCTCAGCGCCTGGATGCGCTGCCGGTGCTCCTGCAGGTCCCGGTCGCCGTCCGACTGCTGCGACAGCTGCTTCACGTACTCGCCCGCCGCGAAGCCGCCCGACTCCAGCTGCCGCCGCAGCCGGCTCCCGCCCCCCGCGCCCTCCGCCAGCGGCAGCGCCATGGGGCCCGCGGACAGGGAGGCCGCCAGCCGCGACGCACCCAGAACGGAACGGAAGACGAGTGACAGGTACGATGGCTACTGCGCCTGCGCCGGAAAAGGGCTCTCCGCACCACCTACTCCGCCATATCGCGCCTGGAGAGCGACTGCCTGTTGAATGACGTAATATGCCGGCGTCCGAGCCACGCTAGCTGTCCTGCGCAGGCGCTGGTTGAGCGCCCCCCTACCCTCCCAGATGGGGGTAGTACGCCTGCGCGGGACAGAGCGGAAGTGAAGTGTGGGATGCTAGTGGCGCACGCGCACGAGGAACGTTTGGGAGCATGCGCATGTGCGGAGAGGGCCGTCGGAGGCTGCCTAGCTGTGTTGCGCATGCGCCGCAGTCGAAGTAAACGGTTGCCGGTTGGGAGTCTGACAGGCTGGTGCTTCTCGCGCCGCTTCGGGATGGACGGAGACTTCCTGCTGGCGCTGCGGCTACAGGCGCAGTGGGAGGAAGAGGATGAAGCGGGGGCAGTGGCGGCGGCGGCCTGTAGCGGGTCCCCGCCGCGGCCGCTCTCCGTGGTGGACGAGGCCTGGGAGCTGCTGGACCCGAGCCCCGACGTGCGCGGCCTCTTCGTGCAGTTCAACGAGACGCTCTTCTGGGGGAAGCTGGCGGCCGTGGCGGTGACGTGGAGCCCGCGCATGACGCTGTACGGTGCCGGCCGCGGGGCTCGGGGCGGAGGCAGCGGGAACCAGGGAGCGCGCCCGGCCCCGGGGAGCTGGATCCAGCGGCCGCGCTGATCCCAGAAACCCGCTGCCGGGAGCCGGGCGGCGTCTGGGGGGACCGGCAGCTCGCTGGGAAGCTGGTTTCGGGGGCGATGTGGGGAAAAACCCGACGCGCGTCTGCAAAGGCGCCCGGGTCCCCGAGCAGGTCACTGAGCAGAGACCCGCAGATGCTGTGCCTGGGCCACTCGGGCAGGCTCTTGTCAGCGGCGCCCCACGAGGCTCACCGGGTGGCGGTGACAAGCGATGAGGTGCAAGGTCAGGTGTTAGTGTCTCTAACGCACTTGAAATAGCTAATTCTTATGCCCTCTGCTCTGGAGGCGACCTGTTCAGAGACATCATTTGCCACATACACTAGTGAGGGACTGAAAGTCCCGCTTGGCGTCACATGCTCAAAGCTTTGTGTTTCCCACTAGAGTAGGTAAATCTGGGGAGGCATTTACTCCTGGGGGAATCCTGCACCGCAGCACATGAGCAGATTTTATGCCACCTGCAGATTTCTTTGTTTCCCTGCAGTAAAAAGACTTTCTGATGGGGAAGCAAAAAGAAGCCACAAAAGTGGTTGTGTGACCCTCCTCAGCAGTGTATTTTGGGTGCACGGGTCAGCTGGCAGCAAGACAAATCATTGTGGGGCAAGAGATGGGACTGGGAAAGACCTGGTTGAAGGCTCTTGGTCATGGCTGGGCTGGAGTGGATGGGACTTCCTCTTCTACTGCAAGGCAGTTGGGGCTGGATCAGACCCACCCAGATTTCTTCCCCCAGCTGCAGGCAGTGCTGCAAACACCCCCATTCCGCACATGCTTCCTGCAGCCATTCCTCATCAGCTGCAGGGGGAGTGATCCCCATACACAGAGCTGCTTCCCCATCTGTCCAGCTTGCTAAGCTCTATCCCCCTCACAAGCAGACCTCCCACTCCTGATGAGCTCCAACTACTTTGGGCTCGCTGGAAGAGCCTGGGGGGACCCTGGGATCACAACCCCAGGGGATTGCTGGGACGCTGGTTTTGGGGGCGATGTGGGGGGGAAAACCCGCTGCGTGTCTGAAAGGTACCTGGGTACCCAAGCAGCTCAGTGCGCTAGAACTGCACGTTGAACTGCGCAAAGGCTCCCTGGAAGAGTCTCATTGCCATTGCACTTAGATTCTGCACTGAGCCTTCTGCATCCTACCTGGATTCCCTGACATTAAGCCTTTCTACTTTTGGATCCTTCCTTGTTGAATCTGCCAGCACCCACTGAGGGGCAGAACCCTTGGGTGTTTCTGAGGCAGGCTGGGTCCTTGTGCTGTGTCAGGAGTGGGTGCATGTTCTGGGGGGAGCTGCATAGTTCTCTCATGTCTGTGTAGCCAGTGGCGTGTGCTCCCAAATGCCATGCTGGAACCTCCACAATTATTTGACAAATACAATTTGCAGAATTTTAAAATGTTAGGGTTTTTAATGCATAGAATTTTTAAACTTTTGGCACAGAATGACTTCAGGAGTCAGCATTATCACAGGATACATAGTAAGCATTGCTAAGACTGTGTTTCAAATACAACATATGGATTAATGCATTAGAGATGTAAAAGACTAAGTGGTTAATTTATAAATATTAGCCTTAACCTGTTACCAGGTAAGCAAGCAGGTAACCAGAAGTCTGGGCCTGGCAGGAGCAGTCCCCATTCCACACAGCCCAACAGGCAGCCAGACCCCTAATGCAACTGGCCAAGCTGAAGGACCCCAGCTGCAGTGACCTCTTCTTGGAGAAGACCCTGCTACAGGATCTCAGCCCCTACTGCTCTACACTAGCCTTTTTAACCAGTTAAACAATACGATTTTAATAGTTTAACTGTTTTAAGGAGTATTTACATCCCTACATTGCATATTAAATGTATTTTAAGGTGTAGCAATTCTGTTTTGTTTTCACCAAATACGTTTGTTTTGTAATTCTTTGGGACAGAGAAATTGAAGTGAGAGCCGTATATGTAGTCAAGTATTTATTCAAGTATTTTAGGACTATATTAGAAGAAAATATTTTTCCATTTCCTAAATATTACTGTAAATGATTGGTTAAATTGTGGGTAATATTTGCTTTTTTGACTTTAGCAATGTTGTGTTGTTCTTGGTTTACTTGGAATTGTTAGGGCTAATGTTTGTGTATTCAATTCTCAAATGCCCTGCCAGCTACAAAAACAATTAGAAGTCTCCATTCTACTTGTTTTTCATTTTTAGATGTGCTGGAGTGTGCAGCTATGAAGGAAGAGGTGGGATGTGTTCCATCCGCCTTAGTGAGCCACTCTTAAAGCTAAGACCAAGAAAGGATCTTGTAGAGGTATTTACACATAGATGAACTTACTGTAAATCTTGCATTAAAATGTCAATATACAGTATTATCTATACCAGTGTTTCCCAAATGGTGTTCCAC
This sequence comes from Apalone spinifera, assembly GCA_030068395.1. NCBI lineage: Eukaryota > Metazoa > Chordata > Testudines > Trionychidae > Apalone > Apalone spinifera. Next base: position 69,650,250 of record CM057847.1, on the reverse strand, counting down.
AGAACCAACAAAGGGTTCCGCGAAAAAATTCTACATCCCCACCCCTTGCAGAGCCCATAGGCAGCTCCCATTGGAGCTTTGCTGGCGGGGGTGGACTTCTGGGGGCACGTGGCTTTGGCTGCTCCATCCCCCCCCCGTGGCTGCTCTGCGCACGGCGCAGTCCCCTCCACACCCTGAAGGACGGCCCCTGTCCCATAGGGCCTCAGGTGTCTTCCTCCATGTATGCAGGCGGCTACTTTTACAGTGGCCGCTGCCACTGGGTGGGTGGTGGTGGCCAGGTCCCAGCGCCAAGTAGCTGCTGCCAGACTTCAACGTTTTTAAACTGCTGCCTGCATAGAACTCAGCTTGAGCTCTGCTGCCCCCCATGTGCTGCCGCTCTCTCTCCCTCATGCCCCTCCTCAGCCTGCTGGGGAAATGGCAGAGTTTGGCCTGGCGGAGAAAGTCGGGGTTTATACACCCCTCCCCCCCAAACAAACCTTGCCAGTGGGAAGCCTTACCTGGTGCTGCAGCTGTGCTGGGATCCCCGCTGCATGAGGTGGACTGAACTCTTCTTCCCCCCCCCCCCACCCCTCTCGAGGAACAAGACCATGCTCCTTGGAGACGTTCCCTGCTGCAGCAGGTTGCCAAGCTAGGTAAGCATCCCCCCTCATTCCCGCACCCTTAACCCCCCTCTCTCACTCCCATTCCCCCACCAAGACCCCGCATTCCCAGCTTGCTCTGACACCCTGTCCCAAGACCCTTCCTGTACCCTTCCTCCTGTCCTAACACCCTGCCTCAAGACCACCTCCTGGTCAGACACCCTGCCGCAAGTCCCTTCTTGTACCCTCCCTCCTGGCCAAACACTGCCCCAAGCTCTCTCCTGTACCCTTCCTCCTGGTCAGGACATTGCAGATCTTCTTTGCGATTTATACACAAACATCATGAAGTATTTTCAAACCATAAGTGACAACAATAACTGGCTTTGAAATCCATTAAGTATAACAGAAAAGCCAGTCAGTTTTTCTACGCAAGATTATGAAAACCTAATCGAAATCACTTCAGATGGCTAATTAATACAAAAATTTAAAGAAGTTTCTCTAATTACATTTTGGAGTGGCTTATGTCAAGAATATTCAGCTTTATCAAGATGTGCAGTTCATCAATTGTTACCCATTGTCAGCACGTACTTGTGCGAAACTGGGTTCTCGAATTACGCAGCAACAAAATACAGAAATCGACTGAATGCCACGCCAGATATGCGAATCCAACTTTTAGTATTAAACCAAATATAAAAAGAGTTTGCCAAGAAAAGAAGAAAACCCACTCTTCACGTTGAAAACTGCCAATATAATTCATATTAGTTTTTGAGTTTTATTTTTTGTACACATTAAATGTGATTTAAATATGTGCAATTAAACTAAATGTTGATCTCATGACCTTGTTTAGCATTTGTTTATTATTATCCTTTCTTATTTGTGGTCTATTTTTTCAGCTCCATATATCAGACTGTTGTTCGGGATTCCTCAAAATTCTTTTGAGTTTAAAAGGGTTCCATGGCCAAATAAAATTGAGAAACGCTGATCTCTACTATAAAATAATCTTTGCTTTGATAAGGAATTTCTTATCATTGTTTATTGTTGCCTGACTAAGTATGCAAAATTGTAGTAATCTTTCAGTTCAGAAGTATTGTGACTAACACACTTATAGGTGAGGCCCATAGTCATCTACCCATCTTATTCCAAAATAAGGATGTAAAATCCTGTATAATTGGTTATCTGATTAAATTTAATGCTTAACCAGTTAACTGATTAAAAGAGGAAAGTTGGGGGCTACTTTGGCTGGCCTGGAACAGTTTCCTGTCCGTGGCAGACCCTGTAGAGTTGGAACCAATAAACCTCACCCATTAAGAGTCAGGCTTACGTGTTAACCATTCACCTCCTTACTCCAAAGTAGGAAAAATATTTTCAGAGGGGTTTAAAATATCTGCTTCTTCACTGCTAAAAAATATAAGTTAAGCTTCACAGTGCAAAATAAAACTATTTCAATTTCATTTGCTGGTTGAGCAGCCCAGTAACACAAACTAGAATGCAGGATTTGATCATGTGTGTAAGTTTCATGATCTTCCTCATACCTTTGCCAGTTTTGTTGTGAGCTGGTTGAAAATTAAGGTTTTCATAAGATTCCTATTCTGAAGTGGTCAGTAACTGAAGTCTTGTAAAATGTGCATCCACTGCTGGCTCACAAGCATCACTTTTCTCGTGTGGAAATAATTTAAAAAAAAAACCACCTAATATAGGGGAAATCAAATTTTGACTGGCATTATTTTTAGTAATATCCCTTTGAATGCTTTTTGTGCCATATGGAGAAAATGTGCAGATTTTGCAGTTGGGGGAGAGGATGATTTTTAGCAGAGAAGTTATTGTATTCTTATGACCCATACTTAGGTTGCAAATGCATGAAAATAAAGTCTGTATCAAAATTCATACAAAGTAGTAAAGACAAAACAGCTATTAGTTAGATTTCAAAATAATATATTTTTCAGAAAACGTCTTAAATTATTTTTGTTTTAGACATTGTTACACGAAATGATTCATGCACTGTTGTTTGTCACTAATAATGACAAAGATCGTGAATCCCATGGGCCAGAGTTTTGCAAACACATGCGTCGCATCAATCGCCTGACTGGAGCCAACGTTACAGTAAGTGGTTTTTACTTGACAAAATACAATGTAGACAACTTAAACTATATTCTACTGAAGTATTATGTCAAATACAGTATGATAAAAATATTGACATATATTTTGTTAACCAGTCCATAGCTGGCAGGGGAAGCTTTGGGTAGAGAGCTTTGCACCAACTACCCTAATTATAAGGTGGCAGTAGGGGAAAACCTGGTCGAGAAAAGTACAGCAGAACCTGTTTGGGAATATATAACTTTCTCTGGTCCTAAAGATCTGGGTCCTAAAGATGCCAGATTATCGAAAGTTTACTGTATTTTGAAAGTGGTTTCTATGGGTACGTCTACATTTGCTCCCTAGTTCGGACTAGGGATGCAAATGTAGGCAAC
>CM057847.1:69588287-69609529 GCA_030068395.1 Apalone spinifera | reverse complement strand
GAGGTGGGTCAGCTCAGAGTTCGCTCACCCTCCTGCTGGAGGTTATAGCAACCAGGAAGGACACCTTCATAGACAAATGGGACCAAGAGTAGGTCGCCAGTGGTTCAGACGTGGCTTCGTCAAACTTAAGGACATGGTTGAGATTCCAGACAGGGACAAGTGGGCGGATGGGTGGGAAGGTATTCTGCAGCCCTTTAAGGAAGCATTTGGTTAACTGGTTTGTGAGGAAGGAAACGCCATTGATCGGGTGATGAAAGGCTGCTATGGCAGCCGCATGTACTCTGAGTGTGCTACGGGCAAGGCCCAACTGTTTTAGGGATAACAGGTAGTCCAGCAAAACAGAGAGGGGGGCAGAGTCCGGGCATGTTGTGTGGAGATCGTTATACCAGTGAGAGAATCTTTTCCATTTGTATAGGTATGATTTCCGTGTGGATGGTCTTCTGCTATTAACTAGCATCTCTTTTACTGGTCCCGAACAGGCCATCTCAGCATCCTGGAGCCATGAAGGAACCAGGTGTGGAGATGAAGCTTGCGGAGAGTCACCCCGTGATCTTGTGACAGGAGGTCATGCTGAAGCAGAAATGGAAATGGATCTGACATAGTCATCCTGTGGAGGTAGGGGTACCATGTTTGTCTGGGCCAAGTTGGTGCCACCAGAATAACTCATGCTCGGTCTGTCCTGATTTTGTTGAGGACTTTGTGCAGTAGGGGGAAGGGCGGGAAGAAAGGAGGTGAGTGTTCCATGAGATGGAAAAGGCGTCTCCGAAGGAATGTTTCCCCAGGGCTCCTCTGAAGAAATAGAGGTGGCACTTTCTGTTGTTCTTTGTAGCGAAGAGATCTGTCTGGTTGTCCCCACCGGAAAAAGAGGGATGAAGGGGCGCCTGTCTATTTCCCATTCATGTTGATTGTGAAATGCGCGACTTAAGAGTGTCTGCTGTGACGTTGAGTACCCCTAGGAGGTAAGCGGCTATCGGAGTGACCTGTTCCAAAACTTGATAGTTTCCGCGCACAGGGATAGTGATCGGGCGCCCCCGTCGGTTGATGTAATACGTGCACATGGTGTTGTCGGTCATGATGGTAATCAATTTGTGTGCAATGTATTGTCTGAAATGTTGGCATGCATATCTGACTGCTCATAGTTCGAGAAAGTTGATATGGAAGGTTTGTTCTTGTCAAGGACCATTTGCCCTGTGCTGTAGTATTGCCTAAATGGGCTCCCCAGCCCAAAAGGGAGGCGTCCGTTGCAATTGTGAGCGTAGGAGGAAGATTCTGGAAGGGGGAACACCTGCTAGCATGTTCTGTGGATCTGTCCACCAGCAGAGGGAATTGAGAACACGGGGCGGGATAGCTACCACTTTGGAGAGTGGGTCTCTGGAAGGCTTGTAGGATGTTGCCAGCCATGATTGTAGACTCCTCATATGTAGCTCTGGTGAGCTTGACTACGTATGTCGTAGAGGCCATACATCCGAGAATTTTGAGGCATTTGCGTACCATCATGGTAGGGGTTAGACATGCTGTATACATCAGGTCGCAGATAGTAACTAACCTGTGCTCGGGTAGGGTAGCTTTTGCTGCTACCGTGTCAAGGAAAGCACCTATTAACTCTAACCTCTGTGTTGGAAGTAGAGAGGATTTTGCGTGGTTTATAATGAAAACCCAGGTTGACCAAAAGGTGCATTGCAATATTGGTCATGGTCTTGGTTTCTTGGAAGGAAGAACCTTTTATGAGGCAATCATCCAAGTACGGGTATATCATGACCCCCTGATGATGGAGTGCGGCCATTATGACTGCTAGGGTTTTGGGGAAGACCCTTGGAACTCTGGTGGAATTGGTTCTATGGCACCCAGTTGTAGAAGGTGTGAAACCTCTTGAAGGAGAAGGGTTTCATGAGATGGGGCCCTGAAAAGGGACGGGATAGGAGGATGGGTGGGAAGTGGGGAAGTGAATGGGATAGCATAGCCGTATTGGATCAATTCCAGGACTCATTTGTCTGATGTAATGAGGGCCCATTGGTGGTAGAAGGCCCGAAGGGGGTGGTGGAATTGAAAAATACCGGTTTTCAGTGATGGAAGAATGGCTTTCTGGTTCTCGACGTAATTTTCAAATCTGCTGTTTATTTGCTGGTGGAGGAGTAGCAGGGCGTTGTTGCTGTGGACGTTGAGGCCTACGATGCTGCGGTCTTTGTCTCTGGTAGGAGTCGTATCTGGTATGTTGCCTGAAAGGCTCTCTGGTGCATTGGTAGAGTTGATATCTGGTCCTCTTAAAGGGGGGGGGAGTATACATCCCCAGGGTTCTGAGGGTAGTCCGAGAGTCTTTCATGGAATGTAAGACTTCATCTGTTTTGGCCGAAAACAGGTTGGTTTTGTCAAATGGTAGATCTTCTATCTTTTGCTGTAGGTCTCTCGGAACCCGATGCCTGTAGCCAAGATAGCCTTCTCAAGACAATGGCGGAGGCAGTGATACGAGTCGCAGTGGCTGCCACATCCATAGCGGACTGTAGGGCGGTGCGGGAGATATTATGACCCTCCTGCATGATGTTCAGCAGGGTCGGTCGCTTGTGTTCCGGGAGGTGTGGGAGAAGATCCTGCAGCTTGGAGTAGTTAGTGTGGTCGTAGTCAGCGAGCATGGCAGTGTAGTTTGATGGTCTAAGGAGCAGAGTAGCAGAGGTGTAAACTTTACAACCCATGATATCAACCTTTTTATGGTCTCTGTCTTGTGGGGTATTTCTGAAATTAGGCTGTTTACCCTTATGTCAAGCAGAGTCCACCACTAGTGAATTCGGAGGGGGATGAGTGAAAAGAAAATCCATATCTTTGGGAGCGATGAAATATTTGCGGTCAGCTCTTTTGTTTGTGGGGGCAACAGAGGTCGGGGTTTGCCAAATGACATCGGACAGATCCAGGATGGCTTCATCCATAGGGATCGCTATCCTAGAGGCTGTAGGAGGTTGCAACATGCGCAGAAGGGGATAGTGCTTCACCTGGACCTCCTGAAGGTCTTCTTGTTGCACCAAAGCCACCCTCTTGAACAGGTCTCGAAATTTTTTGGCATCATCGCCTGGTGGTGAGGTTTCCGTTGTGATTGTGTCATCTGGAGACGACGACGAATTATGCAAGGATGAGCTAGGGAGTCCTGGGTCCTTCTCGTATGTCGGAGCAAGGTGGAGAGGCCAGTTCAGTAATGGGAGCGGTAGAGGATGGGGAGGCCAGTGGTGGCCTGGAAACAGTAGAAGGAGCGCGACGGTGGTTCTTTTTTGGATGTGGCTCCCAAGGTTGCCACTGAGTGACATACGGCGAGGGTGGATAGGCATACTGTTGAGCATACCACGGTGGCGGAGGAGGGGGGTATGCGTACTGCACTGAAGCAGGTTACCAGGATGGTTGTCTAGGTGTCGGATTAGAGTGTTGTGAGGAAAACCTGCTTCTAGACCTGGTGCCTGCTTCACTTGGGGAACGAGAAACCACAGAGGATCGTCAAAACCGTACAGAATGAACAGAAGAGCCTGGTGAAATCAGTGCCGAAGAAGTATGGTTCCGTGCGGGTGAACGGTGCCAACTGCGGCCTCTCAGTGCCAAACGGTGGTGTCTATCTGGTACCGAGGACAGCATCGGTGCTGAGGCTGTTGTAGATGGCGGAGGCACCGTGGGTGCCGGAGGTACGGCAACCGGCTCCGGGCATTAGGCGGCGGAGCATCAGTGCGTGGCTTCTTCGGTGCGGGCATGTTGCTTTAGTGCCAATCGGTCGGAACCCTGGCCAGCTGTTACAGTCGGAGTCTTGTGTGGCCCCGGTGCCACTGGCCTCTGCTTCGGCTATGAGTGGGCTCTCTTATGAGTCGGCACCAACTTACATGGCACCGTGCCCGAAGTCCCCGGCTTCTCTCTGGTGCGGCCATCGGTAGCAAAGGAATTGGGGAAAGGCCATTTTTCGAGGTTGTATGGCCAGAGTGGGTAGAGGGACAATTTTTATCCATACACTTATTCTGTGCCGCTGGTTTGGGAGCCACGGGAGAGTCCTCAGAAGACGGGCGAAGGGACTTCTCGTAAAGGAGCATCATGAGTCACAGCACGCTCTCGCAGTGAGTTTAAGGCAGTGGGAGCACTTGTGCGTCTGGTGTGCCTCTCCCAAGCACTTTATACATTTAGAGTACCCATCAGAGATGGGCATAGCATCATGGCATGCCTCACATCGCTTAAAGCCGGGCGAGCCAGGCTTGAGGCGCTTTGGGGGAAAAGCAGCAGGCCGCAACAGAATTAAAAATCTCACACCAGGCTGGGTAAGGAGAAAAGGGCTAAAAAACTTGGATGCTGAGGAAAACTAGGGAGTTGAACAGGTTTTTAATCTATTTTTAAACAGAAAACGAGGAGAACTCAGTGGCTCGGTCTGCTGCTGAGGACAGTAGAGAAGGAACTGAGGAGCCGCGCCGCGCAAGCGCCTTAGGATTCCACCGGTACTACAGGGTGCTCTGGTGCCTGCGCAGCGCGGCAGAAACTGCTGGAAAAAGTTTCCGGTCGCCGGCGCGAGGATGCACCAGCACCCGGAGTGGAGCACCCACGGGGACCACTAGAAGAAGAATCAAAATTACCAATCATGACTCATTTGAGTATTTATGTAAAGAAAAATAATTTTCTAAGTACTCCAAATTGTACCCATTTTCTAGAAAGAGGAAAAAATGCACAGAAAGACAACAGCATAGTAGCACTGTGACATCAAACATCAGTCCAGATTGTACCTCCCTTAACCGGGACTCCCTGGTCCTGCAAGATCTGTGGTCTGGCATGGACCATGGATATTTCTGGACCACAGAGCCCAGGAAAAGGAAGGTCTGGCTGAGGGGAAGGAGCATGTTAAGGAGCACTGGAAACCCGGGGGTGGGGGGAGGAGGCACAGCAGGGAGTTCTGGCCCTGGTTGCCGAGCTCTGTCCTGTGTCCTAGCCCTGGCTCCGCAACTCCAGCCCCAGCCGTGGAGCCAAGCAGCTGCTGAGCTCCAGTTGTGGTACCCCACCACGGCAGCAGCAGGCTGGCATCATTTAGAGAGCCACAGGGGACCCCTGGTGGCAGCACAGACCAGGAGGGGAGGGACCATCCCTGGTCCGGCAAATCCCCTCGTTTGGGACCAGTAAGGTCCCCAGGGTGCCAGACCAGTGAGATCCAACCTGTAGTACATTTGTAAAGGAGCCTCAAATAGTACAGACAATGGTCTCCATTTCAGGCCATATTGTATTAACATCTGCTCCTCTCTTCTAATTTGTTCCCCCCTCACAGAAACTTTGTGAAATACGTTCCTACATCTCATTCATCTTACCTTGTAGCAAATGCTGGCTGCACTTCATGAGGGTTGCGGCGGTCAGACCAGAAAAACAGCAGTCTATCAAATTTGGGTTCAATATCAGCAAACTGAGCTTTGCCTTCTGGGAATATTCGAAGAATACCTCCACTTACCTATTTGATTCAAAAAACAGTCTTAAATATTTACCTTTGTATTTTAGATATATTGACAATGCACAGCCTCAATCATAAATTTCAAGTCTTCTAAAATTAAAGTGTTAAGGATTTTAGTAGATTATGAAAATGTGAATAAACTGGATGATTGTAGGTCATCATGCTTCACTTTTAACAAATCCTAATACTCTTCATTCAGTGATTTCAAGGTGCTTCACAGATACTAACCCTCAACTTCTGTTTCAAAATAAAAGGGTTTTTTGTTTGTTTTTTAACCAATACCTATTAGAATGAGGAAGTGAGACAGAGGTTCAAGTGGTGACCACAACTACCAAGCAAAAAGACACAGCCCAGAATAGAAGAGTTCTAATTCTCAGTGCCAATAGATTTTGCGCTCTCTCCAAGAGCAATTACTGATTCGCTAATAAGCTTAAAAACAATAAGGGAGTGATGACTCTTCTTTTATTGGGTCTTTGCCCCTTCTCTGCAGCTTTAAAAAAAAATAATCAAAAATCATTAGTGCTCCAAAGACCAGTCTGCATAGCTTCAACTAAGACTCTTAAGAAAACCATGATTTTTAAAAGCAAAGTCATCCAAATGTTCAACCCTACATTACAGCTTGAAGAATGCGGTCATGCTAAACCAGTCTAGAAGTTACTTTTTAAATGAAAGAGGTTTACTATTTTGCATATAGGTGTCAGAGATGGAGGCTTTGTGGGCTCCCCCGACATGGCTACTTACATCCACTCCAACTCAGTTTTCAGATCTTCAGACTGTACGCAAGTCTACTATCTACCCCATAGGGAAGTAGTGTGAAGTAGACAATGTAATGTAAAGCCTCTTGAATATGAAAATAATCATCACTGAACTCAAATGTTGCCAGTTAAGTGCAGAGATCTGCACATGAGATCTGACTGGTTAATATTCCTCATTTCAGGTCTCTCACTTTCAAGGTGTTAAACAATAGAACTGTACTGGATTAATCATATGATTTTTCAAACAATTGTGTGTGACTTTTTCTTCTCTACATAACAAGAGGGAAATAATTTCTGTATACCTGATTGCTCCTTAGTCCTTCACCAATGCAATCTTTATCAAAGTCTGAACTCATGTTATTAGCTCTGAATATCTTGTACAGCTACACTGAGCCATGGTTAGCTATCAATACTGCCACAGCGATTACATCTCTAAACATGTTATTCAAGCCCCAAATCCTAGAAAATAAATTAGGAAACTACTGGCTAAAAGCAAAATGGAGATTTCTATTGGGCACTGCACACAGAATGATCAGAACAGGGATAGCTACCGCCATGGTATCTCAACTACTTTAAATCAGGGATGTTACATTTTGTTTAATCACCTAATTGAGTAGTTGAATTTCCATCAACTACTCAATTATTCAATAAGGGGGGGAAAAATGCAGAGCTGCTGTGAGGTTAGCTCCTGGCCCCAGGAGCTAACCTTACTGTGCCTCTGCCTTTTAAACGTATAACATCTGCCTGGTTCTTACTACATTTAAAAGGCAGAGGCAAAGCAGGGGTACCAGGTGTGAGCCAGGAATCAGTGTCCCAGCTTGCACCTAGCCCCACACTGCACCTCTGCCTTCTAAATGCTTTTAAAGCAGAGGCATGGCATCTGGGACTAGGTGCAAGTGGGGACAGCTGATTCTCAGCTCACACCCAGTCCCCTGCTGCACTTCTACCTCTGCTACCTCACCACGGAGCTGGAGCTGGAGGGAGACCCTCTTTTTAAGCCAGCTCCCACTCCTCAAACCTTGCTGTCACTCGACTAGCTGCTTACATCCCTAGTTTATATCACAAAGGCTTTGCCAGTGTAACTGTACCAGCAATATAGAGCAGACCTATCAAAAACGGCAGCCTTCAGAATCTAAATTTATTAATGATGCCATAAGGCGCATTAGATGTCCTCATTTTGGGAGTTCATAAAAGAATAAGATCTTTTCTGAGCTCTTAGGCCTAGTCTACAAGCCATTTTTGTATTGGTATTACTATTTTGATCAGCGGGGATTAAAAAACCCAACACAATCATTATACTGGTATAACCCCAAATATTGTTGCAGTTATGCCACTATAAAGGTGCATTATATCAGTATAGCTTATACGTTTCTGTACAAGTACAAGATATAGATATATATATGGGGCATCTTAATGCTGGTGTAACTGTCCACGCTACAGAGAATTGTATTGCTTAAACTTTACTGATACAACACCTGCGGCTTCTCCCTTCAGGTACAATGGGTGTTAAACAGCCAGCTAGATTAAAAAAAACAAAACAAACCCAGACACCACAGAAAAACTAAAACCAAAAACCACACACTACAAAGCTGAAGTAAATATTGTATCTTTTAGATATACTTCCAATCTGAATTTTATGAATACATTTCCTCTTCAGTTACATTTCATTAATATCAAACAGAACAAACCTCTTTTCCAATTATGTTATATTAATGTTAAGGATGTTAAATTGTGGTGATCTGGCTAATCATGCAGACAATACAATCTGTATCGACTACACAATTAATCAATAAGGGCCACTCTGCAGAGCCGCAGCAGGAGTAGCTCCAAGAGCCAGCTTGAGCTGGGACTAAGCAGTTCCATCTCATGCCAGCTCTGGGAGCCACCTACGCTGTGGCTCTGCCCAGGCCACCACAAACAAAGGCTGCTGCCAGAGCAGCCTCTGCCCCTAGAAAGCCTCAGCCTGCTGAGGGCAGAGGCTGCTTCACAGTAGCCACCTCTATCCTCCACTGACTCTCATAGAGCCAGCAAAGAGGTGGGGTGGAGGAGGAAGCGAGCAGTTGATACTCCACTTGACAACCCGATAAGCATACGCTTATGCGTATCAGGTAGTTGACTAGTCAACTACTCGCTCACGTCCCTAATTAATGTGTCCTCATACATACTATCATCATAATTTTTAGATATCTGGGGTGCTCATAAAATAAGTCCATTACTCTGTCAAATAAAACATAAGAGTATATTGTATTAAGAGTATTAATCCCTTCCTGCCTCCCACTCCAGAAGTTTGTCAATATCCTTCAAAACCATGAAATAATCTTAGTATTTTGTACACTTCATCAAGGTACAAAAAGGAATTTCCATAAAGGAATTCCATAAAGGAATTTTTTATTTTATTTAAAATTAAACTATAATTTAAGTGATATGGAGCACAATGAAAAGCTTGAGGACCAGGAGCAAGAATCCTAAACATGCCTGTAAAAAAATTATTACTAACATCTCTTATAGGAGGAGAAACTACATACCTTGGCATCCCAGTCTTTATTAAGATAATATATACATGTGACACATCTTCCATCTCCATTTGGATTATCAACATGACGCACATATCCTGTTCCATTGCCTGGATAACAAGCCACCATTGCCTGCAATCAAAGAATCACCATATGAACAAAAGGGACATTTCTCCTACCTGTAAAAGTGAATTTCTGCACTTCAGCTATGTCAGTTCACACTTTAAGCTCTTATTCCAACTTATACCTGTTAATAGGCATTAGTGCCCATTGGGAACGGTCTACGCTGGTGTAGACCCGGAAACAATTTTCAAGAATGAAAAGCATTTTTTTCTATTTTCAGTGTGTCAGGACTTGTGGAGCTGAAAGACTGAACAAACATCAAGCAGAACTGTTTAACATGCTCTTTATTTGACTAATTCTACAATGAAAGGCTGATCCGCAAATGAAAAAGTTACTTATAGCTTGTTATAAAAAGTTACTATTCTTACAAAATGTTTTATATATAAAACAAAGCTGCTATAGAAGAATTCCTGCCACACCTTCTAGCTCACAGTGTGTCTAGATAGGTATGGACAAATGGCAAATTCCATGGGGCATTCAGAACCAATAGTAAGTCCCACAAAAATTGAACGCTGAAGTGCTTCACAAATAGACATTAGCTAGGAATGTGCTGTCCACCTGTCAAATCCAGCTCACTGAAATCAACAGGAGAAATTTCAATGACTGTAATGGGAATAGAAATGGGCCCTTAGTTTCACTTTGCAGGCAGTTTTACTTCTGGTGCATTTCTCCTCTGCAATACCTCCAATAAAGAACAACATAGAAGACAAAAAAGAAAAAAGAAAGGTAAGAAGGAAAATATGATTAGAGAAGAAAAAACACTGTGCAGAGGAAGAAATAAGAAGGATGCGGACAGGATGACAACACAAATATCAAAATGAGGACTAAGCAATGATCTAGCCCAGAACATCTGTAGCTTTCAGTATGTGGATCATTCTGTGGTCAGGGCATAATGGAGGTTCTTCAAGAACAGTTCTAAATCTATCCCCTTTGTCAGACTGTCTCTTACCTAGATTCCCTTTAGCAGCAGAGGTCAAGACTAGCTAGCATTTCAGCATCTCTCTCTCTCTCTCTCAAGAGTCTAAAATTACTTCTGGTTGGTTTACCTTGCACTACGGATGTCAATGTGTAGACGACTACAAGATTAACCAATAAGCCTAGGCTTAACAGTTAATCTCGTCGACTACACATCCCACCCACCCTTGCTGCCTCTGTATCAAGGCAGCCCGGGAGGGAGGGGTGGGAGGGCATGGCACGGTCCCCACGAGCACTGGATCTGCCTACCCTTCCCACCCCTGTGCTGCTGACTCTGCTGAAGAGGCAGCAGTGCAGAGGGTGAGAGGAGCAGGTGGGAGCTGATACCTGTGAGGAGCCAGCTTTCAAGCAGGCTCCTCATGTGTGCCAGCTCTACAGACCCGCCTGCCCCCCTCCCTCCCTTGCTGCTTCCTACAGAGGCAGAGGGGAGGGGGACCAGGAAGAACCAGTGCTGAGGGCAGCCAGCTTAAAAGCTGCTCTCCCCTCCGCGGCAGCTTCCCCTGCAGCAGTACCGAAGCAGCCTGTCTGCAGTGGCCCGGGCTCCCTGAAGACAGAGGCTGCTCCAGCATCCCATGGAGCAGCCTCTGTCCGTGGCAAGACTGGGCCCGTTGCAGACAGAGTCTGCTGTCACTCCACACTGCTGCCTCTGATACAGAGGCAGCAACTTGGAATGGCAGGCTGATTTTTAAACTGTCTCCCTTTGCGGATCTTCTCCCACCTGCCACCCCACACAGCTGCCTCAGATGGGGCAGCAGCACAGGGTGGCAGGGAGTTCCCTGGGAGAGGGATCAGAAGCACATTGGCAGCCAACCCCGCCACAAGGGACTATTGAATAGTTGTGTAACTACTAAAATTGTATGCATTTACATGACTATTCAATTACACACTAACATCCCTACCTTGCACCTTTTCCAGCTCTGTGATGTTCAGGTTAACACAACTGTAGCCAACATTCCTGCTTTGAGTTCTTTCAACTTACTTTTGGAATAAAAGACCTGGAAGACTAGATTTCTAATGTCATAGAACAGAATTCCAGATAACCTTTAACAAATTAGAGCTGTCTACACACAGAAGTTGCACTAGTTAATGAAAGGCCTAATTGTTTTACAAAAGCCACTCTGTAAGAACACCCAAGTTTAAATGTTGATGGTTTAACCTGCATCTGTAATTCTAAACTATGCTAAGTCTCTTTTCTTTATTGTTTCAACCATGACTCATGCCAGAAACAATTTGGGGGGGGGGAAAAAAATCATACTCTGTTCATCCTTTTACTAAGACATGATTTCTTTTAATCAAACATGCTTTGGATTTGTTCAATACAGGTAAATATGTTACAATAATTCACATTTTAAAAGGTTTGTACATTTTACTGTCAATTAGGTCTACCTGATTTATTTCTCCTAAGCCATTTCATGTGAAAAATCTAAGGATTTTATACTGCTACCCAATACCATAGTACCTATTAGGAATGTAAGAGATTAGTCAACTAGCGATGCAACTAGTCACTCTCCACCCCTTAAAAGCCAGTTTCCCTGAACACCGTCTCTGCAGGGAAGGGGGTGGAGGGGTGGTCAGGAGAGGCAGAGTCAGCAGAAACAGCACAAGCAGGGACTGAAGAAGTCTCCACTTGTGCAGCTTCTGCTGCAATTCTACTTTTGAAATGTACAAGAGCCCCAAGGCTCTTGTACATTTCAAAGGCTGAGGCGCAGCAGGGAGCCTGTGGAGCAAAAGGGATCCCCCGCTGGTCCCATGCTTCCTATGGGGCTTCCTTTTGAAATATACAAGATCCCCACTGGAGCTCTTATCCATTTCAAAGGCTGCACAGAGCAGAGCGTGGGGCCAGCTGCGGCACTTCAGCCTTTGAAATGTAGAAGAGCCCTAAGTAGGGCTCTTGTTACAGTTCAAAGGCAGAGGTGCCCTTACAGACTGCTTGAATAGTCGATGGAAATCCCATCAACTAATTAATTCATCCAAATTTAACATTCCTAGTACCTATAAACATACACCACCATATTTTGTTTTAATTTTTATCTACAATTATGACTTTTGCAAAGGGGGTGATGGCTTCTCCAACCTTCCCCTACCCCCATTGTGACAAACTAGATATGATGAAGGCCCAGTGTCTAGAGATCCTTTCTACACCTAGGCATCACTGACTGGATTAAAGTTAAACTCACAAATTTAACTCTGAATACCAAACCCGAATCCCAAAATTTTCAAATGTCTGAGCAAAGTTTCAGTCATACTACTTTTCTGATTGATTATATAAAGAGTTGTCTGTATAACAGACAACTGTATCATCTGTATAAGAGTTGTCTTGCTTAACACTTTATATTACCCCTCACTATCTGTAGTCTTTCACTGCATGCTTTGCTGGCAGTATGCATTGATATTGTGGTTGGGAGAATATTTATATAGATGAAGCTTTTTTTGCTACTATAATATACACAAACAGTTTATTCCAAATACAAGAAATTGTTTGGCACAGACTGGAGGATATTGTAATTAGGGATGTTAAATTTAGAACTAATCAATAAGTCGATGGGATTTTCATCGATTTGATTAGTCGATAAGGGCGCCTCCATCTTTGAACTGTAGCAAGAGCCTTGACAGGCTCTAGCTACAGTTCAAAAGCAGAAGCCCCGCGACTCCGTTGGCACCTGAGCCTTTGAAATGTGCAAGAGCCACAGAGGGCTCTTCTACATTTCAGAAGTAGAATTGCAGCAGAACCTGTGCAAGTGGAGACTGCTTCAGTCCCCGCTCATGCCATTTCCCATTGTGCCTCTACCTTCCCTACCCCTCCCCCCCTCCCGCAGAGATGGTGCTGGGGGAAGCTGGCTTTTAAAAGCATTTGAAGTCTCCATGTATTATAAATGGGAAAGAAGATCTTGATACAAGACTAAAAGCTACATATTTTAATGTTTGAACATTTAACTATATTCATGTAGAGAAATTAGAATATATGCTTTGTTAAATATAATTAATGTGGTGTCAGCAAATACAAGTTTAAAATTTGTAAATAAAAAGCAGGGGCATATAATCACAGTAATGCAAACAACTATGTTAATATGACATTATGGCAGAAATCTCAAAGCCACAAAACCCACATATTTCAGAATTTCATCAAGGTTCCCAGAACGTAAGCCCTTAAATGCATTTACTGTTACAGTGTCTCACATTCTGTAAACATATTACACAAAGTAATGCAACCTTATGTTTGGCAAGGTCAACATTTATCACTGTTGCTACAGGAAGATTAAAGCAGTATTGTTTAGATTTTGTAGGTTATGATACCACACAATGTCATATTAGTGTTCTGTAACTTCCTGTTTTTTTTATGAGACAGGAATTAAGGAATGAAAAATGAAGTTAGTTTTGAAAAGGAAGACATTTAGCTTCTGTAGAAAACCAACCTATTTGAGAAATGTCAGTCTACCAGAGTTAGAATCTGGCCTTCTAGAACTTGCTTTAAAAAAGTGGAGAAATGTTTCTGTTGGGTCCAGTGCTACTCACATTCATCCCCAGATGTTATTTCATCTGCACCTCCAGACAAATTTAAAGTCATACTAAAATATATAAAACAGTAAATTACTTGAGACAGTTGGATGAGAAGTGCCATATAAGTCCCATTACAGATATTAAACCTCAACACACAGGTAAAACAGGTAGTACTAAACTCTTGTAACAGTCTCAATTTTCTCCTATTGACTTGAAGATCATTCACTGAATCTGAGAGAATAAAGAGTAAAACCTTCAAATCCTGCTTCTCATACCTATCCCCTCTAAGCAGCAGCAAACACTCCCTCGAGGACACAAGCACATCCAGTTACACAGTTGGAATACCATAGCTTCTACAAATTTGTAACTTTGGAAGAGCAAGTTACAGGGAGATTCTCCTCATTTACTGTTTCTTGACTTGATCCAAGAAACTGGATTGTACAATTTTAATTCTGTTTATTGAATCTAAAGAAAAGCCATCTGAAGACAGAGTCCTTTTTAAGAAAGTATAACAAAGGGTATGTCTACACTGCAGTTTTTCCAGAAAAACGGCCATTTTTCTGGAAAAAATACACTTACGTTCACACTGCAATTGTGTTCTTCAGACAGAAAGTCGAAAGAACAGAGGGATTTTTCCTGACAGCAGTAAACCTCTTTCTACAAGGAAGAAGCCTTTTTCCGAAAGAGTTCTTTTGGAAAAAGGCATGTGTGGACAGGGAAGAGGGGTTTTTTTGAAAGAAGAGGCCTTCAGGAAAAAGCACAAGTGCCCTGGTGGTCACTCCATCCATAGTAATCACATCTTAAATGCAAGATAGTGTTCACATTGACTGGATGCTATCTTTTGAAAAAGCAATCACTTTTTCTGTACACTGTTGCTGTGTGGAGACACTCTTCCAAAAGAAGCTTTTCCGGAAGATCTCTTCTGGAAAAATCTTCTTTCAAAAGAAGCCTGCAGTCTAGACATAGCCATGGACACCATTATCACCATCTAATGCTATGTAGGATTTCCAATAAATATTTCAAGTCAATTGTCAGCATTGCTTCAAAGTGTTTTCTGCCAATGTTGAGAAACCAACTTTATTTTGATTCAAGAGTCTGTTAGTAGCATAAACAAGCACTAAAATAAAATAGTTTTGCTGTGACAGTTTATCTAGCTAATATATATATTAGTCATATCAGTATCAGTGACTCAGCATTTAACAGCACAATGGAAAAGGAACAACTGCAATAAGCCAACATTGCATACAGTATTTGTATATATTGCTGTATTATTCATCCCCTCACCCCCCCCCCCCCCCCCCCCCCCCACTGCATTACTCTGAAGGAAAATTTAAAAGTTTATAGTTTCCAATGTCAGTGAAATGATTGTTTTAATTTGTCTAATACAAAATAAATATGCTCTCATGTATTGCAAAGTTATTTATATTTAAGAGTTTTCATTTACATTTTGCTGTTTAAAGACACAGCAGAGAGAGAGAGAGAGAGAGAGAGAGAGAGAGTGTACATACAGTTACACACAGCTCTCCCCCACGCTGCTGCCTCTGTATCCACGGGAGCTGGAGCGTGCAGGGAGCTGGCTTAAAACACACAAACACCCTGAAACCTGCAATTTTCAACAGTTATACATTTATATAAATATACACATTTTAACATCCCTACTATTAAAAATGAAGTATTAAGGATATGAGAACAGAGTACTTTACCATGTTTCTTTCACTACAGAATCAGAAGACTTACACACTGTTTCACACAATGCAGAAAAAAATTAAAGGTGCCTAAATTAAGTGAAGTAAACACATTTTTGGAGAAGAAATTGTTCATTTTGTAACCTATTTATATGAGCCCTGATTCATCTTTTCCTTTGGAGCTAACATCCAGACTCGAGGGTATGCCTACACTATAAAAATGCATGCATTTCTGCTACAGTACAAAAACCAATGTATTAGTGGGGACAAGACCCAATACTGCTTTGGTTGGTCATTTAAATTGACAACGTGAAATATTGTCAATTCTAAAGCAAATTAAAAGTATCTTTGTGTAAAATCCACTATGCCAATTTTTAGTTTTATTTCACTTTTTCCTATATTAAATATTAGCTTTCTCTCTTCCTTGGTATCTATGAAACATTCAAAACAAAGGAGATAAAAGTATCTGTTTTTTCTAATCTTGAGCTGGGCCACTCCCCACAGCCCTCATTGGCTAGGAATGACAAAACACAGCCAATGGCAGCTGCAAACAGCTGTACAGGTTGAACCTCTCATCTGGAATTATCATGTAAAATTCTGTTTATTTGGTTAAATGCAGTGCTTTCTAGGGATGTTAGATATTGTTTATTTTACTAATCATGTAGCCACAGCAATTTTTAACGGTTACACAATTAAAATGCTCTCCCCTTGGAGGCAGGGGCAGCAGCCAGTGCACTCCTGGCGAGCCCCCTACCACCCTGCACTCCTGCCTCTGTATCAGAGGCAGGAGGGAGGCTCCTTTGTGTGCTCTTCCTTTAAAACTCAGACCAGTGGGATGGGACTAAGCCAGCCTGCCAGTCCAAGTTTAAAATGCAGAGAACATTGGGGGAGGGGAAGAAAGGAGAGAAGTGTTTGTGGTTAACCGGATCGTTAACCGATAAACAATCACTTATCAGTTAAACAGTTAGTCACTAACATACCTAGTGCTTTCACCACATTTAACCATTTAAATGATTAAAGGATGGGTTGGGCCCCAGGCTGCTGCAGTTTCCCCCCCATCTTCTACCTTCCCACAGGAAATGCTGCTGTATACTGGGGGCGGAAGGGACTGGTGGAACTAGAGCAGTCCTTCCCCCATTGGGGGCTGTTCCTGTATACCAGGTAACTATTTATCCGATTACCCTTTAACAACTAGTCTGGAACTCTTTGCTCTGACATGGTTTTACTTAGCCAGATGTCCACTTATCATGGATGTGGCAAGTTTCCAGCAGTCCCATAAAGTTTGTTGACAGCCATCAGTCCTGACTGAGTGTTCTGTGCTGTTATTTAGCTCTTATTTACCCCAAAATGTCTTCTAAGAGCCCAGGAAGCAGTGGAAGTGTTGGTATTGCTGCTAAACAATATTGACCTCCTGTGGTTCAGCAAATTCTCTGATGTAGTACCAGTCAGATCCTGAGGGTGCTGGACTAGAGAAATTCAACCTGTACCTGCAGACAGTCAGGTAAATAAAACAACTGGTAGCCCACCCGGGCTAATCTGGTGAACCACATCTGACCAACAGGTTGCTTACTGCCCTCTGTTATTTTAGGCATTACTAATCTTACACATTACAATAGGCCAAACATTTACAGACAAATGTTTTAACCTTGTGTCCTTTTAATACAAGAGCTTTGAACTGCCAAATCATGCCATATTTAGCTACTTATATTTAATATAAGCATTAATGCTTATTTTTATTCACAATACTATGCAGGTAATTCTAAGTAACTGATTTAGCTAATTGGTAAAAATTCCTCAGTTATAGTAGGTTCTTCTATTCCTCCCCCCCTTGAGTACACTAAATGGAATGGAAAGCCAACATTGTTCTACCTCCAAGAAACAGTTACCATTTGTGCTTTTATAAAAACTGTTTAAGCAACCTGTTATAATACTGGCTCATTTTGACAGAATTGCAATATTATGAGGAAATGGTGATCTGCTGCTGGAAGATAAGTGCAGTTACAATTTGAGTGTACATCTGCTAAAAATAAGTATAAAATTAGATTTATATTTTTCAAGTACCAGGCTAGTCCATTAACAATATTCGTTCCTATAATTTTATTTCTATTCTAGGAAACAAAGTAATTAGCACTAAACCCCCACCCCCCATCGTGACCGAGGACTGGTAGCAGGCTCCAACATTTTAAAAAGAAGTGATTTTCTAGCCTTTGTTATGACAAAGCCTTGTGAATGCAACATAGCCTTCTTTAGTCTGTAGACATACAAACTGAGAAAGCAGCTTCAAAGCCCGATGATCCATTCCTGTGGTAAAAGCTACAAGAGGAGACTTGTTGAGAGAATTTGACAGAATCTCTCCAAATTCCCACATAACATCCTATCAGAGGCAGGGACTGCTGTCCAACCAGACAGATCCCTTAGGAAATTCCACTTCCTTCCTGTTATACACAGACAACTTAGATCAGTGGGATACTCAATCCCACCCTCCTAAACCACAAGTTTTGTACGATCCTCCACTGTGGTGTTTGCTCAACTCATTGGTATCACGGAGCATGTATGAGACCTATCTGCTTTCATTGCATTTTCATATTTGAACATATCTGTTTTTACTTAAGTTCCATCTCCTCATCCCTACCCTTTTGCTTTGATTTTCAATAAATAGGAGTGATTAAAAACAGGTATGGTTTGGAAAAAGTGATGTGAAAACTTCCACACATTACTCAACCCTAAACTGAAACATTCCTCCAGTTTCATTCCTGGCTTCCCTCAAAGAAAGGCTGCCAAATGATAGTCATGTAATGAGGACAAATGTCCAGTTAGGTTTAAAGTGATTCCATGATGCTTACTTGCATGGAATGTAAACCAAGCATCCAAAAGTGACAGTGAATTAATGAACAGCATGCCATCTTTCCTTATATAGAAGTACACTGTCAAGTTAAGAACTCTAAAATGTATTTCCCTATGTTATCTCCATCCAAGATTTTAAAATTTAAAATTTTAATTTTCCACCACTGAGTCTGTTTTTTAAATTTCTCTCCGCTTGAACAAGATAAATGAAATCAGTTAGTTTTGTCCATAGTCCATTTCACAATCAAGCTCTCAATGCTGCAGTATTTGAGATGCAAATAATTCACATAATTGTTTAATAAGAATAATATTTTACTCAAATATTGGTTGAAACATTTCAGTTTATTGTGGGCTTTGAAAGAGAAACTTCTGTAAAGTTTAAGGTATGAGCCCCTGGGAGGGAAAGGATAGACACTTTGTGAGTAGGGAGGAACAGTCCCCCTATGTGAAATTTTTTATCTACTCTTACAAGCAATACCTAAGGCTCTCTGTAAAAAAATAAACTAGAAGTTGAAGCAACCGGGCCATTCCATCCCCACATTTTGTTTTGTGCATTTGAAAGTTTGGGATATTTTGTATTTCACTGTAGTCAGTTTTCCCTGTTCAGTGGATCTTTCACACAGCAATAGGAAAGGAAAAATGTTTTAAAATCAGGTAGAGCTGTATTTTTTCAACCACAAAAGTTGATAAAAGAACTCGTGGCAAGTTTTAATATTGTAGACTACTTTCACTTCTTAAATTAAATCAGATTTCCAGGTGACAGCACCCCTTTAAAAGCAAAGTAGTAATCCAATTTTGGCCAACTCATTCTGGCAGCATTGCAGTACAGCAACAAATATTACTGTACCATTACTGAAAAGATGCATATTGACTTGCCATAAGATTAGCTCCTTCTGTTTCTACCAATCATAACTACAGTATTTAAAAAAAAATAGATGAATTTACTTTATGAAGAGTGCTTGAAACTGGCTGAGGCTATGTTCCCTCCCCCACTTCAGATCATAAATAAGGTTAAGCCATCCAGCACTATGATTGACCAACATTTATTTCACAGTGAACAACATGCCAGCTGAAATTTAATTAGCTCAAGATTCCCTTATCAACTAGCCACAGTTTCCTTTCTCACAATGCCAAGGCTAAGTGCCAGCTGTCTTAACAGCAATGCAAGAACTTCAACTGAAATGAACAAGGGCATCATGCCTTTTACTAACAACAGACCAAATGTTAAAATGAACCACAAGCAGTGCAAAGGGTGGGGAGTAGACAGCTCTGCAGGAGCTGGTACCTGTGGGGAGTGAGCTTAAAATTTCCAGTGGTTACACATTTGCCACAAAACACAATGTATTTTAACATCCCTAATCTTTAAGTTTTTCTGATATTGCCAACTACTTCCACTCATGGCCTGAGGAACTCCAAGAACAGCTCATCTGCTTATATATTAGTTATTGCCCAAACAGAACAAGAGGTAGAAGAGCCTTGATTAGTGTACTGAGAGAGAAGAGTTAGGATACAAATCTACTTAAAGCCTTCTTTTTAGTCAGAGTTTTCAGAAAGAAGAGAGAACTATTCACCTGAAGTTAGTCTTCCTTAATGGAATATTTGCTTGGATTCCTACTTCTGGATCTCAGGTTCTGGTCTTCATAGCATTAGGAAAGCTTAGGAACAACCTTAGCTTTTAAAAACATATGGCCCTCTGAGGCACAGACAAGGGAAGTCAGTTATCTACACAGTAAGTCAAGTTTGAGACACCCATACTCACACACCATGCTCTTGAAATTAGAATCTTTTAGCCAGTGGTGTCGATTGGGGCCAACAATGCACTGACTATGCCCTCTGTGCATAGCACCAAGACAAAGGGAGGACTGGTAAACTACCCCTCTGTTCCTTCACCACATAATCCAGATGCAACAGAAGTCCATAACAGAAGGGGTCGAGGATGTTCAGAAGCAGTCTTACAATATGAGTATTGGAGGCAATCAACCTAACTAATTTTAAGATCAAATTTAATATGTTTAGGGATGGAATTATGTGACTAGGTTGCGTAAAACAGCAGCAGATGACTTTCTGATCCAGGAGATCCCTTCCAGTCCTGTGTTCCTATACAGGAAAGCAACTGCTCTTTCCTCCTGTGATATACTTAATCCGCACTTAGTGACTGAGAAGCTGTAGCCAGAAGTAACAAGGTGAATATGTACTTCATTAACCCTGTATGCAGCATAAGTTTAATTTGGCATGCAACATAACAGAGGTGCAATAAACCAGGATTCAGTAAATTGTAACAAGTCCTTGCTGTCTGAAGCTGAGTGTGAAGAGCACAGACATGGTCTCCAATTTCCTCTGAGGCAGGCAGGCTCCGTGATCTTAAGGTATGCTTATACTGCAGTTAAACACCCATGACTGACCCACGCCAGCTGATTCAGGTTCAGGTGCTGTTTAACTGAAATGCAAACTTTCAATACAGGACCCTTCACCGCACACTTGTATTGAGCACTCTGAAGTCCAGAATAGGTCCACAAACTCCACTGTCCTTACATATATAGTAGTATTCAGAACAAACTATTTCTTCTGTACCATGGAGGAATCGCTCTAGCTCAGACAGCGATGCACGTAAACAAAGTTTCTTACCAGTACGGAAGGGCACCCCAGCTACAAGGGGGTGGGCACATGACCTCCCCACAACTCCATCCTGCCCCTAGCCTGGAACCCCCACACTCTTCCCCTCCCCATCCCATGTTACTGGAGGGTAGGGGGAGCTGGGGGCAGTACAGCAGCTGGAGGAACTGCTGACAGTTCTACTCCTTTCTCCGCTGCTCCTCCCAATCACTGCCCATCCCTGGGACTGGCAGACCCGTGTACAGGGCTGGGAGTTCTGCTTCTTTCTCTGCTGGGAGGCAGCAGGGAAAGAAGCAGAATGCCAACAGCTCCTCTGGCTGCCATAGTGCTCCTTGCCACAGCCTCAGGCCCCAGCCCTATACACAAGAGACCCGGTAGCCAATGGAGGGGGGCTAGGAATGGCCAGCAGGGAGTCTTTCCAGTTCACCGTACTGGCTAAAAATGACTTGCAAATATGGGGTACTGGGTCAAACCAGCCCACTTGTACTGCTGAGCTCAGAGAGAAGAGAGCTCAATGAAGAAGTGGCTAGTCTGCTATGAGGGGGTGCCTGAATAGGGAATGGAAAGGTGGGTTAGGGTAGATGTAGTACAGAATTGGACCTCTCTCAGGATTCTCAATGTCTGGTGACAAGATGAGCACTGCCTCACCACTGATGACACCACTGAGCATGAAGCAGTATCTGCAGCAGCCAGAGATGCTCACAATGACACTATTAACGGACCTTCAATTATTACAGGAACTGCTGTCTACGATCTTATGGCAATTTCTCAGAATGTAGTTGAGGGGGGGGGGGGG
>CM057847.1:69577038-69588169 GCA_030068395.1 Apalone spinifera | reverse complement strand
GCAATGCGGGTCTTGCGCATGCGCAATGCGGGTCTTGCGCATGCGCAATGCGGGGCTGGTGAGCGTATTTTGCCGCCGTTTGTCAACCCCTGCGGATTCTCAACTGCAAATCTGGAGATAAATAAATGTTATGACCAAATGGATCCAAACATTTTGGATCCCTGTCAATCAGGGTCATTTTAGAGTGATAATGTCTGCTCTTCTTGTTTGTAGCTACTGCTATAAGAAAGCCCGGTATAGAAGAACATAGATAACTAACGTGTTTCCTCCAGAAGACATAAAATATCTTTTGTCAGCTTTCTTGGATATTGGAACTATAGTAGCTGGCATTTGCCAGACAGTTTTTGCAAGTTTAAAAAGGGTCTCATTTATAGGGAGAGTGATCAGCGGTGAAAGTAACTTAAAATTTCTTACAGGTACTATCCTATTGCAACATGCATCTCTGCCAGCTCTTTAAATAGCTCCCTGCTAGCTTTTGCGGCAGCTCAGCCAGCTCCTTGAAGGAGTTGCGCACCAGGGCACACCCACCTACTTTCACCTATGAGAATAATCCATCCTGGCACAGTGACAAAATATGCAATAGCTCATGAGAACCCTTCTGAACTTCCTCAAATTGGATTTGAAAATGTTCAGCCTTTTCATGAGCTTCTGAATGCAAATACAGCAGATTTTAAAAACACCAAGGTTTGATTAAGTTGATTTTAAACTGATCTATTTAAATCAGTGCAAATTAAGGCAAACAAAGTGCATCTGTTAGGGATTTGGAGTGTTTAAAGCAGATCAATTTTTAAAATGACTTAAACTGATTTAATTAAATCAAGCCTACTAGCTAGCATAAAATATTTGTGATGATGTCCAAAAAATCTACACTCCCCGCAATGTTAAAAAAGCACAACAGTGGACTACTACATTTAACTGTAAAATTATCAACTATATTAAATAAACCTTTAAAAATGTAGCTTACTACACCTCTTTGGTTTTTTTCCTATTGCCTTTTTCCCCTTTCTGGCTGCACTTAACTTTTTTTAATTTTCTCTGTAATAAATCATAAATTTCTCTTCTTGTGTCATCCATTGCTGTCTCTTCTTCTTCTGTCCTTCCGTTTGCTCCGGTATCTTTTCCTAAATTGCATTCTGTACCACTTCTATATTTCCTTTCTTCTCCCTCTCTTCCAAAATATCAGTACTTCACCACCCTCCTACTGAAAGTTTTTCCTAGACCTCCCCCACTGTAACTTCTATTCCATAATATTTCATGATAATTTACCTACAAAATTATTGAAATACTGTGTTGTTTAATATTAAACAATCTTCTTTTAGGGTCTCCATACACCCAAACTAAGCAATCCAGTATATCACAGACACAAAAAATAATAAAAAAAATATGTCAAAGGCAAGATTGCTTGTCACAAGGACAGTGGCAAATTTTACTTGTTATTAATACACCAAAAAATATGGAAGCTATAGCACAGCACAGAGCATTATACCAGATACTTACGTATGTTGGGGCTTATATGAACCTGGATCAGTAGGTCTAGGTCTAATATAGAAGAAGTGTGATTAGTGTGCCACTGTTCGTTTACAAAAAAGAAAAACAGTTTCTGGTAGTAAAGACTCCTACACTTTTGGTGTAAGCACTATTCAAAAGAGGTCTTGAAACTGACTGGACTACACAGCCAGAACTAAGCTTGTTAACCAGAGACCAAAATGAAAGATGTTCCACCAGCAAAGCCAAATGGCAATAACCCAATGTGATCCCCCACTCTTTACCCCTGTGATCTGCTAAGATTCTTAACACACTGCAATTCCCTCAAATCTGGGATAAAAAGAAAGGGGGGGGGAAAGGAAAGAAGATTCATTTTTCGCAACATTTGTTATGCAACAGTTATATAATAAATGTGGAGCCTTCTTTCCCTCCCTCCTATCCAGCAGCCAGTAGTTGGAATTGTGTAAGAAGTGTCTACTTTACCCTCTCCCGCCCACTACATTTTGGGTTCTCATCTGACATGAAAAGTATTCAGTTACACTGCCCTGGTCCATAATCAGTCCCCCATTTTTGTTCACGTATCATCAGCCTCACATCTTCATCCTCTTTGTCTGTCCTCTCTCGTGTGGATTTCATCTCCATTATCTCTCCCCCCAGAACTGTACTACTCAATCAGGTGATCCTGATTAGTTTCACTATGCTACTCTTGCCATACAGAGAAAGCGCTCTGAACGAGTGATGCAAGTGCAATTCTGTATGGTTGGCGGAGGCTGATGTAGGAAAAAAAATATTAGTTTTCACAGCACTCCTAGTCTGTTAGCTGTGGGAGTAAGTGAATAAACTTGGTTCCAAAACACACACTAGACCAAATACTTTGGCAATTTTAACCTTTGAGACTTTTCCCTCTTCTTTCCATGTGTCTTTCCCCCTAAACCACTCATGGGACAGATTTTTGTCAATTGACTGACTTTTACTTTGTCTCTGCTGAAGTTGCTTAGGAAGTGCATTCACTGCAGCAACACAAGCATTCACTTCTTATCAGGAGAGTAAGGGAAAAAGATCAAAGAGAAAAGAAACATCTCTCTAACCCAGCGATGGAAAACCTAGGCTAGCGAATGGGCCGCTCCATCTCAATGGGCTGTTGTAACCAAGACAGTTTCCTGGGACAGAGTAGTTTTGCTAATGGTGCTTGCATCCAGAGAATTTGCAGGGTGTACAGATTGAAACATAGCAGTACTTCGATTGTATACAGAGGGACCGCCTGGCTCTCAGAGTCAGTACTGTGCACAATCAGAACACACCTCACTTCACATGCCCCTGTTCCAAGTGCATGACACTTAGTAATACCTGTAGGAAACAACATGGACAGCAACCAGCAGAAACTGGCAACCCTGCATGTGAGCAATGGCAAACAAAATGTTTTGTGGGCCATACATAAAACACCAGCGGGCTATTTGTGGTGCTCTAAGCTCTTTCTCTTGGAGTGATCTTGCCCGTAACACAACCCCAGAGATTTCAGAAAGTACAGACCAGCGATGGACCACCAAGAGCCACGAGCAGGCTGCATGAATGGCCCTGCATCTCAGTGGACTGCAGCAGCCCACTAGGATCCAATCTGCAGCCAGCAGACCTCTGTCTAGGGATGTTAGCGAGTAGTCGACCACCTGATAAGCATAAGCTTGTCAGGTAGTTGAGTGGAGTATCGACTGACTGTTCCTTCCCTTTCTGCCTTTTAAGAGGCAGCAAGGTAGGGGGAGAACAGGAGCTGGTGCTAGGGGGGAGCCGGCTTAAAAGCCGGTTCCTCCCAGCACTATCTCCAGGGTGCTGCCCACAACAGCCTCTACCCATGGGGATCTCAGCAGGGAGCTGCCTCCCTCCTCCTGACAGGATCTGCTGCCACCAAGAACCCTCTGTTCATGGCACACAGGATTGGCCACCACCAACAGGGTCTGCTGGACCCAGTGCAAGCCAGGACCAAGCAGTCCCAGCTCATGTTGGTCTTGGACACTGCGCCTCTGCATTTTAAGTGTAATAGGAGTCCAGAGTCGCTGCACAGGTGGCTCCAGGAGCCATCTTGAGACAGAACTTCTCAGTCCCTGCTCAAGCTAGCTCCTGGAGCTACCCCTGCTGAAGCTCTGCAAAGTGGTTATCGACTAATCATTTAGTCAAATTGTATTGACTCCACAATTAGCCAGATAACCACAATTTAACATTCTTAATGGCTACCTTGAGACTTTTCCATTAGCAAAGTGGCTTCCTCAGTACAGGTGTAGCCACTTCTGAAGTACCAGGTACTGTTCACTGTCAGAAGCTGGTAGGATAACAGACTAGATGAAAAGTTTTAGAAGGGTAGCCGAGTTAGTCTGTAACTGGAAAAACTTAAAAAATGATGAACAGTCTTGCAGTACCTTAAAGATGAACAAAACATATAGATGGTATCATAAGCTTTCATGGGCACAGCCCACTTCTTCAGATGACCTAATGGTTTGATGCTGTATGGCAACTTTAAGTCCTAGCCTTGCTATTTACAAACACATTACCCACCTACTGTAAGGTGCGGGTCTGAATAACAGAGAGGCAAAAGCCATGGAAAAATGCGGGGCTTCCCATTCAAAATTACTGCTCCCATTTTAAATCTAACAATGAGACAAATTTTAGGAGGCTGTTTTGTTATATTAACTTTGAGGGGTTTTTTTTAGTTGAATAATCACTTGGACGAATTGGCTAACAAATCCCATGCTGCGGAGTTACACAAGAAACTTACACAATGATAGTATGTCAGCTAGCCCTTTCCAACATAATAGCTTTACAAATTAAATGTCAGGACACCAACCTACACAAACAAAATACTAGACACTTTGTCTAATACAACATTAGACAGGGAAATCTAATTTGCCACCCAGAAGTAGTCAAGGGTTGGGTTCTTCCCCCCCGCTTCCAGTTTCTCCCTCTCCTCCATAGTTTCTTATTAGCTGATGCTCTGCAGCAACAAGTCTGTCAGAATGCAACCGACACAAATTGCTTCAGGCCAATTCCAGAAGCCAAATGCACAGGGAAACATTGGAACTTAACTGCATTTACAAGTTTGGGACCCATCACATAGGTATGAATAAAGACATTATCTGGCTAGCACACTACCTTCCACATCCTAATGACTTTGTTCAAGTATCCATTGTTTGGTTGGTTTTTGACCTTCTCCATCAGTTTCATGTAACATGAACACTTTAATTCATTATTCTCCCCCTCCCTTTTTTTCTCTCTCCCCCCATCCCTTCTTTATTTTGGATTTTTAATACTCCATTCATCTGAAGAAGTGGGTTGTACCCACAAAAGCTTATACCATCATCTACATGTTTTGTTAGTCTTTAAAGTGCTGCAAAACTATTAGTCTTTAACTGGAAAAAAACTTAAAAAAGATGAACTCTGCTACCCCCTGATGCTTCTTAGCAGTTCACCCTAACATTCTTATTCTTCAAAGGAAGCAGCAAGTTGTCAGATTTGTTTTAACGTCATTTTCACTTTTTTGCAAATGTTAAAAATGTTTGATTTTTTTTTCCCACTAGCCCTCTACTAAACTTACAGATGACCTATACAGTCTCTCTCCCCCCCCCACCCCCACATTTAAGAACCCAAAGAAAACAGTTGAAAGGATGACTATGACATGAAACTTGGAATTTGATAAGAGGACTAGCGTGTCAGCCAAAAACGACCCCTCTCCCCCCCAAAAAAAGAAAAAAAAACAACCATCAAGGAAACCATGAAGGTACTCATTTTTGACAAAACTGGCGGAGAAAACATCAGTCACAACTTTCCTCTCCTCAAGGCTTACAGTAAGCTATATAAACAGCACTGCCCGATAAGATTATAACTTCACCATAGGTCACGTTAACACACATACACGCCTGAATACTTTCCCCATTTCCATTGTTATATTCCTAAGTGCACCAGTTATTGTAATATGACATAGTATAGCCACTCTAAGTCTCATCCAGCAGTTTTATGCAACCATCTAACAGCACTTCCTATATTACCACCTCAAGGTAGCTCATGGTAATTTAAACAAAAAACAGGATTATGTAGCACTTTAAAGACTAACAAGATGGTTTATTAGGTGATGAACTTTTGTGGGCCAGACCCACTTCCTCAGATCAAAACCTTCATTACCAAGAGCGTGTTCATAAGCAAACACCAAGTAAATAATGCTAGAAATATTTGTAACAAGAATTACTATTTCAGAATATATTAACTGAAGCAATTGTGAGAAACTGATCTAATATTTTGTAGCCTGAAATCTCCAAACTGGTCATATTACTTAAGGGGAGCACTATAGACAGTGCATCACATTCCAAATTTTTAGGGGCCATCAGTTCAAACAGAAGTTAAAAGGAGGATCATTTTTGCCTTTGTGTAGAGTGCAAGTTTTCACAGCAGATACCCTATAAGTTAAGAATTATATTTTATATGCAGGAAAAAGACATCAAGGTCAGCCACCTAAACTAAGCACAGGAAATAACTGCATCATTTTCAAAAACTATATATTTACTGTAACAATTGCCACAGAACTACTCCTTATTTTCCCAAATGTACAACATGAGCTTTCTGTCACGCAAGAAAAAAAAAATTGACCTGCCCATAAGAGAATAGAGAAGTGGAAAATTTAGAACCAACAGCAAGTCCTGTAGCAACCTTGACATTTATGTATAATTACAGACATGCCTTATCTCTCTCATGTGAGGCTAGAGCATTATTTGAAGCTCGGTTTCTGAGCAAGGATTGTGCAGTATGAGTTCAGACATTTAATAAAGTATCACAGTTTCGCATGTGAGAGGTCTCATTTATGAAAGCATGCTCACTGACTGTTCTAAAGATGGAAAGCTTCAGAGGGGTAGCCGAGTTAGTCTGTAACAGGAAAAACTTAAACAAAGTGTCTAGTAGCATCTTAAAGACTAACAAAGCATGTAGATGGTATCATGAGCTTTCTGGGAAAACCCCACTTCTTTGGGTTTTGCCCATGAAAGCTCATGATACTCTCTACATGCTGTGTTAATTTTTAAGGTACTACTTGTGTATTTGTTGGTTTTAAAGTTTTTCACCAAGATGGAAGTCAGTCACAGACACACACAGAACTGACAGCAGCAGCAACTCTTGTATGCAGTGTAGTTTTAGTCACCTGGGTTGCAGGATATTATACAAAGTGAGTGAGGTAATACCTTTTTTTTGGGGGGGGGGGGGGGTCCCAGACCTGAAAAAGAATTCTCTGTTGCTCAAAAGCGTGTCTTTCATCAACAGAAGTTGGTCCAATAAAAGATATTACCTCACTCATCAGTAATACACATTACCCCACCCTGACCTTTAGGAACAACCCTTAAAGAAAGAGGAGCTGTTCAGTTTCCAGGACTACTCAATCCTTGGACCCTACCAAGCCTATCTTACCAAGACAACACTTACAAAGATAATTTTACAGGGTTCTAAACAGAATTAGAGAACACAACAGTTAAAGCGCCTAGGATCCTGGTCCCTGCAATCACACTATTGCTATTTCCAGCAGAGTTTCTTTGGTGCTGCACAGTGACAAAGTTGACTAAGATATTCAATATTGACAAAGTTCACTCTCCCAAAGTTGACTAAGATATTCAATATTGGCATCAGTGGCAGCTCACCCATCAGTGGCGTTTCTCACAAGAGCCAACGGACTAAACAATTTTAATTTTTTATCTCTAACTTGAGTTGCCCCTTCAGTGTATGACAGTAGGGCTGTGTGAGGCGAGGATCTAACACACTGGCCAGGCCGCTGCTTGGTCTTGCAGGAGCGACTAGAAAGGTGGACTGCGCACAGGAGGAAGAGATGGGCAGGAGAGAAGCAAAGTGCGGGGGAGCTTGGGCTCGGGCTAGTGACCAAGCTGCAGGTGTGAACGAGGGACGTGAGGGGAAAAGAGGGTCACTCACTTTCGTCCTGCCGTTGATTTTGTAGTTGCCCAGCTTGCCATTGCAGTGGCGGATGAGATCGTCCATGCTGTTCATGAGGAGCCCGATGGTCTGGCAGCCGGGCTCCTTGCCCTCCACCCAGGTGATCTTGTCCCCGCGGATGTCCTTGGAGGAGTCGCTCTTCTGGCTGACCAGCTGCCCATCGGTGAAGCGGCCAGTGTGGTGCAGGGCCCGCACCTCCCGGGCGATGCGCCCGCCCACCTCCTTGCCCAGGAACTCGTCCACCACGCAGATGCCGTGCTTGTTCATGCAGGGCACGATGTACTCCAGCGCCAGCCGCTGCGGCACCAGCGACTTGGTCTGCCCGTTCGGCCGCAGCGCGCCCCCGCCGACCTGACCCCCGCCCGGGTACAGGTTGGATTTGTCCCGGTACACGAGCCCCGCCTCCCCAGCCGGAGCCGCCGCCGCCGCAGCCTCCTCCTCGGCGGGGGCCGCCGCCTCAGACAGCGCAGCCGCCGCCGCGGGAACGTGGTTGTTGGTCAGCGGCGCCGCAGCCACCGCTTCCTCCTCAGCGCCGGGGCCCGAGCCCGGCGGCACCTTCTTAGCCACGGCGCCCTCCTCCCTGCCGCCGCCTGCTCCCGCCGCAGCCCTGGCGTGCGGCTGGAGGCCGGCGCGGTGCTCGGCAGCGCCCCCTCCCGCCGCCGCGTCGCCTCCGCTGCGGCAGACGAGCTTGTGCTTCTTCCAGTCCTGGCGCTGGTGCTCCTTGCTGCAGTAGAAGGAGCTGCGGCAGCGGCCGCAGCGCAGCAGGTTCTCCATCTTCCCGCACAGCTCGCAGTACTGCCGGTCCCGCTCGCTGCCGCTGCCACCGCCACCCTGGCCGGCCCCGCCGCTGTCATTGGCCATGACGCCGCCGCTGCCCCTGGTGCTCCGGCGATCGCGTGGGGGCAGCAGCGCTCAGGCGGGTCCCGCCGGCCGCGCTGGGAGGGAGGGCGAGCAGTCTTCACTGCATCATGGCCGCCCCCGTCCCTGCTCCGCGGCGGCCTCCGCTCCCCTGCCCACCTCCCCCGACAGAGCCCGGGCCTCCTCCCGGGCGGGGAGCGGGCACCCGCCGGAGCCGAGGCCGCTCTGCTCTCCCCGGCGGCTCAGGCTCGCCACCGCCTCATCGCTGCCCGGCGAGGGAAGCAGCTGGGAGCGCCGGGACTGCCGCCTCTCCCCTGTGCGCCTGGAACTGGGGTCGTCTCCTCTTCCCGGTGCGGGTCGGCGTCTCCTCCTTCGCCTCGCCACTGCCTGAGTCGGAGGGAGGGTGTGGGGGCGAGGAGGAGGCGCCACTATCTCTGCCCGCTTTGCACGTACGCCACTTCCAGCCAGCTAGTGCGGCCGGGGCGGGGCCGCGGAGGAAGGGGGAGTGCGGGCCAGCTCAGCATTGCTGCAGCGTTGGGGGTGGGGCTGGGACTGGGATGCTCCTCCCTTTCCTGAGGGGAGGTTTTAGTTCCTCCGCCACCTAAAAGGCCGTGATTTGTTTGCATTAGGGCACAGGGGGTGGATTTGCCCCCTTACCCGCTTTAAGCGTACCTAGCAGAATAGGAGTCAACTGACACTCCTTTGCTCTCGTTCTCAAGTCCAGTTCGAGCTAGGCCAAACCAAAACCTTGGACTCAACTAGTAGCCACATTTTACAAAATTCCATTCTGGCCCCCAGGGACTTGACTTCTCTGTGCTTTGAACTGTTGCTTGATAAATGAAGGACACGTTTTTATCTAATAGCAGCCATGTGCTCAGTGCTGCACAAACATAAGAAGGGGTGTGTCTAGTACATAGTTGGACAGTTGACTTACAGTCCTAAATTCTGCCACTGATCTACTGGCTGGCCTTGGGGGAGTCACTTAAAGGGGAACTGAACTTGAATTCACACTGCTGTCTGAAAATTATTTAGTTAATTATTTACTTATAAGGCAAACATTTTTGGTGAGGGGGGCCACTTCAAGATTTTGGAAAGAGGTCGAGGCCCTCACTCTTCCATGCTATTAATAGAGGAGGTGCAGTGTCTAAGATGGAGGTTGGGTGAAGGAGGCAGTTGTGACCTAGGGCAGGGGATTGAGATGCAAGGTCTGGGACGGCATATGGGTTCAGGATGGAGACAGAGGGTTTGGCTTATGTGAGGTGTGGGGTAGAGGGTTGGGGGGGGGAGGAGGGATTGGGGTGCCAGAGGCAGGCTCTGACAGGGAGACTTACATGGGTGACTTGCAGCCCAGCAGGTTTCTCTGCCTGCCTGCCCGCCCGCCCACCCACCACTCCCACTAACACCTTCAGGGGCCATGTGCATTAATGAATAAGAGCCTCAGGGGAGGGGAAAATGGTGCTTCCCACACTGCCTGTTTTTTAAGCAGCTAGTTCCCAGTGGCCAGAAATCAGCCAATGGGATTGTGCTAAAGGCAAGAGCAGTGCATGAAGCAACACTTGCCCCTCTTTCCCCCAACTTACTGACTCTCAGTTGAGAAAGAGAAACCTCTGTGGCAGCCTTTTCTGAGTGGTATGGGGGTGCATGTGGGGCAAGCAGGGAGTCTGCCGGAGGCTCCCTGCTTTGTCTGTGGGCTAGATCCAGTGGGCTGGTGGGCCCGGATCTGGCTGTATTTTGCCCAGGCCTGTTATAAGGTCTACAGTTAATACAATAGAAAGGTTAGCAAATTGTACATTTGAAAATACTTTCTGCATAGTCGATTACCCTATGGTTTCTCATGTACATAGTTTCCTCTGTTTGGTTATTTATTCATTTATTTTGGATGGTGGGGAGGGGATGTTTCGCAGAGTAAAAGGGGAGAGGAAAACCCTCTTTCCCCCCCAAAAAGAAAGACAGTTGGATTGTTAAACAACATCTAGGAGGAGATAGAAATTATTTTAAAAAAACTTAATTACAAATGTTTGGCTTCCCTTTAATTTCTTGATGTCTCAGTAGCCTCCTCTATAAAGGAGGCCAATATTATATACCCACATTAGTAAAGTGCACCAGGTTCCTCCACTGAAAAGTGTGATATAGAAGTACAAAATATTATAAAATGACAGAAAAAAAAAGGACAAGAGTTAGATGCAGCAGCCCCAGATGTTTTGAGATAGGGAGAACAAGTCAAAGACATTTGCATTCTGGGCTTTAGTGATAGGGTTGATTCCTAGTGGTGTTACTGGAAGTGGAGAGAACAAATCAGGTAGTTAGTTTTTGCCATTTCAAGCTGATGGTGTGAAAGCCAAAAGATGTTAGCTAAATGGACCAAGCTGTATCTATGGTTCGAGACAGATCAGCCAAGGTGGCTAGGTAGCCTAGGACTTACAGCTTGGTTTGGGACCTTAAGCAAATCATTTAGGGTGGGATTCACAAAGAGATTTAGGACCTAAGGACCACTGATTTCAATGGCAGTTAGGTATATAAATACCTTTGTGAATCCCACTTTTAGCCTCCCTCTGTGCCTCAGCTCCCTATCTTAAACGTAGGTAAGTACCATTAAGAAGATAATAGTACTTCCCTATTAAAGAAGTGCTGTGAGGATTAAGATGGTGAGGCAGTCAGATACTATGATAGTGCAGGCTGTTATAGTACCTGATAGGAGAGGTGTCTTTGAGAGTTTTTGGCACAGAAATGGTGGTTAGTAGAATGTGAACAGATAGAGTCACTGAGGCCTGGTCTACACTAGGGCTACGTCTAGACTGGCATGATTTTGCGGAAATACTTT
>CM057847.1:69555978-69576938 GCA_030068395.1 Apalone spinifera | reverse complement strand
GTAGACAGCTGGCAAGTTTTTGCGCAAAAACTGGCCAGTCTAGACACAGCCTAGGAGTTTAGGTCAGTTTTCTATACAATGAGTCCACACCAGCAAGCCCATTCTATTGTTCAGAGCAACATGCAATGTCCAGACTGCCTTCGTCCTCTACCCTGGACTGACTCTGCAGAAGATCTTGAACAAGACTTTACACCACAGGAAGTAGCAAGTAGATAAAACAACAACAAAAACACAGCTCCAGGAAATGATGGTATTCGCTACAACCTCCTGACAAAAAAAATCATAGACTCTGATTGGTATTAACTGCCATTTTCAACAGATGCAAGCAGTTCCAGCATACTCTCAGCTCCTGGAAAAAGACCATGATGTTGCTTGTCTACAAGAAAGGTGAGCGAGATGACCCCTGCAACTGGAGCAATCGCTCTGCTTCACTATATATGAGCTGCCTTGCGGCTAGTGAGTGGAGAAGCCATCAACTCCATACAGAAGGGCTTCATGTCATGTGGAGACTGCTACAAGCACAATTTTATCCTTCAGACTGCCATGGAAGGAGAGACTCCGGAAATTCCCATTTGTAGTGACATGAAGCAAGGCTGTCCCCGCAGTCCCATTAGCTTCAATTTAGCCATGGAGCTACTCATCCAAGCCACCTCCAGCAATCTAGGTAGTTTAGACCAATATGTCAACAAAGTGAACATCTTGGCCTATACAGATGATCTGGTCCTTATCACAGACTAACCAGAGAGCCTCCAACTAATATTGGATGTCATCAGTCCAGCAGCCAACTGGATGAGCCTCTATTTCAGCACTAGTAACTGTGCATCTATGTATGTAGATAGCAGCATCAGGGACTTGGCTTACACAATGAAGTTCCAGATCCCGGGTGAATCCATGGTTTTGCTTGAGGACAGGCAAGAGTACCAGCATCTCGGCATGCCCTCAGGTTTCTGTGTCCAGCAGACACCCGAAGACACCATCACAGAGATCCTGCACAATGAAGCCAGCATTGATTCCTCCCTTTTGGCACCATGGCAAAGGATCAATGCCAGCTACACCTTCCTGATTTCCCGTATTTCGTTCATCCTGAGGGCATTTACCGTGGTGAAGGTACCCCTCAACAAGGCAGACAATCCCATCAAAGAACTGAGAAGTGCATGTTTCTTCCTTACAGGGCCAGCAATGACATGGTGTACATCTGTCACAGGCAGGAAGGCACCAACGTCCCTCAAATGGGTGACCTGTGTGATGTTACTGTGATCACACATGCCTTCCACCGCTGGACTTGTGCACACCACTGTAAAGAGCATCGCAGAGAGTGTCATGCGAGATGCTGACAGGAAGCAAATCACCAGGGCTCCACAGAATCAACCCAAGATGTCTCCACCTACTTGAGTGTCTCCTTGGAGGGGGAATTTTGCAGAGATGGGGAAGCCTTTGCTTCACTCTGGACTCACACCTACAATGCTACATGATGCCGGGAGAAGCGAATCAGTTGCCCCTGCACATGATGCAAAGAATGCTAGGAGCTGGGAGTTCTAGTGCCACAGGTGAAGAAGATGAAGCACTCCATCATCACTTTGGCAGCACCACGCTAGAGAGGACTCCAGAGGATACCATTTGCTACCATTATGCTGAAAACCTGAAATGGAAGCCAGACTAGGGCAAGGCCTTCGAGTTGATATGCAAGTGGGACACCAGCAACCACATCCTCCCCAAAGGCAGCTTCGCCCAATTTGCAGACTGGCAGGTCATCCACTGGGCTCAGCTCAACCATGTGTCACTGACTAGAGCACTCCCCCACAGGAATGAGGACAAGCAATGCTACAAGCCCCACTCCAGAGCTGCGACACAGTGCCATCCAGGATTGCCTGGTCAGGGCTATCCTGCCAACTCTGGGGAAGGTTACTGTGAACTTCGCCATCCCTTGAACAGACAGACAGCTGTGGTCAGATGTCATCACTAATGAGGACAGGAAGGAGATCATCGTAGTGTATGTCACAGTGCCCTTCGAGAATAGGACTCCGGTCTTTTGCAATGTTCCATCCCAAAAGCTGGAGAAGTATGCCCCACCGGCCAAAATGCTGAGACATAGAGGCTACGAGGTTCAAACCCATGCATTGATCGTTGGAGAACTTAGCACATGGGGGTCCAGTAATGAGCAAGTACTGAGGGCATGTGGAGTTGAACATTGTTACACTTGACTAATGCAGCAACTCATGGTATCAGATGTCATCAGGTGGTCGAGAGACATCTACATAGAACATATCACTGGACATTGGAAAAATCATGAGAGATGAAGAGGAGTGCCCACAAGAATCACCGTCGGGAAGGTAACTCAAATACTTCCGTGATGGATTGTATTTTCAAATGGATAGTCTACCCTAAATTATGAATTACTGAAGGTCAATCTCCACTCATTAATATCTTTGCTTCCCCCAATCAACACTCTATAAAACTTTCCATGAATGATGTACCACTTATTCAGTTCAAATATCTAAACTGTATTGTTAAATTTATGCACCTAAATTTGGATTATTGCAGATTCTGTACCTTATGAATTATACGATTTTAAGCAAAACTTTTATCTATAGATAATTCAAGCATGACACCCAGATGTACAGAATCTCTTTTTCTTTAACCTATGTAAACTTTTTTAAACATTAGCTTTATTACATTTTTTTTAAATCTTGAGGAAGTACAAAAAAAAAACAAAACACAAGTAAACAATTTGTCATGGGCAGGGTTTTTTAGCATGAATTTAATGCAAGCTAATTTTTGTAGCACTTCAGCTTCTAATGTAATGGGGTCATTAGAAATACCTACCACAGGTAAGCGGTTGGAACAGATTTCTCTTTTCAGGGTCTAGTAATAAGAAGTTAGCATTTATACAGTGCTTTATATGTTTAACACTATGAAGATGCTATAACATACTGCTAGATATAGAAACTATATAGCAGGGCTACTTAACTTTGGAAGCCACGGGGACCACAATGATACTCACAGCACATGCCGAGGGCCACAACTTAAGTGTGGTTGCATATATATGCAAATATTTATGCAAATAGCTTCTTTCACACTGACGGGCATGAATACAAAGCACTTCCCACAATGCCCTGGCACTCCCAGCACCTCCTCCCGGCGGGCTAGAAATGCCAACACCCTGTACCTGTCTATTCCAGCCAGCCCATCTGCTTGCGTCTTTCAATGTTCACCTCATCGATGTTGAGCATGTTACCAGTGGAGGCCATGTTCAAAGGATCCCACCTGCCGGTCACATGTTGTGCTCCATGTAAACCCAAACCGCCCCATGGGCCGCATGCGGCTCATGGACTGCCTGTTGAGTAGCCCTGCTGTATAGGCATCCAGAGTTCAAAGCCTCTGGGAGATAGATCAATAAGTGTTATCCCTATTTTATAGATGAAGAAGTGGAGACAAAAGGTTAAGTTACTGTCCAAGACCATCAATAAAACCATGGAACAAATCAACCTTTAAAAAAATGAAAGACCCCCAAACCCTACTCCAAGCATAGCTTTTACCCAAAGTATTTTTACACTGACCATACTACAGCAGGATAGCTACAGCTATGCTTCTGTAGGAGTTCTGTGTACGTACTCCAATAGGTGGGGTTATCCCATCTGTTTAAATAATCTGCCTCCCCTGGAGGAAGTGGCTTGGTTGATGGAAAAATTCTTCCTATTATCCTAACACTGTCTACATGGGGGGGTTAGGTCGGCACCACTGCATTGCTCAGGGGTGCAGATTTTTCATCCTCCGGTGAGACATAGCTATGCTGCTATAAATTCCTAGTTTAAGCCAACTCCTAGAAAAGGCAGTAATGTCAAAGACACCATGAAGTCCAGTAAGGGGTTTTGCTATTGTGATTGGTTTTTACACAGAAGATGTTCAGTAATGATGAGGGGGGCCTGTGGCTGGGTCTCCTGGGCAGCAGGGTGGCCTAGTGGCTAGGTCCCAGTGTTAGATGGGGGACCGGGGGTAGGATTTCCGAACGCTTACCAGAGTCTGTTCCTTCAGTTTGGGGCATTGTCCCAAGAGTCCAATATCCCCCTCCTCAGTGGGGGTTTCCTTCTGGTTCTCCCCCTTTGTGCCAGGGAGAGGGTTTGGAGGCTTGCCTCCTTCTGTGGCCAACCCAGCAGATAGCTCTGGCACCAGCCCTACAGATGGCAGTCCTCCTGCCTCTTTGCTGGTCAGCCCCTAACTGAGCTAGGTTCCCTCCTTTTATTCTCCCTCCAGGCCTGGCATTGGCTGCAGGTAAAACGGGATGGGGCTAATTGGGCAAAAAGGCCTTGTTTAGCCCCTGCACTGCCAGGTCCTCCTCTCATTCCCTCACAGGGCAATATAAAATCCTAAAATAGACACATGCTGCTTGCAAAGCCAAGATTAAAATTCAGGACCCCTGCTTCCAAGACTTGTTCTCATTCTGGACCACACTGTCTTCTATCTCTCAGCTAGACTGGTTCCACTCTGCTAAAGAAGTTAAATCACTGGCATAAACAATGGCAATTTTCAAGCTTGCTTTCCATCCTAATGAGTGAACTGCAGTGAGTTGCAGCTTTTCCAAGTAAAACTAAAGGACTGTGTGTCTGAGTTTCAATCTCTGTTAAGATCACATCTTTTCTAATCAGGACATACTGTACAAAGTACAACCACACATTTGTCCAA
Organism: Apalone spinifera; assembly: GCA_030068395.1. Classification (NCBI taxonomy): domain Eukaryota; kingdom Metazoa; phylum Chordata; order Testudines; family Trionychidae; genus Apalone; species Apalone spinifera. The sequence continues at coordinate 69,572,258 of CM057847.1, read as the reverse complement.
GTACTCCTTTTTTGACTGCATGTTGTTGTCCTCAGATACTGAAAGGGTGAGTGAAATTTGTTCATTCGATAGTATCTACTCCTTTCTTTCTGCAAAGATAGGAAATATTCTTACACAAAGGTTTTATCAGCAACATTTTGGATTGTGTTTTTAAAATTAAGAAAAGTCAACTTAATAATCATAAAGCTCTTATGTTCTTTTCCTTTAAACAGAAAATCATATAGAATTTTACTCTGAGTTGCTGAGACTCTTCAACTCTCTTTGAGATGAATAGGAGCTTAGCAACTTTCAGGTTCATAGCTCTCAAAAATACAGAGAGCTATCGTCTTTCACCTTGTATAATAATTTATGTGTACAAAGGGTGTGCAAATGGTAGCAAATCAAAAGGATAACATTTCATAATCTACATGTGTAAATTGCTGATACATAATTTACAATTCAAAATACTTTGGACCAAATTCTGTGCCAGTTACTGAGCCTTATATTAGATAACAATCTGGAACTGCTTAGCCACTACCTCTAATCCATGAGTTACTGGACCATGGGTGGGGAGTGGGGAACACCATATATTCACCAGACTGAATCTGAGGGAGCTTACAAGCTTGTCTATATGGGTGTGTCTAGACTACATAGCTCCATTAACGGAGCCATGTAGATGAGTTTACTCGGCAAAGGGAAATGAAGCGGCGATTTAAATAATCGCCGCTTCATTTACATCAAAATGGCCGCCACGCTGTGCTGATCAGCTGATTGTCAGCACAGCGCGGTAGTCTGGATGGGGATCTGCCGACCCCAGAACCCTTTGTCATCAGATCCTTTATGCCTTGTGAAACTATATAGCTTTCTACAGAACACTGCCACATGACAGACCTTCTTGGAAACTAGATTACCAGTTCCTTGGACCACCCAGAATCAGTGACAAATCAACCCGGTCACCTTTGAGTTCTAGGTCCCTTGATCCCTTAGGCTATGTCTACACAGCAGTATTATTTCAGAATAACGTCATTTATTCCAAAATAACATAGTGTGTGTCTACACAGCAAGCCCATTCTTTTGAAATAAATTTGAAATAATGGACTTCTTACTCCGACTTCTGTAAACTTCATTGTACGAGGAGTAAGGGAAGTCGGGGGAAGAGTGCTCTATTTTGAAATAACTGCCGTGTAAACAGCAACAAAACTCGAAATAAGCTATTTTGATGTAAGCTACACAATTAGCATAGCTCAAGTTGCCTAGCTTTTTTTGAGTTTAGCCCTTTGTATAGACATGCCCTTAGAGTCCAACCCCTAGTCTATGTCTCAATTCTAAAACCCTGTGTTGAGAATACATTTCCTCAGAAAGTCCAATCACTATCACTACCAGTGCAAGTACTAGGTCTGAATGAATATATTGTCCAGAAAGTCCTCAATTCTAAGATCAAGCAGGACAAGTTACAGTACCTAATTGACTGGAAAGGTTGTGGTCCAGGAGAATACACTTGGGAGCCAGCTGAAAACATTCACACTCTCATCCTGATGTGGGTCTTTCACAGGCACTACTATGAGAAACTAGGACCCACATCACCTAGAAGACACTGCTAAGCAAAGGAAGATGCTGTTATTACTCAGAAGGCTCAAAATTGGATCTACAGGAGTTGCCACACTCCATCCCTCTATATGGCAGCCTGCTGCCAGCTGTTTACCTAGGACCCATGAAGCCGTAGTTTGAGGCTTTGCCTTCCCACTGTTCTATTGGTGATGTCCCAGAGCAGCTGATTGGCCCACTGGCCATATTTAAGCCAGCAGCAGGAACAGGAAACTGTCTGAACAACAAGACAGTCCTCCTTCTTCTGAATTGTTTGCCTTCTGGCTCTAGCTCAATTTACAGGGATCCTGACCTAGTGTAATTCCTGGCATCCAATTAATGGTTCTGAGCTTTAGTTTGTCTCCTGCCTCTGATCTCACAGTAGCCTGACCCAGCTGATTCATTACTCCTGTGTCACGAGTGCAGGGGAGCCAACAGACTTGCTGGGCACCTGGGCAAGGTATAGGGGGGAACAGACTCCACATGCCTGGAAGGGGCAGGTTTTTGGGCAGAAGGGGTGGGGGTGGGGCAGCCAGCCCTCTGCTCCGCCTGAAGTGCACCGTGCAGCATTCCAATGATCTAAAGTGCCTGGTGCTCTGGCCGTCACAAACTGCCACGTCCCCTGTCAGCAGGCTTGCATGAGCGTGGACTCTGGCTCAAACGACGGAGTCTGACGTGCATTTTCTGAGCTTATACTATTCTAAAGTCAATTCACTTTCTCTAGATTGTGCAAGTCAGGGGAAGACTGACCTGTGTAACAGAAGAATTTGGCTCTTAACCATTGAGTTTCACAAGGTTGAACCAACTATGAATTTTAAAGGAAAAACTGTCATAATCTCATTCTTTTAGTGCAACCCTCCTGATAAGTGAGAATGGTTTTATAAATATTCTTTCTATAAACTCATCTAGCCTTGCCTTAAATATTGCAGGATTTTTTCAAGCTTTTCAATTAAAAGTATCCCACCCCTTGTGAACTTTAATATGTTGCCCTTCCCTGAATACAAGTTGATCTTGTACTGAAAATGTAGTGTCCTGAACTAGAGAGATTGATACGCATTTATATGGAGCTTTATTAAAATGCATTTGTGACTGTTGTAAACAATTGTTCATTCAATGTGTTTAAAAATAGATTGTATGTTACAGGACAAGATGTTTTGAATCTGGAAATACTGCTGACAGTGATCTGTAGCTGTCATTCTATGAATATGTAACCAAGTTTTACACAAAGTTCAAGACCATCTCAGTCTGTTTTTTCTCATAATTTTAAACTTTGTACTGCGAAAAGTCAAAGGCATGTTCCATGCTGCTTGAGCAATTTCCTATTGTGGGCTGCATATTCACCTTTCTCTGTGTTATGTGGGCAGCATCCAGATACAATATACATATACTACTCTACCTATATGAACATGGGGATGTCCCATGGAGTGCAGCTGTGTGCTGATTTGACTGCTAGCAGCCTGCTGGTTAAGAACAGACAGAGGGTCTAACAGAGGGTCATTAACAATTGCTTTTTCTGGGAAGAGAATTCCCTTTATATCAGTTAAAAGTCCTACATACTTTTTACCTCTGGTTCAAGCAAGCCCTCAAGTTTTGAGGGTGCTTGAAGTCTGATTATAGCCAGAAAAAAATACTTTAAAAAACTTTTTCTTGAACTTTACAGTTTGAAATGAATGTGTTATCAGCACATTTAACAAATAGAGGCAATGTTCTTCAAACGTGCTATCGAAGAGTCATTTAGAATTAGAGCAGTAACAAACTGAAAGTGAGTCAAATCAGCATTAAAATGGATTAGAGAACCACAAAAGTAATCATAACATGACCTTTTTACTTTGCATTGTGATGTTTGTTTCATGTCCTTGTGTCGGCATGACTCAGCATCATCACATATTGAGCAAACATCAAGGTGAAAACAATTCAAAGTAGTGCTAGGATGCCATGTGAGGATATAATTATTTTGCATTTGTTTTTAATCTATTTGATGCTATCTTCTCATTACTCCTCTTTCAGCTACTGGGAGGAGGGGCGGCAATTCTCTTTCCCTCCCTCCCACTATTGTTTTTTCCCCCTTGTAACTCAAAGGGAATAGGAGGGGGCCTGGTTGTTCTGGTCCATTTTATTGGCACTTCTCCTGCAACTTCACAAAAAATGTACAGTATAGAAGTTCTGATCCTACCCAAGGAATCTTTGAGAGCCACATACAGGGCCTCAAAGAAACACATGTGGCTTTACAGCTATTAGTTGTATCTCACTGAATTACAAGGTATTTCTGCCTTCATGCTCATCCAGTCCTTGATCTTTCAGACAGTGCTAACAAGGAAGTCCATCATAGTGCAAGTCTTTATCTTCTAGACATTGGATGGAGCTCATTCACTTACTTCATATAGACGACCAAAAAGCAATCAATTAACAATGGCTTTCAGCCACTACCCGACAGGGACAGATTCTAACCAATGAACTGGAGGTGAAAGGCTCTATATCTTGCCATCAACTTCCTCCTTGGGCTTGACTACATTGGGAAGTTTTTAAAATTAAATTTCCTTGCATTCACACACATAAACTCTTTTTTTTTTTCAAATTATCTGGTGACTTATTGTGAATTAGACAATCCATTTTTTAGTGAATTTATTTCAGAATGAGTTACTTAAGAAAAAAGGTTTATTGGACACATCTTGTAATTAATCCCTTGGGTTCAGAACTACTATACATGTTTATTTTGCAAGGCACTTTGTGCTGATCTGCAATTGTTAAAGGTAATTTAAGGCAAAGATAGAGCTCTATTTTGACATAAACATTGCAAGAAAATGCAACTTTCTGGGGGCTGCCTATATAAGGCACACTGCCTTTCCAGTCCTGCATCACCTCTGAGTGACCATTCTGGAATATTACATTATTGCTCATCTTGCTGGTTTGCCCATTGCCATTTCAAACAAGAGCCACTTTCTCTGCTACTTGGTGACACACTTCAGAGTAACATCCTCCAAAGTAAGGACAGTCTGAGGAAGTGCACATGTGATTTCTAATTTGTCCTGACATCCCTAAACCCTGTAGGCCCAACACAAATTCAGGATTGGTACAAGGGTCCTCTATGAAAGAGAGGTAAAGCAGAAAAATATCTTCAAGTTCACCCCAGAATGGGAAGAGGCTTTAAGAACTGCATTCTGAGCTTGGGGAACAAGCAATATTTTGTTCTTGTCTGTATGACAACAATGATTGGGATAACTACTTCCGTTTCTCACCTCCCCCAGTTCCTGCACCAAACACAACATAATCCTTAGGCTGGAGCATTATCAGCTTCTGGAAGTCTGACAAATATCTGGATGAACAAAAAGAGGACAAAGGAAGAACTGTTTGCATATCTACATTCCAGGAGAAGGATAAGATTCCGTAAGAGTGGTGGTGAAGATTTCTTTGGAGAGAGAGAGAGAGAGAGAGAGAGAGTGAGAGTGAGAAGGACTTAAAATTGACAAGGGAGAACATGGAGAAAGATGGCAACATGAAGTAACAGTTGTTGGAGCTGATACAGAAGCAGAAAGTCCCGCCTGAGAACATTTTGGTACAATGTTCCCATCTAGTACCCTTACTCCAAGCCCAACCTTGCCATGTCCTGAAGCTCATGGAGAACAATGCCTACTGGGTTCAGCCCTACATTACCATGAAAACTAGGGCCACCTTCACTCCTATAAGTACAAGTGCTTGTTTCTTCCCTCACCATTTGTACGGGGTTGCATAGACATCCCCCACTCCCCTCACCCCACCCCCTCCCACCACACACACACACACACACACACACACACTTCAGCCACCAGGAAAGTTTAAATACATGGATCTGTTATTTCTCTAGTTATGACCAAGTGATCAACTAGCAACAGATGGCACAAAAGGCTACAGGTCTGGCAGAAGCATGGTCACAACTTCACAGGGTCCTAGAGCTGAGGCTGCAGCCTGCGCCCAAATGTCCACACTGCCATTAATCAGCCCCTTAGCCCAAGCTGTGCAAGCCTAAGTCAGCTATGGGCCAGCCATGGGGTTTTAACTACACTGTAGACATATCCTAAGTGACCTGGCCAGAGAACTGAATCACAGGAAGGGACAGATCACCCTTTGCTGCCAGGCACTATTGGCTGGATGTGACCAAGATGGAGGCACTGCTACACTATGCTCAACCAGGAGAAAGTACACCAACTATTGATTGAAGTTTTGACACCATCTTACATCCCAAGACTAAGGCAGCAATCAAGAACTCACCACCATGCCTTTGTGATCAGGACAGCAGCATAAATATATACACTTAGCACTGTAGGTGGGTGTGTCACGTCTGCATTATGTTCCATGAAAATTGCACTTTTATTTGTTGTGGTTTATATTCCTTTAATCTAAGTTTGTTATGTTCAGTTATTTTTTTATTAACCACACTTCTTTTCATTCACTATATTATTGACAGAAATTCAATACAATTTCACAAAATCACATGCGCTAGATAGCATAACACAATGTCCTTTAATGAAATCACTGTGCAAAGCATAACCAAATTGCATTGCATCAAATCTTTGCAGACAGACTAATGAAATCTTTACATAATGAATTATAAAATGTCATGTTAGATTCTAGCCTCCAAGTGAAAGCACTGGGCATTACATCCTGATGATTTGCTGCAGTCTGCAGAGGCAGCCTCTCTGGCTGCTCATAACATTCCCAAAGACTGTGCATCTCTGCTTCCCACCCCTCAAGGAGGCTCTCTCAGCTGTTGTGCAAAATACAACAAGCAGCTGTTGCTCAGCAACATCCAGGCTTGCCATCAGGCACCTCGGTCTCTTTTTCAGCCTTCCAAAAGGACATTCTACTGTTACTTTGATACCATTCTGGGCATAGTTAAACAGCTCCTGTCCGATATCCAGTAAAAGGCTTTGTAAGTCGAAATAGAGAGTAAACTGGGTCTCCCATTAGTTAATCAAAATACCCTTAGTGCCCATCGTAGTCCTGGGAGCAAAAGTTCCCTTTTTCATTGTAGAAAACAGGCCCAAGTTGCTAAAGATCACTCCATATTAATACTAGTGAACCTGCCATGTTATAAACCAGGCCTCGAAGCTCCCTGTAGATATACCTTTTTCTGTTGATGAACTCTGAGACTTGTTTTGGGGGGGGGGTCACGTTATTGGATTTTATAATGAGCAGACAGATCACTGCTGTGCCCATGGGAGTGGGGGGAGTGTTTGCCCCAAAGTCTATACAAAAGGGGCCACGTGAGGTGTCAAATGAAAGCTTATGTTCTACTGATTCTATGTATGCTACTCATGTACTTGTGTGATGTTAGTATGTGGTGTTATGAATATGGACTCTGTGTTTGTACACTGAATGTTCTCTGTTTGAGACAGAGCAATGGGCCTGGGCTGCCTGTTGTAAAGAAGGATTGTTCAGTCAATGACAATGCTAAATAGCACAGCCTCAAGGACAATGGCTCTCAAGGTGGCCAATACACACCTGAGGAATGCATCTAGAAACATGCAAACCAGCTGGGGCATAATGGCAGCTGACATGGGAAACACATATAGGTCACTTGACCATGTGACCCGCTCCAGCTGGGGAGACACCAGGAATGGATATACAAGTGCCATGAGGAGGACTCCATTTTGTCTTTAATCTTGCTATTGATCCTAGATGCAGCCTTGCGAGTGACAGAAAGCGGGAAGGATTGCTGACCCATCCTGACATAGGATGTACACCAGAGACTTCTAAGCTAGCAGTTTGTAACATCTCTACTAAGAGCCTGCATCAAGAATTTGGTGATTGGTGCATGTAATGTATTCTCATTACAACCTTACTCTCAACCTTTTCTTTCTTTTGTTAATATACCTTTAGATTTTAGATTCTAAAGGATTGGCCCAGAGTGCTCTTGTGGGTAAGATCTAAAGTGGAAATTGACCGGGGATCTGTGGCTGGTTCTTTGGGACTGGGAGAATCCATTTGGGCTAGGTGAGATTGGATTCTATAACCCCTCACCTGTGTGTAAGGCCTGGGGATGATTGTGGCTCAGGGAGAACTGGGGTCAGGGCCAGACTAAGGGGTGGGTGAGCCGGGCAGCTGCCCGGGGCGCCAACCGATAGGGGGCGCCTTTGCATTGCCATTCTTTGTGAACTGAGATGGCAGTGCCCTCTTGAGAGCAACGTTCACCCACACAACAACAGCGTCAACATTTGATCAGTTTAGCTATTGATCCATAGCAATGTGGAGTGAAAAGCCTTTGGATGGTGATAGGCACATATTTTCCTGCTAGTAGGGGAATGTTCATATTGGTGCACATTCTAAGGGGAGCTTTGCACAGATTCCTAGGAAAGTGGGCTTTGTCATTATGAAATTCAGCTGCTATGGTTGATCATCTCAGGTCTGCATCTCTCTTCTTTTCTCACCATTTAGTGCTAGTTTCCTGAGCCCCAAAATGGCACTTTTGCCAAGTGAAACTGTTCCAGGAAAAGTTCCTCCACCTGTAGCTGGACTCAACTTCATCCTCATCCTCCACCCAAATCAGCATGGCAGCACTGACTCCTACACTTACACCCATCCATCTGTGTGACTGCAAATGTAAGTACAGCAGAGTCTGTATATTAACAACTGTCAGGATCACGGCTGGCAGCAATGTGTCCTCGCTCTGCTGGCTGACAGCAGTTTGAAAAATGCATTGGCATAAAAGATACAGATGAATGTGAATCTGCTCTTTTGACCCTAAGCCCCAAATTTGGGCTTCTGGTGGGTACCCCATAATCAGGGCTGCCAACAGGTTTACTCCAAGGCCTGGTGATTTAAAAGGGCCCAGAGCATTGAGGTTCCACTGCTGCTGGTAGTGGTGGAGGCCACAACCTTGGGCCCTTTATATTACCCTTGGAGCCCTGCATGGTACAGAGGGGCAGGTTGCCCCTAGCTATGTTCCTTCCCCCTTAGGCTCCGCTCCTTCCCCCACATTGTCAAGGTCCCAGTGAAGTATGTTGCCAGCCCTGCCCATAATGACTTCAAAGAAAAAATCCAGGAATGCATAGAACCGAGCAATAGGACATTTCTGTTATTTGGATATCTATCCAGAATGCTTTGTTCTTATTTTGTAAAAAAAAATCCATGTTGTGCAGATACACTGATTCAAAGTGAAATAGGTTAAAGCCAGCCTTGCACGTATTTGAATGGAGGTAGGTTAATAACAACAACTGAGGTGCATTTACTTATTTCACAAATGTTTATACACAAAAACATATTTAAAAAAAATCCCAATGCAGACAAACCCTTAGTTCCATATTCTTCATCAGTAGTTTTCACACTATCTTTAGGGTGTAATCTTGCTCCCAACAGAGACAGTGGGAGTTCTTTCATTGGGTGCATGATCAGGTTTTTAATTAGCAGTCCTGCCAGATGCTGTTCATCTCCTGGGTAGTAGTAAACTTCAAACTCCCAGGAAGCCAAGAAGAGCTTAACATGCTCAGCATTGTCCCTAAGCCTGATGCAGAAGCTCTTTGAGAGTATATACATGTAAGACTTCTCTGGTTCAGGACTCTCTGATCTGGCAACATCCATGGTTTGGCAGGACCATGGATGTTGCTGGACCAGAGAGGGAGCAGAGGCTGGATGACAGTCCAGTGGCCAGCAGCAGGGGCTGGTGGCAGGGCCAAGAGCATGGACTGGGCCAGAGCTGGGAGGGAGACCAGCAGCTGGGAGGTTAGCAGGCCTCCAGGACAGCCTGGAGTCTGGCAGCAGGGAGCCAGGATTGACCTCACCTGATCCGGCAAACTCTCTCGGTCGGGACTGGTCATATCCCAAGGATGCTGGATGACGGAGGTCTAACCTGTAATGTAAAAACAGAAGTCATTGTGAAAGAGCTTCTTTAAGAAGGCTCTTGGCAACTTAGCAACATTGAGCATTTGATGAGGACTTAATTTTGGAGCATTTTATGCAGTCCCTGTACACAATTAAATTAAGTGCTGTTTCAAAGACACAGGTTCTTTTTAAACCTTGGCAGTCTATAAGAAGGTTAGAAGGTTAACTCCCAACTGATTTTTTTTCTATGTCAGATCATAATGATTTTTATTCTGAACAATACTGCAAAAGTAGGGGATTCCCACTCCATCCCATCCAAAGCTCAGGAGTGGAATTAAAAAGCAGTTAAGGAAATGGTGGAGACTCCTCTGCTAGAGAAGCTAGAATCTTTGGATAAAGGCACATATCTTTTCTCTCTCTCTCTCTTTTTTTCCTTCTGGGTCATCTAATCAATTTTCTGTCATTTTACATTCTTCACTTCTAGTGAGGACAGTCTTCTGCCATAAGTAATAGAAATTATAAAACAAGAAATATCTTAATACTTGCAGCTATGAAAGGGGAAGCTTGTTTGTGTGTTTCAGTCATCTAGGAGAGGAAGGAAAAGACAATAGTCAGAATTTTTGTACTGATAACCCTAATTGAGGAATTTGTTATTTCTCAGAAAATGTAGGTCTCGTGATGGGCCAGCTTCTAGATAAGAATGGGTGTGAACTTGATTTTGTTTGTTTGTTAGGTAAGAAGTGGTCTCTCTCCTTTCTTGGAGAATGGAATTACAGTATCATTTATATAACATTGCAAGTGTGTGCAAAGCTTTGTAAAAACAAACAAAACACAGTATTTATACTGAAGAGCTTACCACTGAAAATATAAAATCCTTGCCAGAGTACAACTTGTTGTTTTATTTATAGAAAATTGTGTTTTTAAAACCCAGTTGACATTAGGCACTAAATCTTAGGAAGAGGCTTTGTGCAGTTCGCCGTTCTCCCTTCCCCTGCACCAAGATCCCCTATTCTTGAACCTCATTTTCAGTTATTCTGAGTCCAGTCCCCTATTTCCCCCTTGATCACAAGCCAGGGGTCTGTCTGTGCCCCATGTTACCCTACCCCTTACTATTGTCTTTCATTTTCCCCTTCATGTCAGGGATCTATGGGTCTTTCTAGGGCTGCCAACGCTCCAGTGTTCTCCTGGAGTCTCCTGGAATCAGCATCAATCTTTCAATAACTGTTGAATTCAGTCTTGGAGATTTTAATTAGATATTTTAAGAAAATGACATTAGGTCATGGTAGGAAAAAAAATCTCCCAGAATAGCTTCAGTCAGAGAAAGCAACCCTACTCTCTCTCCCCCTCCACCCCACACTTCTATGCTAGGGTTCCTTATTCCCCACACCATGCCAGGAGTGTTCAAAAGTTATTACAACAGAGAAATGCACTGAGTTGCATATAAGAACTAACTTCTTTTAGCCAACCAATATAACACCTGTGTTGACGCTTTTATTCCAGTATAAGAGTGAGTTTTTTGAGTTTTATTTAAATTCCTTCCCAATCTAAATTATAGAAAAAGACACTCATTGAAGTAAGTGTCCTCATGGTGGCTATATCAGTATTACTATAATGGTTTAAAGTAATATCTTAAACTATAAAGAAATCCTTTCCTCCATGTACCCAAGGCTTAAATCTACTTTCATTTTTTTCAGAGGCATAAAAAGACCCAATCTTGATGTTGGTTGTCAGGTTGGGTTGGGTGTTTTTTTTTAAGCTATAAACTAACACAGCTACCCGTCTGAGACTTAGCAACTAGTCCATTTCCCAGTGCATCTGGGAATTAAATGAAAGCCAATGTGCTCCTGAAGAAATCCTAACAAGTAAAATAATATGTGATGAAAAAGGCTCTAGAACAATTGAGGAGCACTTGTAAAAAGTGATGCCTAAATGTTAGTTTATGGAAAGAGGAAACTTGCAAGGTAAACTTGCAAACATACACACATTAAATGGTAAAAACTTCATTAATGCAGAGTTAAGGTTTCCTTGTGATACATTGTGTCCTTCCAGAATGTCGAGTGCAGCAAAATGCAAGTTTGTGAAAAACAGAGAAGTTCCATGTCTCTCCTGCCCCTGCCCCTACTCCACAATTCCTCACAATATTAACCTTCCCACAAAATTTTCAGCTCTCAAGCCATTAGATAATACATTAACAAGGTAGGAAGTTGTTTACAGTTTTCTGTCCTATGATGGTACAAAGACGTATCACAGGTTCTTAGAGGGCTGCATGGTTATATAGCCTGAGTTATACAGATTGAAGTGGCCAGACTCCTTCTGACCACTGCCTATCCCCATCCGAGCCTGGACTTAGCCTTTTTCCCCTATTAGTCTGCTTCGGCCCCGCCTTCCTCCTCTCTCCCTCAGCCATGCCCCAGGTCCACTTTGTCAAGTCCCTGAGTCTGTACTCTAAACCAGCAAATATTCTGCTGTCCTCAGATTACACTTCTTCAAAATTAATAAACAAATACTAACAGAAGCAGATTTTTCCCAAGTGTTTACAATACATTCTCAGATTTCAACCAGGGTGAATTTCAAATTTTAAAGCTGCAAGCTCAGAGAAGTGTTAAGTGGCCCATTCATCTCAATGAGATGTCTCCTCAGCTGAAAGAGAATGCTTTATTATGCCATGGAGATGAATACAGCCTGAAATATCAGCTCTGAGACATCAGCCTGAAAAGCTGTGTGTGTTCCTGGAAAAGTTTCTGATATGTGCCAGACATACCTCTCTGCTCTTCACCCATCCATATTGCACCCACGCACATGAGCCCTCAACTCCTCTCCTACAACTTATCCCCTTATCCCTCTGTTCTCAATGTAGTTCCAACCCCCACCCCACCTCATTCCCCATCTTCTCCTTACCCCTTAATATTCCCCTCCCCTGCCAGAAGGGATTCACATGTCTATTTTTAATAAGGATAGAATCATAGGATAAGAAGGGACTGCAAGGGTCATCTAGTCCAAAAATCTAATACTTCGATTACATTTCTCCTCCTTCACCCTAATCCAGTAATAAAAATTGACAGATTTTAGCAAACTGCCATCTAACTTTTTCCAAATTTCTGCCCTACATGGGAATCAAATGAACAGTAGCCTGCTGTTCAAAGACCTAGTGCAGCTCCCCTTGGGCTAGCCAGCAAATGTGAAGCTTTAAAATGCTAATAAATAACAATATTGTTAATTCCTCAGTCTATGCAGGATCAGTGAAATCTATTAGGCGTGAGATTAGGCTCTTGAGTTTATTCTCATGCTTATCTGGAGAAGGAAACTCTTGTCTTTTTGAAAGAATGTTTTAATTTGATTTCTCCAAAGGGCTAGTATGTGCTATGCATTTTTGTTGGGAAACCCCATGAGTGTTGGAAACTAGTATAATGAAAAGAGCCCTGGTTTGATTGCTATTTGTGAGTAAAATAACTTGCCAGAATCTGTCAACTTTAAGAAAAGCTGTTTTTGGAGGGGCTGTAACTTAGGAACCACTTGATCAAATGGCCCCAAATTTAGATAATTAACAGACTCCCCTCCCCCCCACACACACGCGCGCGTGCACGCATTAGCACACCCCCATCAGGTGCATCAAATTTCAAGACAATACAAATAAGCATGTGGATTTAAAAGCAGTTATAAGTTTTACATTAAAAAGGTAGTCTCATCTAATGATAGCAAAGCGAATCTGGATTTTTAACATTTTGGGACTTCTCTGGGAGTAGAATGTGTGGTTTATTGTGTGACAAGGTTTGGTCACAGAAGCCCATGGGATTGTTTCCCAGTGTGCTAATTTGCCACTGACACTTGCCTTCTTATCCTCTGGGGCTCCCCACCACCCTGTCCTGCTGGGCCAGATTCTCTGATATCCCCCAGACAAGGCACAAAGTTGGGGTTACCACCCTTCTGAAGAGCAATGCAGACACTGACGAACTGCAGCTCTGGGAGGATGCAGTTCTAGGACATAGCACCCAGGAAACCAACCCTCAAAGGGATCAAAACCACAAATAAATCTGTCTTTGTGTAAAAGTTTTGCACTGAGAAAGCTTATGAGGATGCCCTCTTTATCACTGAAAAAAAGATATGCACACTGGTCACCCCGCCCCCTCAATAACAATTAGCTATATTGGGCCTGATAGTAAACCAAAATATTTTTATTAAGTACAAACAGTCGGATTTAAGTGGTTGCAAATGAAAACAGAGCAAAGTAAGTTACTAAATTAAAATGAAAAGAAAATGCATAGCTAGTTCTAATTCATTAAAAAACTTATTGCAAGCAGATTCTTATCCTAAAGAGTTGTTCTTGTTCTAAGCATAATCTTCAGGTAGAGGCAACATCTTTTATCTTGATCTGGGTCCCCAGCCTTTTGTATACTTCCAAGATTTTGCAGACCAGCTGAAGACCAAGAGCTGATAATTTGATTAAATAGTCTTCTCCCCAAGGCATGAATCTGGTCTTCTACATCCCCCTTTCCATGGAAAAGTACCTGGATAAAAATATGGAATCCCAATACCAGGTGGTATGGTCACATATCTTACTAGTCCAATCATCTTTGGACTTACAGACCAAATAAGGCTGTTTCCAAGTTGTTAAGTTGATCACCTAGTCATTAATAGAGCACTAATAATGACTCTCATTAGCATATTTCAAACAACAAACAATTTAATATTTCTAAGTTTACGTACAAGAATGATACAGACACCAAAATAGGATATACATATCCAGCATATTGCAGCATCAAAATTGATATATTACATGAGGTATTTTGTTTAAAGCATCTCTGAGTTATGCATATTTATATTCATAAGCCAAATTTCATAAAGCATGGTGGGGGGAATTGCCACATATAGTAATTAGGGTTGGGTGGTTTCTGGATTTTCATAGCATGCTACCACAATGCTTGAGTGCTTCTATTCTTGCTCCTAGGATTACCATATTTGAACTTTCAAAAAAGAGGATACTCCTGAGAGGGAGTGTATCTGTATTTATATAACACATTTAAGACATTTTGAGTTGGTAGATACTGATATAGATACACTCCCTCTTAGGAGTGTCCTCTTCTTTGAAAGTTCAAATATGGTAACCCTAATTGCTCCTTAACCTGTTTACTCCTCATCAGAACTAGCTGAGACTATGTCTACACTACAGAGCGTCCACACCTCAAGCACATTTCTGTGCAAGTAAATCGAAAGATCAGAGGAGTATGCGCAATTGGTAATCCTCATTCTACGAGGAAGAATGCCTTTTTGCGCAAGAGCTCTTGCGCAAAAAGGCAAGTGTGGATGGGGAAGAGGGTTTTGTTGCACAAGAAGAGGGAAGAGAAAAAAGCACAGGTGCCCTGATAGCCATTCTGTCCATAGCAATCACTGCTTACTTGTGAGAGAGCATCCAGGCAGTCTGGATGCTCTCATTCGCAAAAGCTCATTGCTTTTTCGATGCGCTTTTGCAGTGTGGACGCTCTCTTGCGCAAGGAGTTTTTGCAGAAGATCTCTTCCAACAAAAGCTTCTTGTGCAAAAAGCCTGCAGTCTAGACATAACCTAACTGTCCCAGAGATAAGATGTAGCCACTGATGAAAAAATAAATAGGTTTTCATTTTGATATATAAACAATAAACAGGTCAGGCAGCAATTTACATTCTCTTTATCCATCCACTCTACAGTGAAAGTTGATAGCACTTATAATTTCAGGAGGATTTCACTTTTATTTTCATTCTTTCAGTGTGCTCTGATATTCTCCAGGGCGTTGTTGGTTTTTTTCAACTGGCTTTTGGTCATCTCTACTGTGCTCAGAAACTCTCTTTAAAAACAGATGTTTAAAAGGGTTTCACTGAGCTGTTTCATCCCAGTGTGGGAAGGGCTGAGGGTGATTAAAAAAATTTTTTTTTAAACTTGCCAAGACTAGAGGCCAACCAGGCCTGGCCTTTGTGTGGGTAAAAGGCGGGAGGCAGGAGAGTGGTAGTCACAAAGAACATTCCCCCTTCCTAGAAAAGGCCAGGCAGACACTTGGCCCTGGCACATGAAATTTTGTGCATGTGGTATGAGGGAAGGCTGGTGAGGAGGCCTGTCTCTGGTCTTGCTTTCCATCCCGACCCGGCACTCTGTGGCAGCAATACTGGACCAGTCTTTAGGAGCATTATTTCTTACTCCTGTGTGCCTATGGGTAGGGGTTGTGGAGGGGAGTTTTGTCTCTGGAGCTGCCACAGTGTGAAATGGCTCTGCCTTGCCTCCTAGGTTAGCCTGTGTGTTGAACATTGTGGCCCTTGGTCACTGCCTAGACATGAAAAGGGGGGGGGGGATGGGGTGCAGGGTATATAGGACAGGCACCTATCCATCCCCAGCCCTCTCTTGCTGCCTGCTCCTTCCTCCCCTGCTCTAGAAGGTTCTGCTGCTGCTGCACTTTCCATTCCCATCCAACTGCCCATTCCCAACTGTCATTCCCAACCTCCATGGAACCTTCTGGCCCCAACATTCTGTCCTTTCAGCCAGAACATTCTGAGCCAGCTTGTGCCCAGCCTCTCATGGACGCACAGTGGAGGTGGGAGGGCACAAGGGGACTTGCCTCCCTCCCCCATCTCCTGCCAGCCATTGCACAAGCACCAACCTCAAGTGCACCTCCTTGCACTCTCCCTTGTCCTTGCAGACCCAAGCTTTTTCTCTGCCACTGCTCCTTACTTGTGTCACGCGGACTTTAGATTGCAAGCTCTTCCAGATAGGAACTATGCATTTGCTGATTGGGGATGCACAATTTTGGATACTTGAAAAATAATAATTAATTTTGAATGAGCCCAGCTCTCACTAACCTCCAGAGTTGGCCAGCCACTGAGGGTATGTCTAGACTACATGGCTCCGCCAACGGAGCCATGTAGATGAGTTTACTAGACATAGGAAAATGAAGCGGTGATTT
>CM057847.1:69537136-69547533 GCA_030068395.1 Apalone spinifera | reverse complement strand
GCTGGATGGACCTTTGGTCTGACCCAGTATGGCCATTCTTATGTTCTTATGAGAACTTCTTATCAAAAGGCCTAAATTTACAGCATGAATTCTACCCTAGCCCCTGAATAGCTCTTTAATCATTGCTTCCCCAACGCATAAGTGGATGGTGGAAATTATCCACGATTGAACCCAGAGGAGTAATATTAGGATCAGAACCATAATTTGAGCCCCATGTATGTGTTTAAGAAAAAAAAGCTATCAGTGTAAAATTTGTGTGTCACGTGATTTTTTTAGTGGGACTATATCTCACTCAAAAAAACCTCAAAAATCGTAACTATTAAACCAAACCTGTAGCTATTTTCAAGACAAGGTTTTTTGAGGGCCTTTCCCCTAATGGACTTTCTCTTTCCCTAACCAATTTTTCTGTTGTGCTCCCAGCACTCTGCTCTATATGCGTACTGTGCATGTAATGGTAGAAGGGTACAAAGTTTCACACCCATATCCAGTCTTTCAGTCCCACAAAGTAAATGGTTACCCTGATTTGGGGAATTAGGAATGTAAAGGAGAATTTCCTTTTTTAAAGGAACAAAAACCAGGACTGTATAGCACTTTAAAGACTAACAAGATGGTTTAATAGGTTCTGAAATTTGATGTTTAATCAGAAATTTCTGAAATTTCATTTGTCCTTTTCATATGTGTTCATTTTTTTAATTGTATCCTTTGGTACATATGGTTGTGACAATTTTCTTCCACTATTTGATCTGAGGAAGTGGGTCTGGCCCATGAAAGCTCATCACATATTAAACCATCTTGTTAGTCTTTAAAGTGCTACACAGTCCTGTTTTTTGTTTCAGCTACACCAGACTAACACAGCTACATTTCTATCACTTTTTTAAAGGGGATCTGTAAAGGGTCAATAACGGAGACTCTGCCTTTGTTTTTTCTGATCTATAAAGAAGGCATGAAGATTTGGGGCCTACATGTTTATTTGTTTGAATGTTTGTTTTGAGGTTTTTTTGGAGGAGGGGGAGCAAAGCTTTTGCTGCCTCTTTTTTTTACTGAAAATCCAAGTCTTGGTTATCCTAAGGGACTCATGTTCTGGCTTTGTCTAGACTAGAGTTAGTTGTCCTGTTATAATTTGAACTAATTGATTGTAAATGCTAATTATGTTGATAACTGAGGCTCTATACAAATGTTTGTTCTGGAGTAAAAAATTGTGTGGTTTGTCACAGGCTGAGCCCCCATGTCCTGATACAAACATTTGCAGAGTGTCTAGATTAGCATTTACAACCACTTAACAAGCAATTGGCAAACAATTACAGCAGGACAGCAAACTCTAGTCTAGACAAAGCCTATGATAAAGGGAGAACTAGTGAAATGATGACATCACAAGAGCCAAGAGACAGAAAATTGAGCAATGAAGAGGGAAGGGTTTTGGCTGATTTTGGCAACTCTTATTTAACTTCAGTGCTAAATTAATATTTTGGATAACAGTCAAGGGTGCAAGAGGAAAGAAAGAGATGAATTTGCTCCCAAATTTTGACTATCCTGAAGATGTCAGTGTAGCACGGTTAATGTATTCTATTCCTGGTTCATTCTAGCATTTTTTTTAATGTATGCTGAAGGAGTATGTTCATTAGACAGCCAGCATCACCACCTTCCTCAGGGGTGGACAAAATCAGGCTAAGGGGCTGAATCTAGCCGGTCAAGCATTTTTCTTTGGCCACCCAGCTGATTAGCAGAGCAATCATACCTAAGTTATAGCCCACAGACTATGTTTAGCTGCCCCTCCCCCTCACCTTGCTCTGTCCTGCAGCCCAGCTGCTCCAGGGATTCTCCAGCTAGCTGTGCAGAGGGGAAAGGAGAGGGGAGTGCTGAAGTCAGGGTGTTCCCCTGAATCCTCTCCTTGCAGAATTGGGGTTAGAGAGAGGGAGACACAACAGAGCTGCTCCAATCTGAAGCGTAGATCGTAAGTGACTCAGAAGAATGCCTGTTTTAAGAGGCAGTGCACCGTTTCTAAGATTTCAGTGCTTGATTTGTCTCTTTCATGCACACTTCTCTCTGTTATACTCCATCTCTGCAGAGTGGAGGAGAGAGGAGACAACAGAGCAGGACAGCTTTCCCTATCTTAAAGGGACAGAGCAAGACTTATCTCAGAAACTTACCCAGCAGCAGCCAGCACACATGCTTTCTGTGTCACTGTCTCACACACCCAGTCTGTGCCACATTGTCTCTGTGCTATGGGTGCGTGCACACACACTGCCACACACATTCTTTGGTCTCTGTGTCACACACACTCAGTCTGTATCACAGTCTGTTTCATTGGGTCTACTTCGGTAGCAGGAGATTCCAGGGATCTGAAAGTGTCTCCCTCTCTTAGCAGTGTGACTAAGCCACTCCCCTGAGCAATATAAATTACACAGACTGCTCATGTGCCTAGCACTATGTTGGTGGCAGAGCTTCTCTTGCTGACAGCTTCTGCTGCTCTCAGAGGTAGTTTTATTATGCTGACAGGACAGGAGAGCTCTCTCCTATCAGCAGAGAGCATCTTCAGCACACCCACTGCAGCAATGCCTTACGCATGTGCATATGCGCACATACACACTTTGGCTATACGTCAGTTAAGTGCTAGGGGTGTATACCAAAAATCATCTTGCTAATCCTCCTCAAAAGCTCTTTGCACAGCGGTGTAACAATGGAGGGAGGCTCACAACTTCAAGTAAAGTCCCTACTTCAACTGTAATTTTCCAAAACTATACCAGTTAAAGAGGAGAAAAGCAAAAAAACCAACCCCCAAACAAAACAAAAACAAAATAAAAAACCCCACCAAGCGTTTACTTTGCAACTGCCAACAGGCTCTGGGCATTACAGTTGTCTGACAAACATAACAGTTTGTTGTTATAACAACCAGAGACCAGCTGACCTTCCACTTCCCTTTGTCAACCAGTTGCAAGCTTCTAGAGAGGTCAAGCAACAGTTCTGACCTGCATAGTGACCACAGATTACACGATTCCCTTCTGTGTCATACACTTTTTGTTATTTCACTTTATTCAATTTGTGTAAATGTCTGAAGTTATATTGCCTGAAGTTAAGATTTCAGTAGTATGATAGCTATGGTAGATAGAAAGTATAAGCATCAGACTATCTTCTAGACAACATCACATCATCACTCTGTGTGTGTACAGTGCAGTGAGATAAAAAGGAAAAAAAGAGAGAGACTAAATTTCAACTCTAGCTACCTAATGGCGCTGCCATGAGAGCAGCGACTTTAATAAAAACTTACCAGATTTGCATAAGGGTGATTCAATGGTGTGAGTGTGTTACAAATCTGTTTAACCCTATGCAAACTCTGCAGTGTCCGTTTACAGTGGACTAAACCCTGCAAGTTCACTTTGAGTATATTTATATTGAAATTAAAAACCTGCATAGGACTCACAGGGCTCAGGGTCAGGGGCGATTTAACTGTGGTGTAGACATTCAGGCTTGGCCTGGAGCCCAGGCTCTAGGACCCTGCGGAGGGGAGTGTGAAGCATGGAGTCATCTGGGATGGGTCAACCGCAGGTGTCTAATTACAATGTTGACATACTGTTGGAAATTCTGGTTCTACCAAACTCCCAGCCTCCACAGTGCTGGATTAAGGCTCTCTGAGGACATAAACACACCCTACATAGAAATCCCACTGTGACCCTTCCCCTACATAGTGGCCCCACCCTTGTCGGAGCTTGTAGGTGCTGTAGTCACCCACACAAGAGGTCTTTCATAAAGAAGAGAGGACTCTTCCCACACCCCCCAAAGCAGAGCACTCTCGGAAGTAGTTTGTGTTGACACCTCCCCATCAGTGCTATCATAGGAGGGCAGCAGAAATGCCTTCTCATTCTATACAAGCCCTGTGATGGAGTGGTATTTGTATGGAAGTCCTTAAAGCAACAGGTTTCAGGGTTATGATGAATGGGGAAGGTCAAACCCCTTGGAGATACTGTTTCAAATAGTGTGCACACATAGGGTCTGTTTTCAAGTTTTTCTTCATGAGAGTTGGAAACTATTTTTTTCTAATGGAAGTTGAGATTCTGATCTCACCATGAGACTCCAGGACTGGGGGCCCTAGGCACAGGCCTACAGAATTTATGTCTTAATAAGACCCTGAATCTACAAGGAGGCTCTATTGTACCCCACCCTCAAAACAACAACCCTGCACTATCAACTAGCCCCTCTCAGCTATCACCTACTGCCCCAGGTCCTGTTATCTTTCAATTTCTTAATAGTAAGGGAGTATGCCATATTCATCAGGTATAAGAAAAGAAAACATGCTGGAGATATAACAGAAGGTAAGACTATGTGAGCTAGAAGAGGGAGATGTCTAGCAGCCAGCTGCAAATTAGAGGGCTGTAGTTTATTGTCTCCATCACATTTAAAGGCTGTGCCTCAGAAAGGCAGTCCCCACTCTCAGACAAACCTCAAAAGAAAGTCATGCAAGGTGTTGTTGAGCAGCTCTTGGCAAGTGCTGATTGCCTTTGATGCTCTCAGAAATCAGAGAGGGATGAGGATGCTTAGCACCTCCCAGAATCAAATCTCTACTGTCCAAGGCCGTCTGAAAACTTCCAAATGATACAAGATATTCTCCTTCTAATATTCTTCCCATTACCCTGGTGAAGAAACCCCACCTAAAATATTCTGCTTTTGGTCTGAACAGCTGGAGAGAATAGGGAAACAATCATAAAAAGAGAAGGCATTTGTTTCTGACAGCAATTTTTCACTTCTTCCAAAACAGAAAGTCATACTTTAACTTCTGTAGCAATAACAACATTAACACATGTATTCCACATTTTTATTGTTACTATATATGGTATTACTATACATAGTTAACTCCTCAGTAGATAGCACTACAGCAATTAAAACTGCTGTATAGCCCAATATGCAAAGCAGGGCTGGAAAAGATCTACTGAGAATTACCTTATTTGTTTGTTACATGTTATAATGATGTTTTTCACAGATCAGGCATTTTGGAGCATTTTTGTTAGGCTTTGGATCAGTTCTGAAAAGCACTGAAATTGGGCATCACAAGAGCAACTTGACCAGCTTGTAGGTTCCGTGGCTGGACATAAATGATAGATTTGTGTATCTGTTCCAGACAATTAGAGAGATCATCAGTCTTTAGCAACTCCTGTTTAAGAGACCTTCCATAGGGTTTTATATAATAGCTTTGTGACAGTTACTGTTTGAATTTGGCTGAGCTATTTTCTTCCTGCTGTTATAACTGGGTAGGCTGAAAGTTTGCTATTATTTTTATTTATTTATTTATATTCATCCATCACTTAAAGGCCCAGACAGGATTGGGCCCCACTGTGCTCAGTGTCATACAAATATAACAAAGAATTTCTACCTCAAAGAATTTTCATTTAACAACTCAGTCCTGTAAACTGTTTCATGCAGGTGGACCTACAACTGTAATGGGCTTGTGCTCAGGAACAGGGTCCATCTACACAGAACATATTGCAGGATTAGGGTCTATACAGACAAAGGACATGGAAAAAAGATGCAACCTACATGCACAGTGATCAGGCTGCTCACTTGTAAACATATGTTCTGCATGTTATGATTTTTAATATTTTTTGTTTGTTGTTCCCACCCCATTTAAATGTACTATGAGAATAAATATGTGTGTGGGTGTGTGGGTGAAAGACAGACAACAATGATTTAATGATGCAACTGTCCCTACTATAGAATATAGAGGTTAGAAGTGTGGTGCGCCACCTCCTTCTGGATGCTCTCTGTACCTCAGTCCTGGAGGTGCTTGCCATAGGCACTCCAAACACTAGACTCTGTGAGCTCCAGACACTGGTGGGTTCTCATAAATATTCCTACATTTCAAATCAGCAACAAGAGAGGATTGCTTTAGTGAGCTGGCAAAATAAAAAGTGCAAAGAAATGCACAAGGACATCATTATTAACCAGGGCCGGCCCACAACATTTTGGCACCTGAGGTGGGGAGCTCAAATGATGCCCCCTTACCACCTTTTCTCCTGCCTGTCTGTTATATCTCTTGTGCCCTCCTTTCTCCAGCACAGCACTCCACCATCTCTGTGCATCTAGAGCAGAGAGAATACATATGCACCAGCAGCAGACACAATTTTCTACACTCTGGGTCCTAGTGGCGCCCCCCACAGTCTGGCACCTGAGGCAGCTGCCTCAATTCACCTTGTGGTAAGGACAGCCCTGTTATTAACCCCTTGCATACTGGCTACTGCCCTCTATCCTCCTACTGTGGCTACTACCAGCCTCTTGTCAGCAGCATGATAGATCTCATCTTTCACTTCCATGTCTCAAATAGCTTAGGCTATGTCTACACTACGGGGCTTTTCCAGGAGAAACTCTGCTGTATCCAGGGAACGTGTCTGCTCTTCTGCTTTTTTTTGTGGAAGAGCAGACACACTCTTTTGGAAGCCTTGTCTTCCTCTTTCCATGAGGAAGAAGGACTGTTCAGAAAGAGGCAGCTTTTCCAAAATTTGGCTCAGTATAGACGGGCCAAATTTTGGAAAAGCCTCTTCTGAAAAAACTATTGGAAAAGGGTACGCAAATTGTGGAGTGCAATTTGCGTACCTTTTTCTGATAGATCAGTGTAGTCTAGACATAGCCTCAGCTGCGCTCAGCCTGGTTCTTTGCCAAAGCCAGTCTCCGGTGAGCTCCAGGATGTGCTTTCTCTAGGGATTAGGGAGCCCTCTACTGGCTGGGTGTTGGACACACAGTGCCCTTCTCTGGCTAGAGCCTCTCCCTCCAGCTCAGCTGGTCTGGAAGGAAGGAACCCAGTTACTGAGCCAGCACTAGAGTGAATATATTTCCCAAAAGGGAAAATGGAACATCACACCACATAGGTCTGGCCTGAGCCACTTGTCTGAGCTTCCCTCCCCATACAGAGGTCAGGCAGGGCTCAGACAAGCAGTAATGCACAAACTAGAGAGGGTGACCATATTTCCCAAAGGCTGGGATTGGTGTTGCTCACTCAAGTCATGATTGTCCCCGCAGAAGCCCTGATTTCCATGGGACTGGACAGGCATTACAGCTCACCCTCTCTCCCTCACACCTCACTTCTTTTTGTGACAAAGGTGGACATTTGTCCTGTTTGCTCTTGGCAACTGATCAAGCTGGCAAGAGCAAACAGGGCAAAGGCTCACTTTTACCAAAAAAATCAGGATGGCTGGACAGAGCTTAAAAAACAGACTCTCCCAGCCAAAACAGGACATATGGTTATCTTAGCCAGCACATTCATTACTCTAGGAGCTAGGGAGTGGAATGGAATGGAGAAAAAGAGAGACATAGAGAGATGGGGAAAGCACCAAACAGAGAGAGGCCAATTAAGGCCCTGGGCCAGAGCAAGTGGGGGTCCCCTCCCCATCCCTTCTACCTATGGTCCTGGCTCGCTACACACCTTTGTCTGCAGCCCTGCTCTACCCATAGGCCCACCCTATTCAGCTCCTTCCCCCCAGCCTTACCCCTGCTCTACCCACAGTCCTGCCTCATTTTGAACCCCTGCATTGAGGCGTCACAATCTGTTTGCTCCTTTTTGCTCCACCTTGTGGCTCCAATACCAGAGAAGCTTCTGTTCCCTCACTATCGCCCTGGGGCTATGGTGGAGACTGAAAGCTCCCCTAGCTCTGAGGCCGAGGGCAGGTAGTTAGAGCTCTTCCAGTCCTGGGGCTGCAGTGGGGTCTGGGTGCTGGGGTTTTCCCTGCCACTCTGGGCTTCTGAGGGAGACAAGGTTTGGGGACCTCGTTTCTCCTGTTCAAACCAGCACTTTTGCTGGCGAGCAAGATCAGGGTGCCAGGGCTTCTCCAGGCCTGCTGGGGCTTCTGCCAGGGCTTCAGGTTTCTGTTGCCCCATAAGAGGATTCTGCTGGAGTGGGACATCAATTTTTCTGGGGTCACCCAATTGGCCAGGGCACTCCTTCTGCTCATTGGATAATCCACTGCTGATAGTAAAGGATTAAGGAGCATGGGTGACTGAAGGGCCTGGGGTTTAGGGAAGGTCAGAGCCAAGAGCAAATCAAGAGTAATTGGGAGAAGGGAGAGTCTGATGGCATTGTCAGGCCAGAGTGCTGTTAACATTTCTGATTTCACTCCTCAGAGCTTGTCCTTCTTGCGGATAGCCCATATGATTAGGGCAATGTGAGCAACTTAGGGCTCAGTGTCCATAGAGATGTCTTCAGAGTTTCCTTTAGTAATAGAGGTAACAAGGACCCATATGGGCTTTTCCTCCCTCCCCAATTGCTTCTGCCCTGCACCAGGTTCCTGCCAGGGACAGGCCTCTTCTCCTGGGTCTGACTGTCTTTAGAATTCACTCCTTCTTCCTCAGTCCATTGGCCACCTGGTGGCCTAGAGGGGTCCCTCAGAGGCAGTTCTCTTGCCAGTCTAGTCTAAGGTACCTAACGGGGAATGTCACACTCCCCTGCCCTGCTAGACCTGTGCTATGTCTGGATAATGTTTATGATAAAGAGTGTTTTCCTGTATTATAAAGCTAATGTCCAGCCAGACTCTGTCCACAGGAAATCACATTGGTGTAAATTGGTAAATTTTACCCTAAACAAAGATCAAATTGTTCTGGATAGATATCAATAGTTAGGCTAGGGTGTACAGTTACTGCATATGAAAGTTGTGTGATACCAATTTTTTCTCATCGATCACACACTTACACAAATTGCAATATGGAACAAGTTCAAGGGAAGCAGCTAGTGTCACAAACCAGTATTAACTAAAATCCCTGACAATGCAGCAGGAAAATAAACAGGGTTAGTGTTTCTATCTGTATTAGTTGTCTGAGATGGAACTGCACACAGTGTCAAAGGTAGTGGGTGTACTGTGAATCGACATAGTGGCATATGATACTATCTTATTTGTGGATTATTCATCGCCTTTGACTTGGCAGCTATCTTTGTCAAATGTTGGCACCCTGTAAGACTCTGATCCAGTACCATTCTGTAGAAACCATTTCATATTTAGCTAGAAGCCATCTTGTATAACAGAAACCATTTCAGCTTTTCTCCCTCACATGTAGACCAGATTGAACTTTCTGTCACCCCATGAGAAGAGGCCTACAGGATGGGCTATTGGTATGTGTTAATTGGGCTGGTTGGGACAGAAGAGGTACTCCCTCGTACCTGTCTGCCATCTTGTTGATAAGGCTTTGTTTTTCCAAGTTTAATTGATGATTTCTGTAATTGGATGCCCTGACGTCAGATTGTTTGGCTAAGGGTATAAAGATACTAGGATTGATTGTATTAGCCAGCCTTACTGGGCCTGGCTTTGCTGGGACCACGTTTGGCTCATGCTGTGCTTTATTAATTAATAAAGCTATTTGTTAGCTGCCTAAACAGAAAGGAGCGTTTTTGCTTTGACAATTCTTTCTGATATACTTTGGAAAATTCTCAGGCCTTAGTCTGGTATCACTGAAGGTGACATTCAGGCACTCCTCTGCATAGTTATTGCTTGCTCATGCACAACACAGACAGATGTTATTTGACAGTGTGATTGGAGTTACCATAACTAATAGCTCTCTAGATCTTTTTGAGAAGATGCATTTCATGAGTCATTCATTTTTACTCTTCCTTTCCCCTGGAGTTTTTGTATTTTTTAATCTGGTGGCAATTGTGGAAAAAAGAAAAGTATTTTTGGCAAAAGCAGAGACATTGTTTTGAGAAATTGATTTAAAAATGTTAAAAGTGAAACATTTTAATATGTGGAATTAGATTTTTTATTAAGAACGAAAAGATTGGAAAGCGAGAATTTGGGATCTAATTTCTCCCCTGCCGACTAGGAAGGAAAATCTGAGACTTGAACTTTGAGCTGCTGGCTTTTCGTTCCGAGAAGCTGGGGCTCGCGAAAGGCAACGGGTGGATCACCACGTTCCCTCTAGAGAACTACATTTCCCACAATACACCGGTTCCATGGATACGTAGATAGGGTCCTTCAGTGGATTCACCTTAGCCGTTCTATGAGTGCCTGTGTGGAAGCAAGACTCGTTTCCTTGACCTAACCCCTTCGCGGACAGAAATGCCGACTCCTTCCCCCTACGGCGACGTGTCCATTCTCACCACTTCCCGCTTTATGACCGCACTTAGGGGTTTGCTCCTGCAGGTTGGGGGCTATTGTCAGGCGTCTGCAATAATCACCTGACGGGGTCCCAACGGAAGGGGTGCTCAGGCGGGGCGGCTCAGACTGGAGGCGCTGGCAGCGACGGGGCCCAGGAGTGTGTGTGCGCGTGAGAGAGAGGGGCGGGGCGCCGCCTTCCCCCCAACCGCCAGGGAACATGAGTGGCAAAGAAGGTGACGCTGGGGTCGCGCTTGGCGGCGCCAGAGCACGTAGCTGCTGCGCCCGGGGCGGGGAGGGCCCGGCGGGTTCCCGGCCGCGATCGGTGACCCCCCCCCC
>CM057847.1:69480565-69537033 GCA_030068395.1 Apalone spinifera | reverse complement strand
CCCCCCCCCCCCCGAGCTGTGGCTAGACCCGGGCCCCAGTGCTTCGCCAGCCCGCCGGCCGGGGCGCACCGAGGGGCCGGAACGTCTTGTGCTGCTGCTTTTTCGCGCGTAGAATTACTGGGGTTTGCTTGCTATCGACACCGTTATAAATGTGATTACACTGGTATAGCTTAGGGGGCACTAAGCCGTAGTGGAGCAAATGCATCATCGTTCCTAGGGACTGTAGCAGCATACTTATATCAGGAAAAAAATTCCACCCTTTAACTGGCCCTGGTACCCCAGGGCTACTCAGCTATGGAGGCCGGGGGCCACAGTGATACTCACAGAACAAGCCGAGGGCCACAGCTTAAGTGTGGTTGCATATACATGCACATTTATGTGCAAATAGCTTCTTTCACACTGATGGGCATGAATACAATTAAGGCAAGATTACCCAAAATGCAGGCCCCATTTAAGTCAGTTCTGCTGATATTAATACAATGCAATATTTACCAGATTTCCACCCATATGACTGTACTTCTAATGAACACTTTTAAAAAAGAAAATTGTATACCCATGTTTTGGGTGTTTAGCTTGAAGTGTCAGGTTCTGCATTTCTTGGATTGATTTTACTCAGAAAAAGTTTCCAAGCCAGACCACTCCAACCTCCGGTAGGCGGGGAGCTGAAGGAGTCAGGCCAGACAAAAGAGGCAAAAAAGGACAGGAGCCCGTCCTGGATTCCCAACAGGGCTGATGTCCCCATGCGAGAGTCCGTTGTTCCATGTCGGATGGAGGCAGGGCTCCAAACGTGGCTAGTGTGAGTTAAGGTTGTTAAGGATTAGTCACCTATCCAATAAGCAAATGCTTATCGGCTAGTCAAGTAGTTGATTTCCCCCCCCCCCCCTTATTGCCCCCATCAGAGGCAGCAAGGGGGGGAAGAGGGGATACTTTGAAGTGGCAGCACCACAAGGAGTTGACCCCGGATTCTATGTGGTGCTGTCACTTTAAGGGGGCTCTTGTACATTTCAAAGGAGGAATGCAGAAGGAAAAAAAATTCCAACATCAGTGAAAATTCCATCGACTACTCGACTAGTGTATTAACTGATATTTAACATCCTTAGCGTGAGCCAATCAGCACCTCTCAAGCTCTGCCCGCAAAGCTAAGCAGCCTGCACTTTCCACAATACCCCGGAGCTCTCTGCATCTCCTTCCTGGGGGCTAGAAATGCCGACACCCTGCACCCGTCTGTTCCAGCAAGCCTGTCTGCTTGCGTCTTTCAATGTTCACCCTGCCTGAGAGACGCTTCTCTATCGTGGAGCGTGTTCCCAGTGGCGGCCATGTTCAAAGGATACCATCCGCAGGCTGCATGTTAAGCCCTGCATAAACACAAACCACACCATGGGCCGCAAACAAACAGGCCGCGGGACACATGCAGCCTGTAGGCTGTGTGTTGAGTAGCCCTGTTCTACATTATGGCAGGAGATTGATCTTGAAACTCCAGTTATGTGAATAGTGTAGCTGAAGTGAATGTTCTTAGGTCTACTTACCGCAGTATCTCTTGCGTGTATCAACAGGAGACTCCCATCGACTCCCCTTGTGCTCCCAGTTCTGACGGAGTACCTGAGTCTGCATTGGCAGTTGATTTATCATGTCTGATGCTATAAATTGACTCTTAGTGGATTGATTGCTGCCTGTTGATCTGGCTGGTAGTGTAGACATACCCACACTTATAAAGATTTTGTACTCACGTGTAGATCAGAGTTTGGAAGAGGGTGGTATTTAGTGCTGGTGACCTAACTTTTCATAGTTCATTGTATTCCTACTTTGAGGCCCAGTATCCATACAAAGCATTTCCATTACCTCCCTAAAAACACTTCTGAAATGAATGCCATAACATCTGGTCAAAATGTTATTAAATTGGCAATCAATAATACTATTTGAATCTCACTTTTTTCCAATGTGTTCTATTTATAGGATTGGGTGGGTTCAGAAAACGAAAGCATGACAATTTCCCACATGGCCAAAGGAACGATGAAAAAGATAATGCTAATTCATCTTTGGTGGTGTCTTTTAAGTGTAAGTAAAAGTTGAAAGTTCAGACCATGACCTTAACAATGTATACAATAAAAGTTAGTGGAAATAAAATATTTAATGATGGGGTAAAACACAGTTGTCCATAGGCAAGATTAAAATCAGCAAAACTCATGCTTAAATCTGGAGCTTGATCTCTTGCTTTCTAAGCCAGCAGTGTGCCATGGTAGAGATGATACGGTAATATTTTAGTTAGGGGAATGGTGAGACACACCGCTTCTTGCTGATTACAAAGGATATGATTCTGTCATGGACTTCTGAGGCAGAGCTGGAGCCATGTCCCCTAAAACAGACATCATTAGAGCAGCTTACTGGCTGTCAGCCCTGGAGCAAGTCCCTGGAACAGTTTTCTCCCCTCTTCCTTTCCCTCAATATTTTTAGTAAAAGGTTGCAGGCTTCTGTGAATTTTTGTTTATTGCCCGTGACTTGTCCCTAGCTTTTACTAAAAATACCCAGTACAGAATCATAATGTCATTGATCATCTTTGATATCAGAGCTTTGTTGCTCAGAAGCAACAGTTGCAATTATTTGAGATCAGGGCTCGTTTACACTTAAAAGTTGAACTAATCTCATTGTTAAACTGGAACAGACCCATTATTTTTGTTTGAGTCTGATTTTGGTTTGTCATAAACTAAAAACCTGTTCCTAATTTAAATTAAACCAGAATAAGTTTGGTGTAAGCCAAAATACGTGCTTATATATAAAAACAGGATTTTGCACTAGTTTAACTGCTTTAATCCCCTGCTTCAAATCTTAAACCAATGCAACTTTCTTATGCAGAAAATCCTTAGTGCACCCGTGAGGTCAGTTTCATAGGGAAAAATTGGCTTGATTAAAACACACTAATATCACCCAGGCCCCTGGTTTAATATCTTAACAAGGTTCCTTCACTTTTTTTTTTAAGGGGTGAGCACTGTGAAGAGGGAAGAATCAGCGGATAATTGTGTGGGATTGTAGAGTCCTTGCAATATGAAAGAAAGCTAGGAAACAGAAATTGTGTGTGATAAATTATTTTCCATTGCTTGATATATATCTGATCAGAAAGGTAAATCCATGTCTTAGCATGATCTAAAATTATCTGTTGCTAAAAGACTAATATAACTAAGATAAACAAACTTTTGTGAAACGAAGACTTCATTTTTGGGAGAACATAGCTAGTATTAGAGAAGGTTTATATGACTTTTTTAGAATTCTGATTGTCAGTAATTGATATTGTTTTTCCAAAACTAGCTATTTTGTATGTAAACAAATAAAAATAATCTTTATGGTGTAGCTGTAGCATGATTATTAATGGTATTTTGTGTTATATTTCTATGAAAATTAGTCATTAGAATTCTTCAAAAGTAAGTTCGCATGAATGACACTTTGCATTTTCTGTTAATGTTTGTGTACTGTTAATTCTCTGATATTAAGGAGTGCAAGTTTTCAATACTTTAACCATTCCCTTCTCAGAGGCCCCTGTAATACCACAGTACAGAGACTAGTATGAATCTACAAATTAGGCTGTGGGCAGTTTGCACTTAAAGCAGAACTGCAATCCAAAATTCATACTTTAACTATAAGTCTTGTCTAGACTGGGAAAATGCATCCTGTTAGGATATGTGTTGTTAAATAGCGCAGTCTTAAACATGATTTTTCTTTTAGTGTGAATAAAAACAGTTGTGTTTCGAAATATACTAATTGGTTGAAACACAAAATGACATGTACGTTTATAATATAGCTGGGAGTGTACCTTCCAGCACCAGTTGAAATATGTGCACTTGCTCTACTCAAGTTAGCATGTTAAAATAGCAGTAGAGCTGGGAGTAGCATGAGTGGCAGTCAGTTCAGACTGACAGTCTGAGTACAAACCCTCCCAGTTTCCCCAGGTATGTACATGGGTGGTAAACTTGAGCCACTGACCATACTACCACTGATTACACTGCTGTTTTTTGCACACTAACTTGAATGGAACTAGCATACTCATGTTGGGAAGTATGCTCCTTAGCTGCACAGTATACATGTACCTTAATTACTTGTTTTCTGATATGTTTTCTCAGTATGAACAAGGCCTTCCTCTCCAAATTTGGCATGATATTAAGAGAACAATTGCATTTTCTGTATAAATCTTTTTAGTAAAATATTTACTAATTCTTTCAGGGAGAACATTTACAAATTCTCATTTTTTTTAAATATGCCGTTATCCTCAGATTTATTGTACTTTGCAACTGATTAACTGTGCCCTTTTGCTGTCCTTTATACTTAGTAAACAATCTCAGTATTGACCAGACACTGTCCAACTTCTAACTTCTCTCCAATCTGAAGAATAGCTGTTCATCTTGAATTTATTACTAATATGTGTGCCTCTTTCAATATGTTTGTCCTCTGTGGAATTGAGTGTATGTATCTAGCTGCAAACTAGAGAAAAAGTAAGACCCTAGTACAAATGTATTGAGAATAACAGAAAAAAGGGAGGAAGAATGAACAACAGAAGAAAGTATACATTTTTTTCTGATATCTGTGAAACATTCAGAAACTTTTGATTGTAACAGCTAATACTCTAGGAATCATCATTATCTCTAAACAAACTGTTCACATAGACTTGTAATAGAGATGTAACATGCATTCCCGATGTTTCTGTCCCCCCAAAGAGTGAGCATGGCTGGAGGAGGTGTTAAGGCAGGAGTAGAAACAGAGATTAGTACAAATCCAATATAAAGTTACAGCAACTGATTAGTCATAACTTATGATGAAGCTAAATTAAACAAGATCCTCCATTGTGGCAGCAGGATTAGGCCATCAATTAGAATATTAAAAATGACAGTCTTATTGCTTTTAAAATTTATTTAAATTTAATTGTGTTTTCTGTGCAGTAACCTCTAGATAAGCATTGTAATGGTATGATTTTTGTATATAAAAAAATCTAAAATGTGAAATAATGGAAAATTAAATGGTTTTTGTACACAAATAGCGTGGTAATAGAATGCTTAATATTGTACTACATTGCATATGAGAATTGGTTTTTGTCATCTGCATTTGGTGTTTAGCATTTCAGCTGGAGCTTGATACAAGACATGATAAATATGAGAGGCTTGTGAAACTTAGTCGTGATATAACTATTGAAAGCAAAAGGACAATATTCCTACTTCACAGGATTACTAGGTGAGTCATAATATTAATTCACATTTCCATGCTAACCCAGAAACTTCTTATTGCCCTGTTGTGTTTTTGGTGTACATGAGTAACAGATGCAATATTCTGCTGAGACAGACATCAAGGAAGATAAACATAGGCTCAGGTCGTTTCAACAAGCTGTGTTGTTTTATTTCCTCTAAAAGAATATGTAAGGCAGTGGGCACTAGGGAAGTAAAGAAGTAGTCGACTATATAATTGACCAGTAAGCCTAAATTTGTCAGTTAATCTAGTCGATTACTCGCATCCCCCCCTTGCTGTCTCTGTATCAGCAAGGGGGAGCAGGAGCCGGTGCTGGAGTCAGATGACTTAAAAGCTGGTTTCCCCCCAGCACCGGTGCTGCCTGTCCCCTTCCACTCCCCCCGTGCTGTTGCCTCTATCAGAAGCAGCACAGGGTGGCGGCAGGGGAGGCTGCCGCGAAGCCCTTGTCCTCAGGGCGTCCGAGCTCCCTGTGGATAGGGGCTGCTGTTTCTGTATTGGAGGCAGCAAAGGGTGGAAGAAACAGAAGCTGGTGCTGGGTAGGGTTGCCAGATGATCGAGCAAAAAAAAGGGGGGGAACGCACCCAGAGTGGCAATCGCGGCCCTGCCTCCCAGGTGGGAGTCCCAGCTGGTCGGCGGGGCCGTGATCGCTGCTCTGGGTGCTTCAGAAGCCTCGCCGGGGCAGGGGGAGTGGCCGGGACTCTTAGCCACTCTCCCACCCCCGCAAGGCTTCTGAAGCACCTAGAGCAGCAATTGCAACCTCGCCTCCCAGCTGGGACTCCTAGGCTTGGAGGCGGGACTACGATCGACGCTGGGAGCTTGTGATTGCGCAGAAGCCTTGCGGGGGCGGGGGGAGTGGCTGGGACTCCCAGCCACTCCCCCTGTCCCGGCTAGGCTTCTGAAGCACCCAGAGTGGCGATTGTAGCCCCGCCTCCCATCTGGGACTCCTCACTCTCCTCATTGCTGCTCTGGGTGCTTCAAAAGCCTAGCCAAGGCGGGGGGAGTGGCTGGGATTCCTAGGCTGGAAGGAGGGGCCGCCATCGGTGCTGGAGCCCATGATTGTGCAGAAGCCTGGTAGGGGTAGGGGCAGTTATTTTCAGGAATAAATACATTGTGCAAGAGGTTTTTTGTTGCGCAAGAAGGAGCAGTGTAGACAGCTCCTTCTGGCACGAGCCTCTTCTGCAAAAATGGCGGCTCATTAGGTCTGCAAATGAGGCTCGGCGATATTCCATGCTTAGCCTCATTTGCATATTTCTCGTGCAGGAAGCCACAAGTGTAGACATAGCCAGTGTGAGTGCTACTGTCAGAAAGGTGCTGGCAGCTGCTATTTTTAAATCTTGATGCTGTCCAGGCTTGCTTTGAGCAGAGGTAAACAATATAGTGGTTATCATTCTCGTGACCGCTAGATCCTTGCTGCCTAACACTGCGTCTGTTGTTCCACAAAGTATAGTATGGAACTTTCAGGAGGAAAAAGGCTTGTTTGTAGACTCAGCGTAGGTACTTAAATGTTCAATCCTTCCTTTTGTCTCTGCGAGTTTAGACTCTTTTGTATCATGAAATCCTGTTTCCTATAGAAGCGTCCTAATGGTGGTTTGCTGTACTGTCTGTACTTCCCTTTCCCTCTGTCTTAACTATTCAGTATAGAGCCCAGTTTCAGAATTCTAACCATCTTTAAACATTTGTTCAAAACCTAACTCAGCCAAAGCCACAAAATAATAATTTTTAAAAATGTTGTAAATTTATAATACTATGTATGTTGTTGTTGTTTTGTTTTTTAAGTATACTAGATGAACTATCCTTTAAATACTGTATATCAGTGGTACTCAAACTTTTTTTCACGTACCATTTGAAAATTGATGAGGATCTCAGTGAACTACTCAATGATCTTTCCAAATGTTGCTTGTACCATTAGCTAACTACTGTAAAGGGCTTTGGACAAAAGCACTATATAAATAACCCTTAATAATAATGAACTTTTTCTGTTCTACAGATAAAAGCACACAACTAATTTTTATATCAGTAGGGGTCTCTTCCCTGTCACAGCAGCCATAGAGCTAACTCTGGGAGGGAAGGAAGGCATCACTCCCCAGCAGGCACAGTCCAGTAGCTAGGGAAAACAGCCTCTTTTTCTGGCTGCCACAGCCCAGCATGTCCCAAATTCTCTCCACAACCATTTCTCACACCATTGCCCCCCCCACACCTCCTATTTCCCCCACTTCACTCACTGCCTCCTCCTCCTATCCCCAGTTTCTCCCAAGGCTACCAACTCACCTTTCATGCGAGGGTCCAGGCACCTGATTGGTGGAACCATGTCTGGAAACTACTAATTATGCCAGCAGCCCTTCATTCTCTTGAGTAGGACCATCCAGGTGTGCACCTTAGGGGGAACTGTCCACGAACCACTTGAATGTAGTTTGTAAACCATTAGTAGTCCATGGACCACAGTTTGAAAGCCTCTGTTGTGTATATAAAATATAATGTAACAGCAGTTATGGATCAGATATGATAGAGTTTCTGTAGTGCATTGGTTCTCATAGTGTGATCTGAGACCATCTTGCAAGTGGGCCGCAGGTTCACAGCTCACCCCACTCTCCTGCAGCGGAGAGCCTACACTGGCGCTCCAGCACTGTGCCCTCATCCTCGCGGGCTGGATCCAGCTTGCAGGGGAAGGATGCAACTCCACACACTGACACTCCTTCCACAGCTGCAGGAACAGCAGCTCAGGAAACCATTCACCTGGAGGCTTTCCCCGCTACTCCCATTGGCCAGAATCCCGGCCACTGGGAGCAGCAGGGAGCAGTGCCTGGGAGCAGCAGGCGGCATGGAACCAGGTACGCGTCCCCCCATACTCCTTATCCCCCTCATGTACCCCTCTCTCACTGAAACCCCACACACTGTACCTGCTACAGCATCCTCCCTTCCAGACTTCTCCACTCTCAGCCTGCTCCTGCACCCAACCTCCCGGCCAGACCCCCTCCCCCATCCCACTCTTGCACCCTAGTTTCCACCCGGATCCCACATCCTTAGCTTGCTCCTGCACCCAACTTTCCAGCCAGACACCCCCCCCCCCCAGTCCCCGAGACTGCTCCTGCACCCTCCTCCTGGCCAGACTCTGTACCCTCACCCCTTCATGCATCCGTTTTGTCATCATGGGTGATTGGTCGGTGGTTCGCAGAGGGTTTGTGTTGATCCAGGTGGGCTGCAGGCCAGAAAGTTTGAGAACCACTGCCTTAGTGGCATATTTCAGAAATACTGCTTAAAAACATATAAAGTAGATCCTTATGCTGTTAATTTGTCGTATTACAAAATGCTGTGGGTTTTGGGTATGGGAGACGGGACTTCTGCAGATTTTTTTTTCTAGTTTTTCTGTATATTTTATTTTGAAGCTTGTTATTATCTTCCTTGTTGTTTCTGCTTCATAATTAAAGTAACAGCCTGAAATAAGCAGAAATCTATTCAGACTGGGTTTGACTGGTCGATTATCTTAAAGGTAGTTCTTTTTAGCATTTGTAGTAGAATTCAAAGGTACCTACTTCCACTAGATCAGAAAGAGTCACTTTACATTTTTCATTCCAAAATATTTAATTTTGACTGAACTAATTAAACAGTTATTAGTAAAAGATAAAGTATGTAATTTAACTCTTTGCTGATGTTCTAATGTCTGCCACTTTGTAATTTTATTTGTGTTCTGTGTTTACAGTGCCCCCAATAGGGAGGAAATACTAAATGAATCTGAGGCCAAATTAGAAGCTGTCAGACAGAAAATTAAGCAAGTAGCACAAGAACTGGTAGGAGAAGATATGTATCAGTTTCACAGAGCCATTTCTCCAGGTAAGTCTACTTTGAGCTAGGATGTGTGCTCACATTGGGCCAAATTCAGTTTAGATGCAGCTCCATTACTTCTGCAGCTATGCATTTACTTACACCAGGGCTGAATTTGCAGTTTAAAACATAGATTGTGATTTTTCCTCTTTTTGAAGATTAAAAAGCATGCTCTTGATTATATTTCATAACTCTAAAATATGTAAACACATTATATAGATATGAGTATCAAGCACAAACTCTAATGTGTGCACCATTCAAACTTCCCCCCTGTATTTCAACTTCTCTGTGTAAATGGCAGTCTTTTTGTAAACAGTTTCAAAGGTCATCTTAGTATTTCAGCTGCACTGATGGACACAATATGTTGAGGTTTCCCACAGAGTTTTTTATATCCTTCTCTTACATGCAAAATAACTGTATTTAGGCACTATCTGTGGCACTAGTGATCAACAGAAACTCTGGCTGTAAACATCACTTGGTCTTTAGTAGATGCATGAGTGCTGTTCAACTGGGTTTCTGGTCAGTACACTCAATCCCTTATTTTTTTCTGTTGTTTAGAATGTCTAGCTCCCTCTCTAGACTTGATTTCCCAATATGTGTACCCTTCCTCAGGTGCTTTGCAGGACATTGCCTGATATGAAAGCACTTTGCCACCAACCCAGCCATCTTGTATTTTTCCAACTGCTTTTGAAACCTTTGGGTTCAGTGTCCTGCTGTCCTTCTGAATAAGTCATTACCTCAAAGGCTTTCTTTTTTTAAAAAATTTGCAAACTATTCCTGTGTAAAGTTAATCAAAAAACTGTGGACCCCGCCCATTCTTGAATAATTGATCAATTTGTCACGGTTCCAATTGTCTTTCCTTTCTCAGGCAAAACTCACCCTGAATAGTAGTTAGCAAACAAAAATCTTTAAAATTACAGTTGTTATATTATTCCCCTAATTTACGAAACTATTTATAATAAAATATAACCCAAGTTAACACTGTGAATGCATCTTTATATTCATGAATTTACAGCTCAGTTTTCAATGAAATCCCAAACAATGATTACACTTAAAATTCACCCTTAACTTGGACCATCTGTAGAATCAGCAGTACATCATATTGCAGTTTTTCATTGATTTGTGTTCTCCAGCCCCATGGTGAGGCAGCAGGGGGGTTGGAGTGTCAGTGCTGGCTTCCCAATGCTGGAGGATGTCCTGTGCCTGGAGGGCTGGATCCAGGGAAGCTGGGGGCCGCATTCAGCCCCTGGGCCTAAAGTTCCCCACCCCTGCTCTAAGAAATTGAATAGCATGAGCTGACTATATTGTGAATATCTTTTTTTTTTATTTGCGTATGTAAGTTGCCTTTTGCGTTAAGGTGATTCTTATATCATCGGTGAATCCTTAAATGCAGTTCTCTAGTGCTTATGACTAGGGATGTGAAGGTTTAACCAGTTAACTGATGGTTCTGGAGCAGCTCTCCACTTGTCATGGCCAGGGGGCCGCTCCAGCCCCTCAGGAGGCTCTCCGCAGACAGGGGATGCTCCAGCACAGTCCCTGACTGTGGGAAGCCTTGGCCCATCTGCCTGCAGTGGGGGGGATCTTCCAACCCAGTACCCTCCCTCCACTTGCCCCCCTTTTACTTCATTAACCAGTTAAACAATATGTTTAACCGGATAGCCAGTTAAACAGGATTTTACATTCCTAGTTTTGACCTGGTATCAAGTATGAACAGTTAGAGGCCTGATGGAAATATACACAATGCCAATAAAATCTATGGCGTGCATAGATTCCCTTTTGGCTCACATTTCACGCCATGTTCTAATCCAGCATAGTTTGTGGTGTGCACAGCATTTAAAGTCTCTCCTCCATGTAGCTATCAGAGCATATACATTTCAAGCAGCGTTTTAGGTGTAAAAGGACTCAAATTTCATACAATTCAGAATACTGGAGTAGGGATGTTAAATTGAGGTTAATCAGCTAATTAAGTAGTCGATGGAATACTCGATCGATAGGGGAGTACTCGCTACCCCCGTCATGGCTTTGTACTTTAAATATAGTAAAATGCAGAGCTGCAGTGGGGTTAGCTCCTGGGGCCGACTCGCACCAGCTCCAGGACGCTGTGGCTCTGCTCCCACTTTCTTCCCCCCTTCCCCCTCACGTCCCTGCACCATGGAGACAATGCTGGGGGAACTGAATTTCAAGAGGCAGCAAGCAGGGGGAAAGCGAGTAGTCGACTCAATTACCCAATAAGCATATGCTTATCAGTTAGTCGAGATAGATGACTACTCCCTTACATCCCTACACTGCAGACCTCATAGCAGAGGCTTAGAAAGCAAGTGAGAAAACCTGACATCCTCTGTCTTGGAGAATGCTCTTGGGGCGTGGGGGAGAATGCATTGATATAGTTAATTTTAAAGACATA
Organism: Apalone spinifera; assembly: GCA_030068395.1. NCBI lineage: Eukaryota > Metazoa > Chordata > Testudines > Trionychidae > Apalone > Apalone spinifera. Next base: position 69,525,587 of record CM057847.1, on the reverse strand, counting down.
GCACCAATTTGAAAAATCACATTTCTGTGTGAAATGTCTGTAAACTTGCTCTAATTTTGAGTAGCACCTAAGATCACTATAACTGAAAGAAATGATTGAAAGTGACAATTAATTTCTAATTTTTGTGCTTTCAATAAGATCACTTCAGTGACAGCATCCAGGATAGTTTAATATGAAGATGTAATGACAGGAGGCCATGTATTTTCTGTTCTGGATTTATCAGATGGGTTGTGGGCTTTCACCTTCATCCTGAATGTTGGTATAAATTATGCTCATGTTCTAGAGAGAACAGTTTATCTGGTTGAGGGTCCCTGAAGGGTACCATAATGCCACAGTATTTTTCATATACAGGTACAACAGGAATGTCACTGAATATGTAGCTGAATATGTAGCTGACATATTAATAATACACAGCGCTTTAAAATCCAACTAGTAGTCTTGGATAAGGTGTTGATGGTATCAGAGAGGGCTGAAGGTCAATGAAAGAAATGTCCAGATGATTCTGTAAATTATTTAGGCACCACCTTTGATGCCTTGAGATCCAGTGGACAGAGTGAAGTTAATTACTCAGCTGCCTCTGCCAACAGATGTTATCCATCTAAGATCCTTTCTGGAACTGACAAGAGTTTTGTATGAAACTTGCTCCACAACATGAAGAAAAGGCAACCCCTTTTTTTACAAATGGTTCAAGAAAAATGAGGCACAGAATTAGACTCCAACTCATACCAAAGCAGTAACTCAACTTAAGGGAGCCTTACTGCATACTCCAAATCTGAATAACTAGATCCTGAAAAACCTTTCATGTTAGAAGTTAGTGCTACAGAGTCAGCTTGGGAATGATCTTAATGCAGGAAGACAAACCAGTGCCTTCCAAATGTTGGATGAGACTGAAGTAAAATTTTTGCCTTGCAAAATATAGTCATTGGTAGTATATTGGGCTATATTTCATTTTAGTTACTTGACAGGACATACCTTTGTCATTCTGTGAACCCTGCATGCTTCCAAAAGATTACCAGTGTGATGTCCCAAATTTAGTGGTGCCCTGTGGAGCTGCATATGTGTATACCTAAGGATGGCCTTGAAGATAAGAGGTGACAAGAAAAGTAATGAATCAGCTTATTGGAATAGCACATGTGACCAGTTAGCTAAGTAGGCAGCATGGGGAAACAGTTTGTTGGAGGAAACTAAAGAAGAGAGCCAGGTATAGTCAGTAGTTAATCCCAGAGTGGAGCTCACGGATCATGGTCTGGTACAGGAAGAAGTAAACAGATAAAAAAGGATGTCATGAGGGTAGGGAAGTTTAATAAAACAGAAGTGGAAGTGACTACAGAAGGATTAATCTCGATGAAAACTGGAGAACATAGGGAATGGGTAATACCTGAATTTATAGGATTAAATTTACTGTTGTGGGTTCATGACAGACATGGACATCAGGGAATTGATTAATAGTAAGGAATAATTCAGGTGAGATGGTTGCTAAATCATGGCCAGGATGTAGAAAAGTATGTTAAGAGCTATTTTCCTTGTGCAGCAGGGAATGCAGATTGATGACTCAAAGGGGTCCCTTCATTGTGTCTTGGTTCCAGAATACAATTTGATTCCATTGGATCACTGCTCCAAACCGCAAAGTGGAATAAGGTTCCACTGGTAATTGTAGATTCTTTCACAAAATGAGTAGAGGCTATCCTCACGAGAAATAAATTTGCAAATGAAATTCTTACTGAACAAGTGTTCTCAGATATTAAATAATTGGAAACAGTGGGTTTTTTTTGGGGGGGGGTGTATGTGAGATTTGAGTTGTATATTGATTTGGGTGTATGGATGGTCCTTTTGGATCAGAAAAACCTTTTATCTGATGAGAGTGGTTGTAAAGAGCCACTCATCTCTGAATCCAGTATTTTTGGTGGTAAGATAAAGACTGGAATGCATCAGGAAACTGCTCTTGTATGACTTTTTGTAAGCTAGTGTGCTGAGACAGAAGTTACTTTTGTGGCTGGTTTGATGCATCTTATGGGGGAATAACCACCAGTGTTTTGGAGTGTATTTGCTCTATTTCTCAACATTGTGACCTGTTCTGAGTTGTGACCTACTGAAGCACAGGGACTTCTACTCTCTATTCAGGAGTGGGAGTGATGAGAGATAAAAGCAGGATAGCTTTAAAAAAAAAAAAAGTAGAATCCAGATTAGGCACAGTGGAGTTGGTAAACTTGCTAGATCTTTCCTGAAAGTTATAATACCCAGAAAGCCTTTAATAGGTCCCAGAGTTTTAACCTTGACCTTTTAATAGCTTTAAAATTTTCCACTCCAAGTTAGTATATTTAAAAAAGCCCTTTGCACTAGTTCTTATTATGGACTAGTACAGAAACTGTGCACAATTTTTGGACCAAAACATTTCTGAATTAAGAATGAATTGAAAAAAGAATTGAAAAAATGCCAGTGTCCCATATCTCAAAAGCAGCTTGTCCAATTAACCTCACACTTCCTAAAAATATTCTCCGCTGGCTTGAAATCAAACATGAGACATCCTCTTGCTCCCCACCCTACCTCTCTCAGAAAGAATAATAAGGGGCTATAACTAGACTTACAATGAAAACTATCTTAACCACCTTAATTATGGATTCATGACTTTAGCTGCATAATAAAAATGGCTGATATTTATTTTATTTGGTATAATAACGGTTAGTCTATAAATAGAACAGTGCAAGATGCTGGGAATATTGTTTGCCACTTTAATTGTTAAATGTTTTTTTTGGGGTAATTCCAAATAGTTGTTCTTTTGACTTAAAGATAAAACAATTCTGGCAGCGCACTAAAGGAGTTCGATGCTTTCCCTCATTAAGAATAGTGCTAATGGCACGCAGGATGTTTCCCCAAAGGATACTTGTCTGAGCTCAAACACTGAGTATAGTACTAATAATTGAGCAACAAAACCTGATGCCTGTTTTCTACACTTAACAGTACAGATTGTCCCAAGGGATGATTAAACAAGCAAACATACTTTTTACTGAAATATTCTGAAATAACTAGTCACTTTTTAAATGTTTAACTTTTAATTTGTTGTGAATGTTCTGTTTTCCTGATATTTTAAAAATTTCAGCATTTGGAACATAGAATTCCTGCTCCTTACCTCAATTTGTGATATATAACCATTATATCCTGTGAGGAAATGTGAAATGTGTGTTGTTTTTCTTTTTAGTTTTATCAGGAAGTCAGGAAGACTGGCAAAGATTCTAGGCATAAACTCTAAAATGAAGGAGAGAGAAAGTAGCTTTTCATGATGACTCTTTAGTCTGTTCCAGTAAATTAATACTGTGACAGTGTCACTAATGTACACCAAATGCACACCCCAAACTGAAGCACCCAAAAACACATGCTTTATAAATAGTAAGATTTGTGGAAATACTTGAAAGTATATTTTGAGGATAATTTGCATAAATGTAGTAATTCCATTATGCTTGAAAGATAAGCCTTTCTCAGGCTTCACCTTCTTAGACAACTGCTGAAAACAAATATTTATTATCATGATAGAGGTTAATTAGGATAGCCATGCATTTGATAGACACTTTTACAGCATGCATTTAGGACTTGTGAGTGGTGAAGGACGAAATCCACTACTTCATAAGGACACAATGCTAGATATTTGTCTAAGCATTAATCAATTGGGGCATGATTCTCCTCCCTGATACATCCATGAAAGTCAAGAGTGCCTAGAATAGTAAGCTCCTGATCTGTTTGGAGCCTTTCTGCATTACTGTAATGCAAATTAATCACAGGTGTAAGTAGGGCTTTGTCTAGCTGAGCTTTTCCATTGCATTTCGGCTGGTGTGCCTTCACTGGTAAGTAGAAGTGGGAACTCTTGCGAAGGAGAGCATAGGTTACCATCAGCTTTTTACCACCATGCTTTTACTTTCTCTCAACAGAATTAGATTACATTATAACAATGTCAGCATCTTGTCTTGACTGGTGTTCCCATGGTTGCTGTGCAGGATAAAATTACAGGGATGAGAGCAGCAATGGAATTATGAAAAATCTGGGTTGACAAAGCTTAAGGACACAATTTCTTCTCTGTAGGCACTATCTGTGCTAGAATAAGACTCGCGCTGCAAAATTTAATTGTGGCCAAACAGTGTTAATGGCTTATGTCTTGCTTGTGGCCTTGTCCTCTGTAGGGATGTTTTGCAGGTCTAATGAATATGGCATGTACAACACTGGAAGCCAGTCTCTGTCAAGGTGCCCAATATTGTTGCCCTGACTAGAGTAGACAAGAAACTTATGTTGATGGATTGGGAAATATTATTATCCTACTAGAGGAACACATTTTAGCCCAGTTAGTTATCTGTGTCATAATGTGGTGTGCTAGCATGAGTATATGAGGGCTGCTTTCCTGTCTAAATATCCAAGAAAAAGCCATGTTTTAAACAAGGTTATTTTTGTAGTGTATGCAGGGATCTGTTGAATAGAAACTGTACTAGCTGATAAAGTTTCTGTATAGTGACCATACAAGTATTTTTCCACTCTCCTGTTTTTGTTCATACCATTAATCTTTATTTTTTTATACAATAAACATCTCATATGAAACTTACCTTCACAACTCCTTTTTATGTATAGATCTAAAAATAATTTTAATATACAGTTCTGAAACAGTAGATGCGGGATGGTTCCCCACTGTTGATTTTAAGGAAGTTATAGAAGAATTGTAGCAAAAAGGGAAAAAAAAATGACATGTTTAATCATATGCTTGTAATAAACAGGGGCATGAAGGAAATCTGAAATGGATTAAAATAAGCTGAATGAATAAGGTATAACAAATAATTGTAGAAGGATCACCCTAGAGGATAATTTTTTATCTTTTAAACACGTAAAGAGGAAGAGATCAATGAAGAAAGTCATTAGCTATTGAGAGATATTAGGGAGAACTTAATAAAATAGGATTGGGCTGTAGCTGAAAAATCAATCAAGTTCACCTCACTTTTCATGAACAAGAGTGGAGGTAAGATGCCAGAATTGGAAACTGAAAAAATAAAGAATTATTGGTGTGTGAGTTGCTGTTTATCAGATCTAATTTTGTTGATTGACTTTCTGTTTTTAAATATGGCTAATTAAAATTAGCCCAATGGTGACTTTTCTCAGACAGCATCATTATTCTCAGATCTTTGTGACTTTCTCCCTTTTTACTTCAGTCCTCATGCTTTCCCTATTCTCTCCCTTCCCTCCAAAACCTCTTGGCTCTTTGCATTATTTTCCAAGCAACTTAAAACCTCTTCTCTTACTGACTTTGGCAGTATTCATAATATCTGTGCTAGAGAATTTAAAAAATAATCATTTCCATTGTGAATGTGCAGTGATCTACAATAAATTCAGCTACTGTTCAACAGGATATAATACATGAAATAATTGGTTATCTGGAAGAGTTACTGGGCTGAGAACTTAAGCTTGGGAGGAAACTTGGGATATGCAATGAGAGTTTTTCATAGTATGGGTCATCTTATAATAGAGACATTGTGTAGTATACATCACCCCACCCATTAACTGGACCTTTCCCTTCCAATTTGTAATGCTGTAATATCACTGCAGCAGTTGCTTTCATGGAAAAGTGCCATTAGGGAAATAGTTAAATGTATTTTAGCTGTCTGAATACAGTTTAGTAGCTGGAATTGGGAGATGCTAGCATCAGGTGACCAGTTAATTCTCTAGAGTCCACTGGGAAGTGCTATACAGATCACCAGTAGCTTAGAGACCACATTTTGGCAACAAACCCAGGAAGAAAATGATAGGGCCAAGAGCAATCTTAGACTTGCTTCAAATGGCAAATAAGAACCATGCTTTAATGAACAAAACTGATATAGCACACAGCAGAGGTGAGCAAGAATTTTTGACCAGGGCCACTTCAGAAATTTTTGAAGTGGCCCTTGAAGGGGTGGGGCCTCAGGAGGAAAGGGCGGGGCTTCCCTGCCCACAGACCCTGATTGGTCTCAGGGTGGGGAAGCTTGTGAAGTCTTTGCCCCCGTTAACCCCCTCCCTCCCGAGAGAACCACCAGCTGTTCTGAACAGCTGGCAGTTCCCTCTAGGTGCCAATGCCCCGATGATGGGAGGAGACTTCACATGCTCACCTCCACCTCCCAACCAATCAGAGTCTGGGGGCAGCGGAAGCATGCAAAATCTCTTCCCACCCTTCCCCTGTTCTGCAAGGAGCACGTGGCACTTAGAAGTGTCGCACCTCTTGCAGGATGGGAGAAGACTTTGCAAATCAGAGCCTGGGAGCATGGGGGAGTTTAGAGTCAACAGGCGCGTGGAGTTTAGAGTCAACCGCCAGGGTTGACTCTAACCACTGCATGCTCCCCAGTCCCTAAACCCTGATGGGCCTAGGGGCGAGGGAGCAACAGGGGCTCCATAGGCCAGATCAACCCATTTGACGGACTGGATCTGGCCCATGGAGGCCCTTTTGCCCACCCCTCGCATAGAGCATACCCAGATTTGATCCTCTTTGTATTGAATCCATCTGAACAGAGATTCAGGCAGTCTAGTAGGGAGAGGTGATCCTGACTGCCTTTTCCATATCACTGAAAATCCGTATTTCTGTGGTTAAGTGGCCACCAATGCCAACTCTGGGTATTCCTCCTCTCTGCTGCCAAGGAAGTAGGCCATCTGGAACAAACAAGGTATCATATGAAGGATCCTATCAATGTTCTTTATTAGCTGTTGTGGTAATTGTGCTCTTTTTCTAAAGCACTTCCTCTTCTTCCAAGAATGGAAAGAAAGGCATCAGGAGTCAAGGTGAGATCTTCCATGTGGGCATGACCTTGCAACAAACATAGCTAGCTGCAACATTGTGTTCTTATATAGTTGGGGTAGGCAAATTAGAGCCTTGACTGAAGAGGCAATTCTATTTTGGTAACTTTTAAATAAAGGGGTTTGGATAAAATAAGCCAAAATATAAAAATGCCAACCAAATTGTAGAACATGCAGATATGAGCACCTAAGTAACTAAAATAGACTACCTCAGCATACACAGCAGAATCCTTCTAAAACAAATGGAGGAGAGATATAAGTGGGTAGGAGAGAACATGAAGGAATCGTAATTCTTGGTGGTGAGTGAGCATTGTTAACAAGCATACACAACATACTTGGGTCTTGTCTGTATGACAAATTTTCAATAGTTTAACTAAGTATGATATTACATCTGTGTATTTAAAACAGAGTAAAAGGCTTTGTGGATATTCTTATTTCAGTTTAAAAGGGGCTTAGTTTAGTTTCAGTCAGTTAGGAATCTGAATGGAGATAAGCATTTCTTAAACTCCATTAAGATAGTTTAAGATTTGCACTGCTTTAACTAAATGGGTTCAAAAGCTGATTTGAGTAAAACTGGATCAAGCAGCTTGTCTGTGTAGACATGGCACAAGTTGTATTTTTCTGTCCTAAAAGAATCCAAATTTTAAGAATCCAAAAGCTGTATGTAACTCTGCATGGCATATTGACTTTGAAGAGTTGCTACAGTGAATAAAAATAGTAGCAAATAAAATACTTTTTAAAATTTAAATGCCTCTATGAAGGTTTTGGTTCAACGCTCTGTTTGGACTTGTTATCTTTCTCCATTGCACAAAGGCCAGTAGTTAGCATTATCATAGCACTTTAAAAAAAAAAAAAAAGCCCGTTCTCACAACAGGATATCCAAATCACTGGTGTGTCTGAGGAAAGCTGGCTCTAGAATCAGCTTTCTTTCTGCATGCAGTTTTAAAATTAACCTTTGACTTCACTCCATTCCCAAATATGTAAGCTTTAGGACAGCCTTGCAGAAATAAGCAGCTGGTGGATAGTTTTACAGAACTTTAAACTTTTGTATAATCAACGTCAGTTTCTAACATTCCTCAATGGAAATGGAACTTTTTAATGTGAATCTAATAAAAGCTATTTTCTTGAGTCTGCAAAACACCTGAATTGAAATAAAGACTGTGAGAAGAGTGAATAGGGTGTTGACTCAAATCTGATGATCACATTTAAACATTAACACCTTTAACTGTTTTACTGCTGTTTATGTTAGTAGAAACATCCAGTGTGGTCCAGCTGGTTATTTCACTAGTTCTCTAATTTTGTCATTCTGAGACAAGTTTACAAGAGAGAGATCCTCTGTCCATCATTAACCTGTTCATTTGCCACTACTTTTATCAGTGTTTAATTTTAAGGATCAGGGAAGGCACTCTATTCTTCTCCTGATAAACACTGGTGTATTCTAGTTATTTGAAAGGATGTTCCACAGGAGTACAGTTAAAGGTTTTACATAATAGATATGAGGGTAGGTTTGTGGCCTAAATTTCACATTTATCCCTCTTGACCAATACCTCCACCGTCTGCAAGTTCAAATCCTAAAAGGTAATTTCACATGATGCTCATTTACCCGTGGGCAATGCCTTACCTACTCCCATCCATCCTGCAATGCTGCAGAAATCTCATTCCAGTTGAAGTAGAAGGCATGAAAAGGATTTCCCCTGCTGTTCTTTGTGTGTCCGCTGTGTGCTGACGTGGCAGAAAACCACAGTATTGCATTTCCTATTGCTGCACTCAGGCCAGATCCACAGTACAGTTGGCTTAAGGTACTCAATTCCAGCTACGTAAAAAACGTAGCTGGAGTTGATGCATCTTAAACTGAGCTTCAGCGCTGTCTTCTCAGTGGGAGATCGATGGGAGAAACGCTCATGTTGACTTTTCTTACTCTTCATGAAGAGTAAGCATATTAGCGCTGAGAGGCACCCTCAGCATTCGATTTAGCGGGTCTTTATTAGACCCGCTAAATCAAACGCCAGAAGATGGACCGCCGCAGTGTCAATCTTCCTGCAAGCAGAGATGTGGCCTTAGTGCCCGGATACCTGCTGGCCAATGTAAGAAGGGATCAGCCCTCGCTGTCTCCTTTAGCCATCTTCTAGCAGTGGCAGTATTAAAAGATTAAGAGTGGGGACATGAGGAAGACATTGAGAAAGAGGGGAAGAAAGTGCAGGAGAAAAATGAAAATAAGACTGAAGGGAAATAAGAATTAGGGATGTAACATGCTGTTCAATTTGTTAACAGGTTAAATGTTAAATGTAACTGGTTAACTGATTAAACAGGGACAGGTGGGGGAGACTGCTCCAGCCTGCTAGGCTGGAGCACCCTCCACCTAACATGGTCGTGCTGGAGCAGCCTTCACGCCACTGGTAGGGGCTGCTCCATCCCAGCTGCTTCTGGCTCTGCTTCCAGCCTCGGGAGCTGAAGCAGGTAGCTGGCAGACCCGTCCTCCCTGGTTGCTGCTTCTGTCTCCCCCTCCCTCTGACTTCCAGCCTGTATGGGGCTGGAACAGACCTCCACCCATGGTGGGCTGCTCCTGGATAATGGTTAACCTTTACCCAATGGGTAACATATTACACATTCACATCCCTAATAGGAACAGAGAAATAATATGCAGGAAGAAAGAAAATAGGCCCTTTATTGCTGTGATTTTTGGGCTGAAAAATAATGTTTTTATAAAAATATTTTATGTTAATCTTTTACATTTACATTTTAATTTGTTATATTTCTCAGTCTCTTTTTTTTAACCTTAGCCTGCCCTCATCCCAATTTGCATGTAATAATTTCAAGCTGAAATTTCAATATTCATATGCAGAAATGTGATCCCCACCACGTCTTAAGCAGTTAGAGCAAGTTTCCATTTATTTACTCTAATATCTCAGATTGGGTAGCTGGGATTTTAATATGGCCATCTCATTTCAGAAGCACTGGTCTGTTTCCCTCCCTGCTCCTTCCCTTAATCTCTAGTCTCTCCTCAGTCTCCAGGTCCTATCTTCTTTTCTGCTCCTCCAAATTCCTGCTGCTTTTGTGTGTAACCCTCTGGCAACATCTTGTGGATTTGCAGTTTCCAACTATAATAGATCACTGTGTGTTTTAGGGAGCATGTCCTAGTTGCTTCAGATCTAAAATGAAATGAACTTTGGAAAAAAATAGCATCAACAGTTATGCAAAGTGAATTTTTCATTGTTTCGATTTCAGTGGAAAATGACAAGTCTGCTAAAGTCTGTTGTCTTTTTGGTCTCTGAATTAGGTCTCCGTAAGAACTTGCTTGAAAATCTTTATGCTGAATATCTCTTCTGAATATATTGAGATTGTGTGCAGAAAATCTGTCTTCTAGAAAAAGAATGTTCAATCTTTGTTTTAAAAATGCACGAGAAGGATAGCATAGCTCGTTTCTATTGTTTGTTGCATTTCTTTAGTAGAATAACTGGTGGTGATGGAAGATTAAATTAACTGTTGTTAACTAAAATAAATGTAATTAAACATGCCAAAACTACTTCAGTTCTGGTAAACTGTATCTCTATTTGTAGAAATTCCACTAGAAATAATTATAGAGGTCTTTATTTGGACTTCTCCGTGTGGATACAAGGAAAACATAATGAATTACACAAAGAAGCCTTATAAACTACTCCATTACAGCACAATCCATAAATAATCCTATTTTGGAATAAATCCAAAACAAGAGCAGAAGGGAAAGGTATTGTTGGATGGAATAGTAAAATGGGATGGAATTTTTCACCTTGGGGATTATTTTCTGAGAGTAACGGATGTCCTTCCATTAATCTAAAATATAACATATTTAAACATCCTTTTTACCTGGACATAAAAACACCTTGTTTCAAGGTCTTGGGTCATTTAAATGTCATCTTTGAACTTCTGGCAGAGAGGGTTTTTTTTAAAATCTTTATACTATGGTCAAATATGATTATTTTTATTGGGAAAAAATAGCAAAGTAGTTATTACCAGAGAACCCAGAAGGGCTATTGAAATTGAAAACAGCTCCAAATGTGAGAGTAATTTGAGCTACTCAGATAAACTAGACCTATTTGAAAGATGATAATATACAAGCCATTATGTAAGCATAAATCTTTCTGAAAGGAGGGGAATCATGGAGAAGGGGCAAAGGAAAATAAATGGCAAGCCAGATGTTTTTGATTAATGCATCTGTGTCAATGTGAAAAAGTATGTGAAGTGAGAGTTGAGAGAGATGTGGGGATGATCAGAAATAAAGATGCAAAATAAAGGAAAGAGAAACAGGATGTGTGGAAGTAGAAATAGAAAAAGGAAAGAAGAATCTGTGGACTAGGGTGAATTTAGGGACTGGGATGGTATAAGGATATTAAAATGACATTGTTAAAATGCGATGCAATTTGTATCGACTATACGATTAGTAGGTAAGCGTCACTCTGCAGAGCCATAGCTCCAGGAGCCAATTTGAGCGGGAACTAAGCAGTCCTGGCTCATGCCAGCTCCAAAGTCACTCACACTGCAGCTCTGCATTTTAAATGTAGTGAGAGCTACCGGGCTCTTACTACATTGAAAATGCAGAGGTGCAGCGATCAGCGTGCTGGGACTGGTTGGTCTTGGCTCATGCTGAGTCCAGCAGCCCCTGTTCATGGTTGACAGCCCTGTCCACCACAAACAAGGGCTGGTGCTAGAGCAGCCTCTGTTCGCAGCAGCCAGGGCTGCTGCCTGAGCAGCCCCTGTCCATGGTCGGTTCTGGCTGCCGCGAATAGGGGCTGGGGCCGGAGCAGCCTGTCTGTGGCCAGCCCTGCCCACTGCGAACAGAGACTGCTCCAGTACCAGTCCCTGTTCATAGCAGCCAGGGCTGGCCATGAACAGGGGCTCCTGCCCCATCCCAGCACAGACTGCCATGAACAGGGATTGTTTGGTGGCAAAAGCCCATGTCCGTGGGTGCTCTCAGAGGCAGCCGTGCAGGGAGTGAGGAGGGACAAGTGGATCCGGTGCTCATAAGAAGCTGGCTTTTATGCCAGCTCCTTATTGGCACCAACTCCCTCTCCCCCCACCCTTGCTGCCTTTGATGGGGGCGGGAAATGCATGTAGTCCACAAGACTAACTGATAAGCCCATGCTTATCGGTCATTTGTGTAGTCGTCTACATGATGACATCCCTAGCAAAGGTTCCCATGTGTAATGCTTTTATATCTGGTGAGTGTTGGTTGTCTCTCAGGAGCTGAGGAAGACATGTTGTGCATTTCATTTGTGAAAACGCATGTGGCTCCGGAGCCCAAAGGTCGAAGCACACATGCGGTTACAGATAGGGCATGGCACACCGGTTGTCAGGACAGGAGAGAATGGAGCTCTATGTCGTCTTTCACGTGCAGCTGCGAGGCGTTGACGGAGGTCGTCCTCAAACTTTGTCACTGCTTTCCTCGTAAGGGAACGCCAGTTAGTCCTATCTGCAGCAGCTAGATCAAATTGTCGAGGTTGAAGGCCTGTCCACTGCAAGTTGGTCTTCAGGTTGTCCTTATGCCTCTTCCTCAGGCATCCCTGTTTGCGACTACCACGTACCAGCTCCCTTCTGCATCCAACCTCCATTCCAGACCCCGCACTTTCTCCATTAATATCATGGAAGAGTGCAGCCCTTGATCACTTTCCAAAATCTTGGAGTGGCCCCCTATCAAAAATTATTGCCCACCCCTGGTTTAATGTTTTGGTTTGTATACAGGGAAAGGACAACAGGTGTGTGTTCAGCTCCTATTTCTGTCTTCTAGGGGTATAAAATCTCAGTTAAAAAGTTAAGTGGTTAAATGTGATCCTGTAGTATGTGGGCCTGGCTATGCTAGAGCAGGCCCTCTGCCTGCCTGGCCAGAGCAGGCCCCCACCAGCTAACTGGTTACCCCGGTAAGCATGCCAGTAAGGGAAACCAGTTAACCCTTTATATGCCTATTATCCTCTGCACCATTTTCACATTTCTTTTGCAGGTGATCTTGAAAATACTCTCTTCTAAAATATTTCTAGAATTGTAAGCATGGATCTCTGTTGAGAAATTTTATTAGTTTCACTTTTGCTGTTTCTACAGGGCTTCAAGAATATATAGAGGCAGTGTCTTTCCAATATTTCATCAAAACACGATCGTTAATTAGTGTTAAGGAGATCAACAAACAGTTAATATTTACAATGGAAGACAAAGAAGAAACAAACACGGTAAGAATTGTTTTGTTCACATGAGCTAGGTTTATCCATTTGTATTTTTAAACACCTTCTCATACTTAGCATTTTTAATCTATTTAACACCTTGTGATGGTCATTCCTATTTTTATTGATAGGAAATAATCTCTTCGTAAATACATAATTGTGATTTCCTTGGTAATATGACAGGGTAGACAAGTTTATTTGTGTTGTAATTATAGGCAGTCAGATATCAGAGGTCTTCACCCTACTGTGAGTTAGACATGGTTAGTGCTGACAACATAATGGACTATTGAGGCTTAAAGTTAGAGAACAGTCAGCTAATCAAATAAGTTTGGTTATTGGCTGAGTATTTGGCCAAACCATGTGTCGCATGGATAGTAGAAATAATTTATATCTGTGACCTAAGAACAGCCATACTGGGTCAAATCAAAGGTCCATCTAGCCAGTATCTTGTCTGTCAACAGAGGTCAATACCAGATGCTTGAGAGGAAGGGAACACAACAAATAATCATCACATGATCCCTTGCCTGTCACCCATTTCCAGACAGACAGAGACTAGGGACATCATTCCTGTCCATCCTGGCTAATAGCCATTGATGGACCTAACCTCCATGAAACTATCTAGCTCTATTTTAAACCCTATTAAAGTCCTAGTCTTCACACCATCCTCTGGCAAGTAATTCTACAGGTTGACTCTGTTCTGAGTGGGAAAAAAAACTACCTTTTGTTTGTTTTAAACCTGCTGCCTATTAATTTTATGTGGTGACCACTAGTTCTTATATTGTGGGATCAGTAAATAACTTTTCCTTATTCACTCTTCTACACCAGTCATTATTTTATAGACCTCTATCATATTTCCCCTTAGTCTCCTCTTTTCTAAGCTGAAAAGTCCCAAGTCTTTTTAATCTCTTTTCATATGGGACCCATTCCAAACTCCTAATAATTTTTGTTGCCCTTTTCTGAACCTTTTCCAATGCCAATGTATTTTTTGAGACCTGTCTTTTATTCATAGACCAGGCTAAGCCTTTTCCAATGGAAAAAATACCACCACATTACCATACTATTGGATAATTCTACAGGCACTTGTCTAAATTTTGTAATACATATTGCCCACATGATTTTATCCAGTAGGTACTTGGATACCATAATGATAAGGATAATATAAAAACCTAAATATAAAAGGCAAATGAATGTAAGGGGTACAGTGACTTCCACGATGCAGTCCCATAGTTCAACAATGAGCTCATTATAGCAAGCAACAGCAGACAGTGATGAAAGGAAGGATGTTGCCCTCTGTCACAGTTTTATCAACTTGCAATTTTTTTACTTTGACCAGCTAGTATTAAAATACATGATCTGTGTCCTAGCAAGGCCACTGATATCTCATTTAGAATTAATCTTGAACTTCCCCCAGAGGACAGACTAGCTTTCCTTCCGGTCCTGTACCTGATACAGCATCTTCCATTTCTGGCTTGGCCATCTTTCTTATGCAGCCTTTGGATGAACATTCCATTTTTTAAATTCATATTTGGATGCAAAGTGGATCAATGAATACTTTTATGTAGGGATGTAAGCGACTAGTTGACTATCGGATAAGTATATGTTTATTGGATAGTCGACTAGTGACTCAACTAGTTCCTGCCCCCTCCCCTCCACCCTTCTGCCTCTATTTCAAAAGCAGAAGCGCTGCGGAGAGCACAGGATGAGCAGAGGACTCAAGCAGTCTCCCGCTGGTCCTGTGCTTCCTGTGTGCTTTGCTTTTGAAATGTGCAAGAGCCCTGGGATGCTCTTGTACATTTCAAAAGCAGGGAGAATGGGGCCAATGGAGTGCTGCTTGAGTCCCCACTGGCTCCATGCTCCCCGTGGCACTTGCGTCTTTAAAATGTAGCAAGAGCCGGTGGGACTCTTGCTGCATTTTAAAGGCAGAGGTGCCCTTATCGATTAATCAAGTAGTCAATGGAAATTCCATCGGGTATTGGATTAGTTGATTAATCTAAATTTAACATCCCTACTTTTATGTGGAATCTATAATGTCGCCTTTACTTGCTGTTCTAATGAAACATTTTCAGTCTTTAAAGAGAAAAATCTTAAATGACACTGTATGGAGATGGTCATACCAGTGGTCATCAGCGTTGGTCCTTGAAAACCAATGAAATAGATGCAATTCCTCCCCAAATTTAAAAAAAAAGAAAAAAAAAGTCTTAAGCGATTTTGGCATTACCTGCAGAAAGTGATCTCAGAACAAACCTGTTCAGTCAAAGTTAGTTGGTCAAAGGAAATGATCATAACTGTGCAGATTAAGGATGTGAAAACAGGTTAACCAGTAAGCATCATCCTTAAGAGGTGATACTTACTGGTTCTGGTTAACCAGTGGGGTCTGGAGCAGCTCCTTGCCTGCCATGGGCATTGGATATAATGTCGCCTTTACTTGCTGTTCTAATGAAACATTTTCAGTTTCATTAGAACAGTAAGTATTCTAATGGGGGGACCCGCTGCAGATAGGGGCTAATTCGGGCATTCAGAGCAGCCCCCATCTGCGGTGGGCTTGAGTGGGCTGCAGGCAGGGGCTGCTCCAGCTGGGGTGGACGTCCCTCGTTTAATTGTTTAACTGGTTAAACTTCATGTTTAACTGATTAACCAGTTAAACGGGATTTTACATCCCTAGTTTGGCTATCAAATTTGTGTCCATAGCCACATTTGTAGCTGCAAAAATGAGCCGTGGATATTTACATCCACGGATGCACATACCCGTGTATATAAAACAGATATTTGCAGATATGCAGGACTCTAATCATTACTAGACTATAAAAGCTAAACTCTGTTGTCTACAGATAATTGTGAAATCAGGCTTATGGTATTTTGTTGTTTTTTTCTTCTGTAACATGGATAACAGTGCACATATTTCTCCATAAGCTCGACTGGCTTTAATTTTTGGATGAATGACCAGCTGTTGAGGTCATGAATGAAACTCTAGTAGATACATTCTTATCTCTAATGGTATGTCTACACTACTAAGTTGTGTATATATTCTGCGGTGCCTTGTTCTGGGAAGGCAGAGCTGATCCCTGCACATCTTGGGATTCCCCTTCAGTCCGCTCCAGCTGCTAGGAGCAGCATCATTTGAGTAGCTCTGTGAGCTCTCAGTGCTGAGGAATGGAAAAGCAGTACAACAGCCTTTCCTCCACCCCACTGCAGCAGCAGTCTGCCTGTTGCTCTGTTCCTAGTGCAGGGAAGAACAGGAGCAGTCCAATGATTTGCTCTTTGTTCCCCAAAGGCTACCAGAGGTTATCCGAAATAGCTATTCTGCGTCTTTTGAGCGCGCCCATTATTTCGAAATATAATGGCCTCGTTATTCTGACGTCCCTGTAAACCTCATTCCATGAGTAGTAAGGGATGTCTCAGAATAGCGATTTATTTCAAAATAAGTGCTGTGTAGACAGCGCCAAATTTCAAAATAAGCTATTTCAAAATTGACTCAAAATAAGTTTTGTAATTTGTATAACTCAAATTGTGTAGCTTATTTCAAGCTTCTGGTACAGTGTAGACTCCCCAAAGGGAGCAGCTCACTTGGCTGTCAGACACTTACTGGAGCTTTGAAAGGGAATGGGCACATGGCTGCAGGGCAGCAGAGATCAAAGCTGAGCAGAGCCATTAGAGCAACCCTTGTGGGATACTTGCAGAAGCCAGTCTACACTTTCTCTTTGTCTACAATAAAGGGAGGGGGGAAGAAAAATATCTCTCCTAAGGGTGGAAGTTTTTTATTGCTGAAATTGGGCATTTTTCCTGACAAAAGCCCCATTGTAGTGTGTATGCTATCACTGTTTTGTCACCAAAAGGCAGATTTTGATGACAAAACTTTGCAGTATAGACACAGCAAAAGAGTGCATGTAAAAAAAAAAAACTTTGCAATGCCAGCTACAAAAGTGTCGTGTGAATGCCTATTCCTACTTTCAAGTGACATTGTAAACAAGAAGTGGGCAGCATTATTTCCTGCAAATTGTAGCCATATTTGTTTGTCTTAGTGATTGGTTGAACAAGAAGTAGGACTGTGTGGACTTGTAGGCTCCAAAGTTTTACTTTGTTTTGTTTTTGAGTGTGGCTGTGTAACAAAAGAAATCTGCATTTGTCAGTTAGGCTTTCACGATGGAGATTACATTAC
The DNA here is from genome assembly GCA_030068395.1 of Apalone spinifera. Taxonomy (NCBI): domain Eukaryota; kingdom Metazoa; phylum Chordata; order Testudines; family Trionychidae; genus Apalone; species Apalone spinifera. Next base: position 69,508,457 of record CM057847.1, on the reverse strand, counting down.
AGTATTTTTGAGGTGAACTGAAAAATATGGTTTCTTTTGTTTATCATTTTACAATGCAAATATTTATAATTATAAAGTGAGCACTGTACACTTTGTATTCCATGTTGTAATAGAAATCAGTATATTTGGAAATATAGAAAAAACATTCACAAATATTTAATAAATATTTACTAAATATTCACAAATATTGAATAATATTATATTCAATTGGCATTCTGTCACATAACAGTGCGATTAATTTTTAAAATTGCTATTAATTTATTTGAGTTAATCGCATGAGTTAAATGCGATTAATTTACATCCATAACATAAATCTTTTCAAAATCCCTTACCACTGGCACTATAGACTTGCTGCTACACTTCTTCTAGCTCAGGGATCAGCAACCCTTGGCATACATGTCATAAGTGGTACATGAGCCAGTTTTCACTGGCATGCAGGGCCGGAACTCAGCACCATCCTGTCCCTCCTCCTCTCTCCCTCCCTCCCCCTGCCCTGTGTAACAGGGAGCTTGTGCTGCAGCTCCAGCTTCCTGATTGGGCGAAGGCATGGGAGACGTGTGCGTCCCTGTGGCTTCCCCTGCCTGGCCTGGGTGTGCAGCTCGCGGAGCTAAGGTGTTAATCACCTGATGCACTACAGGCTCTGTTTCCTGTTTCAGGAGAGGGCAGGGCTGGGCTTGCTTGGCTGGGTGGCTGAGCCCCTTCCTCAGCACCCTGCTGCACCCAGCTGGGCTGAGGCCAGCCCTGGGCTGCCCGGGCTCTGCCTCCCCCAGCCGCAGCCTGCAGGCAAATGGCTGGTCTGGGCAGGGAAGAGACTCTGTCCCTGCCTCTGCCCGCCCCAGCGCTGCTGCTCTGCCGGTAAGTGTGCTGGGGGCACAGGGATGTTGGGGTAGGAGAGGGGATGAAGGAGGATGCGGGGGCAAGGGTTTCATTGAGGGGCATGGGGCGATTCAGGGGATCAGCCTGGGGGGATCATGGGCCTGAGGGGAGCGAGGCTGAAGCGGAGGGAAGGTGGGGGGGGGGATATACAATTTTATTTTGCAGAAACTGCACTTTCCTTTACTCCCCATTTCTTTGCTTCCCTCTCCAACTAGTTATTTGACTGCATTCTCACCCTTTCTGCGTTATTCCAACTCCCTCCTGCCCCCAAACACCCTCTCGTACCCCCACCCCACAGCCTCTCCTGTCACCAAACTCCCTTTTCACCCCATTCTGCACCCTGCCACCTCCTGTCCAGATCCTGCATCCCTATCCCACTCGCTGGCAGCCCTGTCCTACACATTGAATCTTTCATTTTTGTTCTCACACCAGAGCCTAAGGGGGTTCACAAAATTCACTAACTCCAGAACCCCAGAAAAGCAAATCTGGCCTATGGGAAGCCCTGAATCTTAGTCCTCCCTGTCCCTTCCCTTGACCCTGTGGGGCTGGAGTGCCAGAAGAGTGAGGCGTATCAGTTGGGGGCCACATCAGTGAAGGTTGGGGGTTTTGGGAGGAGTTTTTTTGCTTCTCACTGGTGTGGTCACCAACTGATTTTTTTCTGTAGGTCAGTGCCCCCGACCCAAAAAAGATTCCCCTGCCCTGCCATAAATAAAGAAAACATTGAAACCTTTTGTATTGTACATAATATTTTAACTTTGTTTAAAATGAAATTTGATAAACTAACATGAGAAAGTTAAAATGCTCAATCTGTTTAATAATTTAAATTAAACCATTCTCCCCAGTTGCAGCACTAGCAAAATGGCTCGGGTGTAATTATGTAATTTAACGGTGAGTTTCTATTGGCAACTGGTAGCCCATGGAATGGTTTGCATTGACTACGGTGGTCCACAGGACATGCAGTGGAGAGAGCCCTTCCTCCCCACCTCCTCTCCCACTAGTGGCACAGCTCAAGGCAGAAAGATTAAATTTTGGCACACCACTTTAAAGAGTTGCTTACCTCTGCCCTAGTTGAAGGAAGAGAAACTGTTGCTAAATGAGTGCTGGGCTCCTGCTGAAGCTGTAGTGGCTGCTCCTGTGTATCCTCTTACCTTGTTTTCCATCTGCAAAGTGTGTGGATGTGTGGGGAGAGAGAATTTCAAGTGGTCTTTCTGTGTTGTCCCCCTCTTTTCAGCTCATCTTTAAAAAGCCACAAAGAAAAAAAGTCTCAGCCTCTATGTTGGTTTAATTTCCAGATTAAAATGTATTTTACATTTTGCACATATCTGTCCAAAATTGTTGCTGAAATTTCATAATGAGAGCCATGTTTCAGCTGCCCAAAATGCCAAAAGCTTTAGAGAAACTTTCTGGGAAAATGTTCACAACTTTCACACAGCATTCAAGTCTGTGTATTGTGTAAAGTGCAAGTATCTTCATTGTTAAATATTATTTTTCCTCAAAGAAGTGCTGTACATGTAATAAGTGATATGTTTAGATGGCTAAACTTTTGAGTGGAAAACTTAAGAATGGGAGCTGCATAACATTTCCAGGCAGCTGGAATTCAATTCTACACACAGTATTAAGCAAATGTTTCTAGAGAAGAGCAAACATCTGGAAGACAGATATTCATGGGCTGTGGTTTTGAGCAATCTGAAACCATGATGTCTTAACATTTGAATACATTTTAGAATGGTCAGGTTTCAGCTACTACCGCTAACTGCAGTAAGTGTTTTGTCCTGTTTGAACTGTTGACAAGAGAGACTGGGAATTCTACATGGGTGAGCACAGCACCAGTTCTGCTGCTGCAGATAACCCATAGGAAATAATTTTATTTAGAGTAAATTGTATTCTAGATCAAACTTTTCATAGTTCTCTTTTATTCCCTCTGACTAAAGATATTTGCAAGGAAACCAGACCTTTGAATCAACTGCTCCTGCTGAAGGCAGAACCCTCTGTGATATACTCACTTTCACAACAAATTGTGATGTCATAAATACAGATTTATGACTAGATGTGAAGAAAAGTAGCAGGCGCAGATGAACAAAAATAATTTTTCATATAACCATGGATGTCTTAGAGATATAGAATGTGGACATTTATATACAGAAATTATATGATTTAGGAGCAGAATCATTTCTTGATAAAACAATATTTTAAGAACTCTATGATGTATTGGTTACTTTTAATAAGATTGTAGAATAATGGATCTGGGAAAAATTCCAGAGCAAAACATCCATTTATTCTTCGTTCCTGCATTTTAATGGTAACTATATTTTGAAATACTGGATTGATGGTATGATTTATTTTTCTTCACCCTGGCTCTTACATTGATTCTTGCACCAGCACTGGGCAGGTCAGTTTTTTAAACCTAGTGTCCTGTGTCTGTGCAGAAAAATGTAAATATATACGCAGAGACAAATGTGGTAATTATATGTACTGTTATAGACGGTAGCTATAGGGCTTTGTTCTCTGTCTTCAGTGTTTAAAATTAATGCATTTGCCACTGTTTCGTCTGTGAAGTCTAGAAGATGCTTCTCTGCCTTACAGTTGTGCTGTAAGGATTAATGAATTTTATAAAGTGCTTTTTGAAGCCTTACCTGTTACTATATAGAAGTGCTATGCAGTTTAATTGTACTGAATATTTTTCAGTTGGTGGTGTTTCTAGTTATGCCAGCATGTGTTTTAAACTGTTGCAAGCCATCATTTCTTCACTTTTCAATATTCTGCTTTGTTTTGTTTTGTCCTCAGCCCTCCTCTAATTCAGATGATAAGCAGCTGTGCACATGGAGCCTGAAGGTGACACCTGTTGATTACCTGCTGGGTGTAGCTGATTTAACAGGAGAGCTGATGCGGATGTGCATTAACAGTGTTGGAAATGGTGATATAGACACCCCTTTTGAACTGAGCCAGTTTTTGCGTCAGATTTATGATGGTTTTTCCTACATTGGCAACACTGGACCCTATGAAGTGTCTAAAAAATTATATACCTTGAAGCAGAGTCTGGCCAAAGTAGAGAATGCCTGCTATACTTTAAAAGTGAGAGGTTCTGAAATCCCAAAGCACATGCTGGCTGATGTGTTCTCCACCAAATCAGAAATGATTGACCGAGAAGAGGGTCTTTCCTAAAACACTGAGACAATCATGACCCTGATGGGGCCTGGGCTATACAGTTGAAAGCATGTTAATATTTTGGGTTTGTTTTCAATAAACCCTCATCATGGCTTTTATGTAGTGATGTTTTTAGTTTTACTTAGCAGAGCAAAAGTAAACTTTCAACCAAAAAAAGAAAAACCTTTTAACATAATGTATAGTGAACCAGTGTTTGTATCTGTCTTCTCTGTGGGCAGTCTGTTTTCTTCTACTTCGTGTGCTATCATAATGACCAAATGCTGTACTCAGTGCTGGTTGTCTTTCAGTGAAATTAACTCACTTCAAACTGCCTTACTATTGCCTCAGTTTTCAGAGATCACAGGATGTTTGGAGTAGGCTGTGAATAAATTTTTGTAATTACCTACAAATTTCTCTTGGGCCCTACACCTTAGTGTGGCCTGTTTTTGTGTACCTTTATCGTATCTAAAGTAGTGAACCATGTCAAAATGGGGATCCTAAAGACCTGGAGAAGCAGGAGTGTCCTGGTTTAATCAGAGCAAAATACGGCGAGTCTCCCAGCATCTAAATCTACCATTGTCTTTGATCTATTAGATTATTTGGATCAAAATGTTTAATAGGCCCAGTTGAGCAAACTTGTCTGATGCTGGATCACCATTGTTTAATTTTGTATCTGCTTAACTCAAATGTTTGTCTCAATGGGGCTGAAATTGAGGCAGAGCCAAAGGTGCTGTGTAATCTGTAGTTTGGTCTGAATATTTTTGCACATGAAACTGAAATTAAAGTTTCCTGCTCATTGACTTATAACACCTGCTAAATATTACTGTATACTGTCTATTCCAGGGCTCAGAGCTTTATTTTAGCTCTGCTCGTTCAGATTTCTTGTTGCCTTATTGATTTGGCATCCGTTGGAAAATGCTTTAAAAATTAAATGCATTGTTTTAAATTTAAAGAATAAAAGCTTTAACTGATGAAGATTCATAGTGTGCTGGCCGGACCTGTTCCTGGACAAGTGCAGAAACCCAGCCAAACAAGTTTAACATGGATAATTCAGCACTAGGACTGATTTATAGAACCTCCAGGAACTCCAATGGAGTTGAACTGGTGTTACTAAAGAAAGTATTTGGTCCAGTGTATTTGACTGAGAGGTGACTTATCCCTTTGAAATGTGTTGCCTCGGGTGTCTTAATACGCTTATGAAATATAAATTGCAATAAAAATAAAGCAGACAGGCAAATTCCCTGCATTTATTTGGTATTCTTGAGATCATTGGCAGATAATCTGAATTCTCCACTTGTGTCCAAAGTTGCAAAAGCTCCTTGAAAATGTATATTATGCGGAGGAAAAGTAAATATAATAATAAAATTTTTAAAAAAATTATAAAAATATTTCTGGAAATAGACACTGCATGTTTTTATTGTCCACTTCCTTATGATGTAGTTCTTCCATATTTATCCCATTAGCAATGGTGTATCCTAGTTAATGTGGGTCATCTGAGATATGATCAGAACAATAATTACTTACAGTGTGTAGCACAATTTTTTTCCATTGTTTTTCCATGTAAAGCAATATTTGGTGAGTTAAAAAGGAGTGTTTTTCCAATTGTTTAATACCTTTTAAAACACTTTTTTTTTTACAATAAAATCATTCAAAAGTTTTTGCTGACAGGTGGTAGTTCTTTTACCTATCTGTCCTATTTGAGAATATTTGATGAATAACAGCTGAGTGTTCTTCTTGGTTATATGCATTCAATTCTTATAATTCAGTGCTTTATTCAAAGGTCTGACTCATTCCCCAAATTGTACCTGATGATTGGCACCCACCAATACATCATTGCTTCTCCCCCATTAAATTTACTCTATTAATTAAAAATAGTAATGCAATTATGACTCCTCTGGTGCATAATCAAATGCAGGACACTTGAAGAAATTGGCACTGATGGCAAGACAAGTTTATTCCTGGGATGAAAAGACAACAATACCAAGTTTCTGTTCCATCTGCTTTGGTTTTGGGGCACCTTTTGTATCTGCAGCCTGATTTTTTTCAGCTGTTCTGAGCACCTAGAGTTTCAGTTGAAGCTGATGAAAATATGTTACTGTGCATTTTGGGAGCAGAGAACTGACACCTCAAATTTACAGTAAGATGTACTTGTCTGAAGCAAAACCATGAAGAAATAACGGTTAGAGACATCCTGAGATGTTAAACAGAGGTCTCTTCTATCTGTCCTGGCAGCTATCAGGTGTGAGTTAAAAATTCCAGGCTCTTTTTAAACAGACAATAAGATGAACCCGGCTGCCCTGGCAGTGTTTCCTTCTTTCAGTAAGATTCTAAAGCCCAAGCTGCTTCATTTATCATTGATGAGCGCATAATAGCTACCGTACTTCACAGAACAGCCACTGGACTGGTACCATCTCCCATTTATTTTAAAGTACTTTGGAAACTTTGAATATGAAAGAATCAGTTTTTCTCTTGTCACAGTCTAAGAACACTTACATGCTCTGATGAATATATATTGGCTTTAATAATTTTGAGATTGGAATAAACTTTTGACATGGCTACAGAAGATAATTTTTTATAAATGATGTCTAACATGATTTTTAAGCCTCTTAGGGACCCTGCTGTTCGGCAAATCAAAGCCATGAGTAATCTTTAGTGGAAACAAAGTGTGTGTGGTGTATTAAAGCACCATGACAGATGGGAAATAGCTAATGGTTTGCAAACCTCTTGCTCAAGGAAATATTTTTTTCTCCAAAAACAATTACACTATAGTTGTTTGAAAAATGACAGACATTTATCAACAAAACAAGCTGCTAAACAAGCAATGGCAGTTTTCCCATTTTTTATCCTATTACTCTGTGGAACCATTGATATGCCTGGTATTGAGCCAGAACAAGGTGACATCATAGCAGATGTTTTATGAAGGCTGCCTTGCGTGCTAAAATCCTCTGCCTTTTTGAAATCTTTTTCAGAGGAGTGAATGTCCTTTTTGGAATCACATTTGTACAGAAACTACTCATTTTCAATGGGGAAAATAAATCCATCCATAATTTAGCTCTCCTTGTCTGCCAGTGAAATTATGTAAGAGATCAGCTGACAGAATATTATTTCAACTTACTATCTTACTTTGATTTTTGCACAAGGTGTATAATAATCACATTTAAAACTTGGTATCTGTACTGTGCCCAAAACGTACATAGTGCTTTATGGAATATAGAGCAGATCTGGCCTGTGCCCCTAGGAGTTTACAACCTAAGATTAGACAAAACAGAGCAAGGAAGATGGAAAGTAGAAGGGAGAAGATGGAGAGGAAGGTAAGATGTGGTTTATATCAAAAGAAAGTGGTTGCTTGGTTTGGTGCTTGCCAGATACTGAAAAGAAGCTTTAAAGTTTTTAAACATGTAAGGAATTACAATAACTGTTCTCTTAGGATAGAGAAGAATCACAAAAGAGGAGAAAGAGATGGTGTTTGTGGGAGGGAAATGGAGAATAAAAGGACATGAAGGCAGGAGGACTGTAGGGAAGAGTAGCCAAGGATGAAGATATCAAGGAAGATCAGGGAGGTGCAAAATGAGCTGGATACATCTGTGAGAGGTGAGATCATGGGACGGTTGTGTGGGTCAGGAAATGAGACAAATTTTAAACCAGATGATTTTGTTAAGAAAAAGATTTTTAAGGGAATCAATTGAAAGAAGGAAAAGGCTGATTTCCATCTGGCCACCTCCAGGCTTATGTCTAAAGTTGGACAGCTGGTTTCATAAGGTGCTGCTGTCTTCTTGGAGCTAATAGGAAATGCACACATGGAGCAGCACTTGCAAGATTACTCCTCTGCCAAAAACCAACAAAACTTACTTTTCTGTTTTTATTTACATACACAACCTGGGAGGGCGTGGGGTGGGGTGGGGAATGATCCTAATTCACAATTTTTGCAAAGTGCAAAGGGATCATTTTACATACTCTTTTACTTTGGCATCTATGCATTGGGAATCACAAGCCTTTAAGTTTGTGACATACCAAAATTAATAAAAAAATGCTTACAGTTACCACTGCTGCCATTCCTCTCATTTCCCTTTTTCTGTTTAACTCCCTCACTCTTTCCTATCCCATTTCTGACTCCCTTTCTCAACTTGTTCATTTATCAGGCTATGGCCAGCAGGTAGGAAGGAGCTGCACTGTTTTCCTGAGCCACCTACTATGATGGTACCATGAGTCAGTCATGTCCATCCTAGCTGAAACATCTCAATCATTTCTATCCTTGCTGAAACATCTCAGTGCATGAGCATGTCTCTTGCAAAGCTGTCAGAAGCAGAGATCTGTTGGGCTCTGAATCCAGGTTCGCTTTGCTTATGCCTCTCTTGAGAAATGCTGCTGAAACTGGTTGATCTGGATGGACTTCTGTTTTGTTCAGTATCCTATAACAACTGTTGTACCATGTGTCTAGAAAAGTTGATAGAGGTGATATTTCTTCTGCATGCAAGTAACACTTGGTTATTTTTAGGTTTATAATCTTCACAAGCCAAAGTAAAGTTTAGCAAGCATGGAGCATTTTTCTAGTTTAGGAGAGTGTTATTCAGGATCACCCTTTCTCACCAATTTACCCTCCTTAGCCCACTTAACGTCACTTTTAAAGGCCTGTCTCTATGGAACCTAACAGTGGAGCGTTTGCCTATAACTTCTTCTAGAACTAGTCAGTGCCTCCCTGATTATGGGCCAGAAGTGATATACCATGTGTCTTCTGGCAGTTCATCCCATTGGATAGCAGGCTGAGATTCTGGTGCTATTGTGCCTTGCCTCTAGTCTCTGCAGTCTGAACTCTGAGTCCCTGCCATTAGATTTCTAAAACCAACTTGTAATATATTTTTACTGTACCTTCCATAGTTTCCCTCTTATAATCACATTTGCCCCATATTATTTAAATAAAGGGTTTCTGTCACAAAGGATCTGCCCTTCATTACTGAACAAGATCAGACAGCCCATCAAGCCCAATTTCCTGTGTTGCCCGCTTGGCATTCCTTAGCTTATGACAGGCATGGACTTAATGAGTGCTCGGGGGCTCAAGCACCCACTGAAAAAAAATTGTGGTTTCTCAGCACTAGGAATGTGGGTGGTGCATCCCAAGCCAAGGCAATCCCACAGAGACACTGGAGTGGTTGTGCCAAAGGGGCAGCGTGCGTGTGTGTGTAAGAGAGAGAGAGAGGAGCTGAAGGGGGAGCATAGGCAGTGTCTCCTCCTGCCTATGACACCTACTGACCATAGAGAAACATGAGAGGAGATGTAACAGCCTTCAAATATGTCAGAGATTGTTATAAAGAGGTGATTGATTGATCTCTATACACCAAGGACGAGACAAGAAGTAATGGGCTTAATTTGTAGCAAGGGAAATTTAGATTAGTATTAGGAAATGTTTTCTAATTCATAGTTAGTTAAGCACTAGAACAGATTACATAGGGTAGCTGATTGATCCGTCACAGAAGGCTTTTAAGGTCAGGGAAGGTGTATGTATACCTGGGCTATATCTACACTGGCACTTTACAGTGGCACAGCTGTGCCATTACAGCTGTCCTACTGCAAATTATGCAGTATAGTGGCTTTTTTCAGCAGGAGAGAGCTTTCTTGCCAACAAATAAAACTACTCTGAATGAGAGGTGGTAGCTCTGTTGGCAGAAGAGTGTCTCCCTCTGACAAAGCACTGTCTACACTAGTGCTTTTTGTTGGTAAAACGTTTGTTGGTCGAGGGGTGTATTTTTAACATCCCTGACCCTCAAGACTGTGAACAATGAAAGTGTAGTGTAGACATCGCCAGCTGGGGAGACTCTGTTTATTCCTGCCTCAGCACGGGGGATGGACTAGATAGTCTTTTGAGTACCCTCCCAGCCCTTTACTCTATTATTCCAAAAATTGAGCTAATTGCGGTGTTAGTGCAAAATGCTGGACATCAGTTTACGAATTATGCTGAGGATGCAAAGAGCAGGATTATTTCATGTCTGTTTTTTAAAACAATCTGCCTTACGGCAGTTCCTTTCAGACTTAACTGGGGTGCGAGGTGCTGTTCAAACACATAGGGAGAGGCAATTCCTGCTCCAAAGAGTTTGCAGTCTAAATAAACAAGACAGACAAAAGAATCAAAGAGGAAAGAGGGGTACAGATGGGTGAAGTGACTTGACCAAGGTCTCACAGCAGGCCTAGGCAGAGCCAGGTCTTCCACACTGCCTCTAATCTTAAAATACTTTGTACATACACCAACACCATCACCAGTATGTCACAAGAACCAGCTAGGATTCCTTTGTGGATATATCAAAATGTAAGTAGTATTTATACCAGTGGTGGGCCACAGGTGGCCCAGTGGGGCTCCACCTGCAGCCGGTGGACCCTGTCTGCCCCTTCCCTTATGTGCCTCTCACTCACTAAGGCACTGGAGCCCTGAACTTCCTACTCTTCTCCCCCCCCCCCATCACTTTCGTAGCACATGAATCCACTGATTCACACTCTGTCGCCACTCCTCCCCATCCCTCCCAGAGCTGGAACATTACAAATCAGCAGTTCAAGCTCTGGGAGGGAGAGGGAAGGGTTGGAAGTGTGGGGGTCCAGTGCCCAATGCACAAGAGGCGCATGGGAGAGGAAAGCCGACAGATTGCAGTCACTGGTGAAACCCCAGTGGGCTGCAGGCAGCTGCAACTCACTGAGATGGAGGGCCACTCGTGTGGCCCACTTGCTGTTCATGGTTGCTCATCATTGATATATACACACTTTTTTTGTGAAATATTAGCAAGCAAATTTCAAAAGGCAGGTATAACATTGTTCATTTAAACTATTTACAGAGGAATTCAAACTAGCTTTAAAAAATTATGCTTGTGTTCACTTTCTTTTGCTCTCTCTATTTTTCCAGCCTGCCTTCCCGATTTTAATCTGTATCTCTATTTGTGCTAAAATGAATACACAGCAAAAATAGAGAGAGACATCACCTGTAACAGTATAGTGAGAGGAACTGTAGCCAGAAGATGGGGAACCCATGTAAAACCTCTCCTCTGAGTCTTGCCAAATGGATAACAGCAGAATGCATTCCACTTATAACATGTAGCAGGAGCAGACAGGTCAATGCTACCATCTTGTGGTGTGAAATATTCTCTCTCTCTCTCTCTTTTTTTCCTCCCTGTGCTTTATCCTCCTTAAGGATTCCAATTCTGCTTCTGCACCTTTGTGGCTATAACTACTATACACTTGTCTATCATTTTTCTCCATATATGAGTAGCAAAAAATGAGCTTGAATGTGAAGTGAAAGAACAATTATTTTGGGAACTGGGATCTAGCCTCTCCCATATAAGAAATGTTGCTTTATGGGTGTAGACTTTAAAATTGCTAAGTATGTTGGACCCCAACTTTCTTTATATCTATGACAACAACTTCTTGATCCCCCTATCGGGTATGAAGGCCTGATTGTGCTCAGCATGATATGTCCACAGGGTAGGAATTTTTAAAAGTGCCAGAGTTACTTAGGAGAAGCGAGTCTATGAGAACTTTCAGTTTATATTTACAACACTATAACAGATGGAATTTAATTACTTTAATAATTTTGGAGTACATTTTGTGGCAAAGACATTATGCCCAATTTGCACTGTATTGGAAGGGGGCCCTTTGTTGTGATGAGAGCTACTATTGTGGCTGTAGCATTAAAGAAGGTAGGAGGGAGGATGAATGTTGATAATAGACTGCCTTGAAACATTTTAATCTCATTTAACAGATCCTGTATTCCTATGTCTACACTCATGGCTTTTTGTGCGAGTAATATGCAAATGAGGCTAAGCGTGGAATATTGCTGAGCCTCATTTGCATACCTAATGAGCCACCATTTTTTTTCAGAAGAGGCTCTTGCGCAAGAAGGAGCATCTACGCTGCCCCTTCTTCTGCAAGAAAAACCCTCTTGCGCAATGACGTTACACCTATTACTTTTCAGAAGAACAGCAGTGCGCACGAGGATTTTTCTTGCGCAAGAAGGGGCAGTATAGACGCTCCTTCTTGGCAAGAGCCTCTTCTGAAAAAAATGGAGGCTTATTAGGTATGCAAATGAGGCACGCTTAGCCTCATTTGCACATTACTAGCGCAAGAAGCCGTGAGTGTAGACATAGCCTGGAGGTATTGGTCAAAAGAACAGCAGGGCCATAGCAGTAAGCATTTAGAAGTGAGTGTTGGTTCTCTATTACGCTGTGTCTAGGGGTCATTCTTGATAAACAAGGTAGTACATCTCTGAATTACATAAAGAGAAAATAGTTCACATGTTCTGCTACTTGCTGTGCAATATCAATATCCATGATGAGCTTAATTTTTAGGACTTGTCTCATACAACACTTAAGTGAGTAGACTTTGTTTGCATGACTAATTGAAGTCACTGCTTTCATATATGAAGATTACATATACTAATAAATGTGTGCGGATTTGAGCCCTAAATTACCTTAATTTACATTAAGAGTGTGTTAGCTGTAAAGAAGACTTTATGAGCCTTTTTGGATGTTGAGTTTTAGGTATAAAATCAAAGGCCTTTGCATATGTGTGTTTAAATAAACAAGTGGGGGGGAAGTCAACGATACTATGTTGATGAGTGCTACAGGCAATCATAAGATTGAAACAATATGTAACTTAACAAGATTTCACATCTGTATATAAAATAGGTTGGTACAACATACAGTCTTACTCCCTTAGTGAGATATGATGATTAATTATTTAAATACAGACTACTCTAACTTCCCAGGAAAACATTCTGCTTCAGGATTCTTACAATTGTTTTTAGGGGTCTCCCTAAGTCATGGTCAAACTGCCCTCTTTCCGCTCCCTCCCCCAGTATTTTGTAGTTTGAGGAGACTCAAATCAGAATGCTCCAGTCTCTTTCAACCACTTGGGGACTGAGATGTATTTTAAACTAAACCATTGAATTTCCACCTTCTCGGGTAGTGGAAAATGGTTTGATTTTGTGTGGTTATGCAGCTGTTGTGGTCTCTCTAAAATGAAAGTCAGGACAGGGAAGTATTGCATTGTTGGGGGGGGGGGGGTCACAAATTTCTCTGCTCAGCACCAGCTTCCGTTCTTCTTCTCACTGTTCTTTCTGCCTACTACTCTCTAGATAGCAGGACATCATTAAAACTTAAGCCTCCAGTGTTCACATCCACATTTTTTTAAAGTATTTTAGTTCACCTTTAAATAAGATAAGAAATTATTCTATCCTAGGTAATGTAACACAGATTTATTATCTGGATAACTTTAGTGGAGAGACATTTATACCAGTCATTTATGAAGCTTAAAATAGACTTTGCAAGATGCAATGCTGTCTCTATACCATATCTCATCACAATGTTCCCTTTAGATCATTTCTTACTGCACTGTTGTTGCCTGTGATGCTGAATGACTCCTAACCCACTATAGTGGATTCAGTTTTACAGATGCTGCGTAGAGGCACATTGTCACTGCCTCTATTGTCACTCAAAGCACAGATAGTAGAGTTCTATTGCCTTTTTGTCATATAATCTTTATTGTAATATTTCATCACCCAAACTCACAAAACTTAAACAAATCTTAACCAAAATATGCAGTTCACACTGGGATGATGGGAAAAATATACAAAGTCTGGCCCATTCCACCTCTTCCTCCAGTTTACCATTAGATGGCAGCAGAGAGCTCCTTTCCCAGAGCTCCAGGATTGCCACAGGCAAGGAGTAATTTTATATCCTGTGGTGGCCAATATTGGAAGATAAATATCACTATGGGAATTCAGTACAAAGTAAGCTTTTAAACTGAAATGACTAGGTGTGCTAGCATTGAAAGGAATGCAGAGGTCACATATCAATAAAACAATATCCTATAAAATCCTTCTTCATACTTCCCTGAGCCTCTTCCATGAAAACAATTAGTGGATACTCTAGAATTGAATGCTATGACTCACTCCAGTAATTTGGTCAAGTTTTATGATCATGCAGTTGGTTGATTTAGTGAAGGGAAATAGGCGATTGTGAGAATTTCCTGCCTTTTCTTTTTTCCCTCTTTGTAATTTTTCTGTGCTTTATACCAGAGGCACATATGATTGCAGCATGGACTTCCAGATGCTCACTCTTCACACAGCCCTTATTCACAAAATCTTTGTCCAACAGGGAATGTACTTTAAAATGTTTTTCAGTGCTTTGTTGTCCAGCTGTTGGCACAATACCGTTTTTATTAAAATTATTAAACAATCCATCTGTAACCACCTCCTAGAGGATAATAAGGTTAAGGAATAGTCAGCATAGAATTGTCAAGAACAGATCAGGCAAAACCAACATAATTTCCTTCTTTGACAGAGTTATTGGCCTACTGGATGGGGGGAAAGAAGACGTAATATATCTTGATTTTAGAAAGGCTTTTGACACAGTGTCACATGTCATTCTCATAAGCAAGCTAGAGAAATGTGGTCTAGATTAAATTATTATATATAAAGAGTAGTTATCAATGATTTTTTTTGTCAAATTGGGAGGGTATATCTGATAGAGATCTTCTGGGGTTTGTCCTGGGTCTAATACTATTCAGTATTCTCATTAATGACGTGGATAATAGGATGAAGGTTATGCTTATAAGATCTGTGGTTCACTCTAAGACAGGAGGAATTGCAAGCTCTTTGGAACACAAGATTAGAATTAAAAGCAACCTTGATGACAAATTGGAGAATTGGTCTGAAATCAACAAGAGGACATTCAATAAGGACAAGTGCAAAGTACTACACCCAGAAAGGAAAAATGAAATGCACGTCTCCAAAATGGGGGGAAAGCATTGATATGGTACTTCTTAAAAGTACCTGGTGGTTATAGTGATTACAAAATGAATTTGAGTCAATAATGTGATATAGTTGTAAAAAAGGCTAATATGATGCTAAGGTGTATTAACAGGTGTGTCATGTATACCATCTGAGAGGTAATTATCCCACTTTACTTGGTACTGGGGAGGCCTCAGGAGGAGTATTGTGGCCAGTTCTGAGTGCCACACTTTAGGAATGATGTGGACAAACTGGAGCGAGAGCAGAGGACCGCTATTAAATTATTTGAAAGCCTGACTTATGAGAAAAGATTTTTAAAATGTTCACATCTAGTTTTGAGAAAAAAAGACTGACAGGAGGCCAGATGAGTCTTCAAGTAGATTAAGGGCTGTTCTAAAGAGAAAGATGACCAGTTGCTCTTATGCTCCCTGGAGGTAAGGCAAGAAGTAATAAGCTTAATTTGCAGCAAAGGCAATTTAGTTTAGATATTAGGGAAATCTTTCTAACTATAAGGGTTATTAAGCTCTGGAACAGGAAGGCTGTAGAATCCCCACCACTGATGGTTTTGAAGACCAGGTTGGAAAAAACACTTCTCAGGGATTCTCTAAGTTTACTTCGTCCTTCCTCACAGCAGGGTGCTTATCTTCATGGCCATTCAAGGTACTTTTCAGCTCCACATTTCTCTGCTTCATAATCCTCTTAGTAATAGTTGCATTGCAGGTTGGCTTTCCCTCTTCCAGAAAGCAGCAACCTCCTATTTCTGGGAAAGCAGCCACCCCTCTGGTTTTCTTCCTCTCCTATCGGGATTAAAACAGCAGCATTTCCTAGCCCCTCTCAACTGTTCCTCCACTCCTGCCTCTGCCTTTTTCTCACCCTACCCAGCATGCAGCTCTCCGGCACAGTTCCTCGCAGCTCCTTTGCAGGGGTGGGACTTAGCTGCATCAGATGACCCAGCAGTATGTAGGGGAGGGAGGAGATGTGACTGCAATGCATAGCATATCCCCACACACATTGCCTCTGCTTTTTTGCATATTTGCAAATTTCCATTAAAGACAGTGACCCCCACTAAAATAATTGAAAAATTGCTAAGATTCACCACAATATCACACTAACTCTAGCTAACTTTACAAACCACCTGCAAGATTTTAACAGTAAATATTTTGTTGAGTGGTAAATCTAGGGGCTTTGATTTTTTTTAATAGTTCTGTAACTTTCTCCAACTTTCCCAGTACACTGATAATACAATACACACTTAAGTCTTGAAACAATGCAAGATTTCAATGACACTGGAAAACCATGAGAGGTTTTTTGGGAAGAGTGTCTGTTCTAGCAGAAAAATCTCAAAGAAGTTGGCAACTATTCATGTCCAAAAAAGGAATTTTACAAATGTAATTCTATATGTACACACTTTGTCATTGAGGCTACGTCTACACAGTGGAGCTATTTCCGGATACCTCTGGTGTCCCGAAACAGCTATTCCACGTCTTAAGGGTGTGACGGCATGTTGGAGTTTTCCCGTCTCCTGCACCCCTGTAATGGCACAGACAGACTCCGCCAGCCAGTAGAATAGAGGGAGTTTATTGCTTCTCCAGGATACAGCACAGCACAGATGTAATCTGGTTACAGGGCAGGCCTAGGATGCCTCAGCCCCCCCTTGAGATGGGGGAGCCTAGGCCCCTAAATCCCAGCCTGTTGCCTAGGCCGCTTCCTCCATGATCCCAGCCCGAAACCTAACTCCCTCACTTCCAGCCCTGCCCCCAGCCAGGGCTCCACTCCGCCTTCTTCCCATTGTTCCGCTCCCTGGGAGATTTGAGGCCCCCTTTGCATAATGACTCATCCCCTGCCCTGCTGGGCTGTGCTGCAGACAACAAGCAGGGGAGGTCACTCACAGCCCACTGCCCAGCATAGCAACCAGCAAGGTACCTACACTATGTCACAAAGGACGATCACATTATATCAAAATATAACGGGCTCGCTATTCTGACGTCCCCGTAAACCTCATTGCACAAGGGATAAGGGATGTTTCAGAATAGTGCCTTATTTCAAAATAACATCGAAATAAGCATAGCGCAAATTGCATAGCCTATTTCGAGGTAAGGGTGTTGTGTAGACACACCCTCAGACTGCAGCTTCCCTATTTGTTCTACTAACAACTGTGTGTTCAATTTGCAAGATTGTTCCTTTCTCCTTAGGCTGACTCCTCACAAGCTGAATCTCTTCTGTTGTCACTATAAAAGGCAAACAAGTCAGAAGTGTATCAGGAGTTGAGATGAGTGAATACATTTTTGACTTGGTGGCAGTTTGGAAAAATCTTAACGCAGTTTGGATTTAAGCAAATGTAAATATTTCTGAATTTTCCATGCATTGCTAAAGTCTGTTTCAGGTCTGTTTCAGAATGGTGATTCAAACCTGGGTCTCCTTTGTCCACCTGGGTCTCCTTTGTCCTTACCTGCTGGGCTAAAGATCATAAAAGTGAGTGGGAAGCATCAGTCTTGGGTCACTTCCATGGCCTCCTCTTCTGGCTGATTTGTGAATGGCTGGAATTATTTGTGTCAAGTTTGCTAATAGTTTTGGGTTAACCAAAACTGGCTGTCATCAGATAAACTTATTCAAAAATGTTTTCCCTGTTTTCATCAAGAGTGAACTGGAACAAGATGCCCGTATCTACATTTTTTTTTAGTCTTTAAAGTTCTACCAGACTATTTGTTGTTTTTTTAAGTTTATCCTGTACAGACTAACTTGGCTACCCCCTGAAGCTTTGTATCTAAAGTAATCTGCTCATTGAAAGGATCTTGCAGTTTTGATGGAACACCTAAAGTTCTACTGTTAATTAATGGGGAATCCTTCTCCCACCCCACATTTTCAGGAAAGGTGAAGGATATGGCTCCTCCTGGAAAGCAGAAGTTGACTCTTAATAATATTATGTGGAGGGAGATAGTGAAGTTTTAGTGCAAGTCACCATGTTGCCCACCCTTTTGCCTTCTCTCTGACTCTTCCCCATTCTTAGACATTTGGTGTGGTTTTTTTTTTCTAATTGTTTCTCCATTTTCCTTACTCTCTTTTCTCTAATCACTCATCTCTTTTCTTTCCCTCCTTTCCACTTTTGACTTTTTCCTTTCATTGCTTTTCCTTCATCCTTTCTGCCTTGCCATATACTCCCTTTTCTTGCTTTTCTGTTTGCTTTCACATGCATGTACAGTTTTATAAGAACCGAGGCAAAGTTGTTCATAGGTGCAGTTTGTACCGGAACATCTTGTGGTCATCTTTTGGCACTGGCAAAATGAATTGTGGGCACAAATATGAGTATTTGCCCACTATTCAGTACAATGTAATCAGGGTGCAAACTATACTTGCAAAAAGGCGGCTGTCCTCCTGAAAATGTACCCTATAATATCTTTTCTCCATTCCAGAACCCTCAGGCTCCATGTTACAGACATGAAAATCCCAAGCCATTCTGTCTTTCTTTCATGAGCCAACTAGGTATCTTGGTTCTTTAAAAGATACATACTATATAAGAAATGAGGAAATAAGATCACGAAATGAGAAGCAACACTTTCCTTTTTTATCAGATGACAGCACACTTCTCCACAGTTTTAATGGCCTTCATTTGATTTAGAAGAATATTTTGCAGAAGCGAGCTTTAGTATTTTGAATGGTGCCATGTTTAACCTTTTAAATAGCATGTAGCTGAGAAATGTGGCCCTGTCAAAACTCACACATTTGTTCTTGCTGACATTCTTTCATTTTCTGTGATGACATCCAGAAAAAATAGGCATGAGGAAATTACATTATAATAAACCTGCTAGCATTGTTATATATGCCGAGAAATCTTATTGCTGTATACTCAACATGATGGCATGCTCGTACGTTTCACAGGCATGTGCTAAGTCTGGATTTAGCCTATTTTACAGGCTGAAGGTGAAGTCCTAGCCCCATTGAACTCTTTGAGGGCACATCTACACAGCAGGGCAAAAGTCAAATTAAGCTATGCAACTTCAGCGAAATTAACTGTGTAATTGAAGTTGAAATAGCTTAATTCGACTTTTGGCACGGTCTACACAGCAGGAAGTCAAATGAAGAACACACATCCTTCATCTTCCCTTACTCCTCGTGAAATGAGGGTTACAGGAGTCAGAAGTCTTCCAGCTCAACTTTATTTTGAAATAATGGCTTGCTGTGTAGACACACTCTTTGTTATTTCGGAATAACGTGCCAAATACGCTGCTATGTAGACGTACCCTGAGAGTTCTGCCACTAGATTTAGTGAGGTCAGGATTCCATCCTGAAACAGGACCAGAGTTTGTCCTGCTTACTGGTTTAGCAATGGAACCAACAGCAGAAGTTCACAGAATTAAACCTTGTCGTATTGGGTTTTGTTTATTTTGTTTTGTTATTTTCCTTTCTTTGACTGCCTTTTCCCTTTAGATGTTGCCAAGTGAACATGTTGTTTATGAGAGGTGCTGGGTTTACACATCTGTTTGTCTCCAGAAGAGGCATACCAGGTTAGGAGCAGCTGTGCATATTTTCCCCACACTGCTTTGCTGCTATGCCTCCTTTCTTTTCTGGAGGGTTTTTTTTTTCCAGCGGGAGGAGGGCAGTTCAGTTTCCAGGCCCCTGTCCACTTTTGGAATAACTCATGTCAGTATTTTCTCTTCATGTGAAGTTTTTATTACAGAGATCCGGATTTCACATCACACAAGAGTGAAGTTATTTGGCATCTTATCTAACCAAGATGAATATTTTGGCAGCAAACACTACAACCATCTCCCCACATCCCTACAATTTCTGTTCTATGTGCAGCTGGCCCTTTGGTGTTGATAATCAATATTTTATTAGCCTTTTAAGTAAAGTGTTGGCCTTGGGCCACTAGCCAATTTCTAACACTGACAAATGGCAGGAAAAGTAATTCATTCATCTGGAATATAGGTCTTTTAAAGGTGTTTGTACTTCTAAATGAAAATTAATTCCTTATTATGGACTTGGCTTAGGTTAGTTCACCAAACAATACACTCAGTCTATTATTTTACCACCAATGCATTAAAGTAGATTCATAAATACAGGCAACAGAATTAGACCATTATTGTAGTAGGAGATAACAATACACCATACACAAGTGTACATCATATCTCCAGAGTTAGAAACTGAACAAATCCAGCAGGCAGACTTCCATGTATTATCTCGCAATAATTGTTCATAGCTAGTAGACAAATTGTACTGCATAAGACAAGTTATTTATATTTTATATTTAGCCTAAAACTGTAATAACATCCTTTGACAATGGCATTATCTGATGGTGTCTGAAACTGAACCCACTTCCTATTTCCAGGCCTTAACAAATGACAATTTTTGTGTCGTCTGATGTTATTTCCTGAGACTGGGATTAAAATGAGGGGTTTTTTAACTTCATCTAGCTAGGTCTTTTTTGAAGTAAAGATCTATTTTAGACAATTAAATTTCCCAGAATTGTTTAAGTGTAGTTTCCATCACTAACCAGAATGTTTCCTTAAACCGTATAATCATATAGCCAGCAGCATTGCTGCCAAAGGATAGTAATACTAGCTAATCCTATAGGCAGTCAAAGAAATGTTTATGCCTGGTCAATGAGCAATGATTTGTGAAGCTCAGAAAATATAATTAATTTTTTTCTATTGACTAAGAAATGTGTAAATTCCTGTCATTTTACCCTCTGGCTCCTTTCCCCCGAGACCCCAATTGTCAGGTGACAACTGCATGAGGACAACTGCATGAGGGCTCCTCTCCCCAGCTACTTGGCACCGCTGCCCTTGGCCCTCTGGCTGCACAGCCCTGTGGATTCCACAGCCCTGGGAGCTCTGGTGGCAGCCCTGCGGGCACTCACAGCCCCACCAGCTGTGGGCTCTGCAGGCCTCCCCCTTTCCTGGTCCCACTTGCTGTGGCCCCTCATCCCATGGACTCTGGTAGACCCACTGGCTTCCTAGCCTCACTGGCTGAGGGCTTGGTAGCCTCCTACCCTGCAGACTCCATCAGCCCTGCTGGCTTCCAGGCCCACAGCAAGCTCTGTTGCCCCCCACTCCACGGGTTCCTGTGCCCCCGCCAGCTTCTCAGCTCGACCAGCTGTGGGCTCTGGTACCCCCTGGGCTCTGTTGCCCTACTGGACAGCTCTGCTCCTAGATGCCAGTAACCTCTGCACTGGGGCTCTCTAGTCCAGCAACATCTATGCTTCTTACTTCCGGACCATGGATGTTGCTGAACCAAAGAGTCCCAGACCACAGAGGATCAGCTTGTACTTTCCCTTCCCTTAGTAACAAAGGAAGATACTAAACATCTGCATTCGGATAATTTGCACTTAAGAAGAGGTCTTTGGGTTGCTGGTGTTAATTTTGGAATACATAAATCCTGGGCAAAATAATGGAAAAGATGATACAGGATTCAGCTGATAAAGAATTAAAGGCCAGGAATCAATGAATGATTAATGCCGGCTTTATAGAAAATATATCTTGTTAAATAAACCTGATTTCATTCTTTGATAGATTAAAACTTTGGTTGATAAAAGTTTGATAACTATGTAGATGTAATGTACTTAAACTTTTGTCAGGTATTTGACTTAGTACTGTATGACATTCTGTCTAAAAAAATGAGTGCTACTTGATATCAATAAAGCATATGCTAAACAGATTCAGAAATGGGATATTTCTAGTGGGGTTCCACAGAGATCAGGCCTAGATCTGACACTCTTCAACATTCTCATCAATGATCTGGAAGCAAATATGAAATTCACTGCTGCTAAACTTCAAATGAGAAATTAGAGACAGTTTTTTAGCAGCAAAGGAGATTAAACCATTGGAATAAAATATCAAGGGATGTGATGGATTTTCCAACTCTTGCTGTTTTGATAACAAGACTGGATGTATTTCTGGAAGACCATGATTTAGCAAGACAATTTATTGGGCTTAAAACAAAGGTAACCGGGTGAAATATAACTGACTGTGTTATACTGGAGATCAGACTAGATGATCTAATGGTCTCAGTGGCCTTAAACTGTATGAATCTCCAAATGAAACTGGAGTTAATGTTCAATACATGGGAGTATCCTAAGAGTAAAAACCACACATGAGCATTGTAGTTATCTCCAAAACAAGGGTTACAAACCCAAGAATTTTAGAATTATGGTTACATTTAAAAGAAATCAAAACATTTTAAGGCATGGAAGTATACAGGGCTCTGAAACAACCCTAGTGCTAACTCTGCGCTGTAGTGACTGTAGTAAGATGAAGGCCTAATACATAAGCCAATGCCGCACAGGCCTGGTCTGAAGCCTGAGGCTTAGTTAACAATGGACAAAACATGGCTAACATAAAGCAAAGCTAAGCTGTGAGCAAGAGGCAGGCCTCAGCCCACAGAACTTGGCATGAACAGGGCTGAGTGCACAAAACACTAATTGGTGCTAGGTACTGATTGCAGAACAATAATTGGTATTGGTCATAAGTGGAAAGCACATGATACCACTAGCTCATTAAAAAAGACCTTGGTACCCACTTCTCACAGATACAGACCCAGGTTCAGGAAAGGGTCTAAAATGACAGCATAATGGATAGAGATGATCTAATCAAACCACGAGGTACAGGGTGATAGGTGGTATCTAAGTAGCGTCAGAGGGTGGCAACCTGATATGTCAGCAGTGAGGTGTGACTTGTTTGAACCTGTATATAAAATGGTGTCTTAGGGGGACAGTCTTTGTATGACTGAGTAATTCCATTGTGGCAAGTACATATGCACAGTGGTTCAGTAGAGTCTACTGACAACTATTACTGTACTTTGCTTAACAATAAACCTGGTCTGGCACCTTCAATCCTTATCCGATTTGTGGTCTTTGGGGGCTCTCTTGAGGTCTGCTGTGGAAATTGAGTGCACAAGTCAACACGGCAGACATTACTGAGCACATACGCAAGCAGCCTTCTGGTTATCATCAACAGAGCCTGAGACCTGTGAGGACACCTCGGCAGTAAATCCTGACTGCCTCCTGAATAACTACAGTGACACTGTGCAATAACTACACATATAATAGTTTGTAGTCTCAGATTGTTTAAAAATACATGATGAATTCTGGTATTTTTCTTGTCGTTTAATTACAGGTCAGAGTTAAGGCTGATTGCCTACCTTAATTGTGCACTTCCAGACCTTCACATTTGGACATCTTTAACAGTCACTGAATTTTCTAATATTGTGAGATTTGTGATAAATTTGGAACAGTTGGTACCAATGTTCCTTCTAATCTTTTCTGGATGTGCACTTAGCACTGTGTGCATCCCAACCAGTAGGCTTGGCAGTTTTCCACCTTCAGTGAGTTCATATCACCTCTCAGACTCTAGTGAATGACAAAAGACTACTTTATTAGGGCTGCAGGACATTGGCACAATTGTTTTAAATTACAAACAAAAATTGAACCAGCTGTCCCTAATCCAGCCCCTGGGGTAGTCCATTACAGAGGTATGAAGATGGGGCACATCAGGTCCAAAAGTGGTAGAAATACTCCCTCCAGGAAAGTCTCAGCTAGAGGTAACAATGTATTGGCCTGCAGATCTTCTAGCCATAGTCCAGTCCTTTTCTCTGCCTTAATTAGACCTAAGCTCCCTTGTTTGGTGATCACTTCTCTTGCTCTTGCCCTTGCCAATAGGTTGGCCAAACCTCCTGTATCGTCTTAGAGTCTCTAGGAATTTAATCTTTAATTAAAGATTATGCCATGTAATGAAACCTCCAGGAATAAGTTCAACCAAAATTGGCAACCCTGCTTAACAGAAACAGGCTGCCTGCTGGCCCAGCTCTAAGCCTTTTGGTCCCAACTCCCAGTCTGCCTGATTTTTTTTCCCCTCCACAACCAGCTCCTGTTAAAGGACGACCATAATTGTTTCTTTTGGACTGCTATGAGTTTGACATATTTCTGACAAAATAGTTCTTGGGGCATGAAATGCAAGTTCCACTTAAATCAATAGAAGTTTTGCCATTGCCTTCTTTAGAGTCAGAATTTTTCATCAAGTGCTCTGACTTTGAAAGAGACTAAAATTTTATACTCCTGCATCTTGGCAGGAAGTTGGACTAGATGACCTTGGCTCCCTTCTAAACCTATGGTTCTATAATTATGTAATGAAGAACATCTCTCATTCAAACCATATCACCAAACACTCTGCAGAGTCATTCTGAACATTTACAAAGCTGAATAATACACATGGCCAAATTTAATCTCATCTGCTCCGTCCATGATGTTTCCAAGGTTCTGTCATTAAGGTATCTAAGGTAAGTGCTGATAGCCTGGTGGAAATAAAATTAAGAAGTGTAAGAAAGGAAGAAAAGTGAAGTTTGCAGTTGTTCTGAAAGGGGAGGAAGGAGTTGATGAGACACAGAGCTACAGGAAACCTATTCCAGATGGCAGCAGCTGTAGAGGAGAGTATTCTTACAATGTTGTCAAGGTTGCATGAAGGTACTGTACAAAGGAGAGGTCAGTTCCAGACAAGCAGAGGAACAAGAAAGGGAGAGAGGCCCATGGTAGGGTTGAAAAATGAAGATGTCAATTTTGAATTTGATTCTGTAATTAGTGGGGAGTTAGCGAAATTGTTGGAAAATGAGAGTGGGATGGTCCTTGCACAGCATATAGTGGTCACCATTAAAAAGGCAACATCTGTCAAAAATCACACAACAGTATCGGAACTACTACTGTACTGTCTCCTCCAGGCTAAAATAGGAAATAAGTGTGTGGCATCTGCTGGCAAATGTTGGCTTTTTAAAGGCATTCACTTTATGTGGGAATACAGCAACATTCTGCACATGGATTAAAAACTGGGACATGGAGGTGTAGAGAACATAGTAGAAGTAAGGGGTGATGAATGTATTGATGAGGATTGCAGAAGATGCTCCATCCTAACTTTGATGTACATGGAAACTGTGGTGGTAGAGGTGGTGATAGGAAAATATATAAACATGGGAGATATGAAAGAAAGCAGAATCCTGACTGAAGCCAATAGAAGATTAAGACAAAATCAAAGTTTACCTGGTCATAGTAAGCAATTAAAGGTATCAAAAGAAGTAGAGTGCATCAGTGCAAAAGTGGTGATGAAGGTTTGAGATGGAAGAGAAGTTAACTAAGATCTGGTCTAGAATAGACCCAGAAGGTTGATTTAAGGTACACAACTCCAGCTATGTAAATAATGTAGCGAGAGTAAACATACTTTAATCTGAGCTTGGTGCTGTATTCAGAGTGGGAGGCTGAAGAGCGCAAACGCTCCCATTGGCTTCCTTTCCTCCTCGGGACTGCGAGGAGTACCAGTGTCAACCAGAGGCACCCTTAGTGTTCGGTTTAGGCCAGAGATCAATCTTCTGGCATTTGATTTAGCGGGTCTAGTAAAGGACCTTAAGCCGAACTTGGTTTAGTATAAACCTGGTATAAGAGAGAAAAGGTAAATAAAAAATAGTACAGAGATGGCACCTATTCTTTTTGGAGAACTCAGAAGGGGAAGGGGGGAGTCTCAGGATAGATACCAGTAGCTGTAGTAAGATGGAAGAGAAAAAAAGATATCCTCAGAAAAGTGATGGCCTTAATACACAAATGAGGGCAGTTTCCCTGCTTTAGGAGGAGTGAAACTTGAAAAATACATTCCAAGTTCCTCAGAGACTGATGGTATGTGATAGCTGTGTATTAGAATGCACCTACAACAGATGGGCTGCGTCTAGACTGGCATGATTTTCCGGAAATGCTTTTAACGGAAAAGTTTTCCGTTAAAAGCATTTTCGGAACAGAGCATCTAGATTGGCATGGACGCTTTTCCGCAAAAGCACTTTTTGCGGAAAAGCGTCCGTCCCAATCTAGATGTGCTTTTTCGCAAAAAAGCCCCGATCGCCATTGTCGTGATCGGGGCTTTTTTGCGGAAAACAAATCTGAGTTGTCTACACTGGCCCTTTTGCACAAAAGCTTTGCGCAAAAGGGACTTTTGTCCGAATGGGAGCAGAATAGTATTTCTGCAAGAAGCACTGATTTCTTACAGTAGGAAGTCAGTGCTTTTGCAGAAATTCAAGCGGCCAGTGTAGACAGCTGGCAAGTTTTTCCGGAAAAGCGGCTGATTTTCCAGAAAAAGTGGCCAATCTAGACACAGCCTTAATGTTTCTGTCATCCAATTCCACAGACTGAGGAATTCAAACAGCACATATAAACAAACTTAATTGAAAGGATTCGCTCAAGCATATATACCAGATATAGTTAATCTAATTTGAAATAAATTAGAGAAGACCATGAGATACATAAAAGAGGAACATAATTCTTAGTGAAGAATTAGTTAATGAAAATCATAAGCCACTGAGATGCATACAGCACAATGATTGTTTCCAATATCATACACATAATTGTATGCATGCTTTCTTGAATGTGAAAAGGAAAAATTCTACAACAAGCAAAATACAGTCCCCACAGAAGAACTCCTGAGTGTGCACAGAGACTACACTACTGAAGTGTACCACTGTAGATTTAAATTTAAGAGCAAAACATTCTGCATGTAGAATACACATAGGCACTTCCCCAAATAAGGGATGGTATAAATTACCCAGTGCTTCCAGAAGTGTAAGGGTGGATGTTTACTACTACAGCCCTCTGTGTAGTACAGTGGATTGGCCCTGCATTCTGGTCCCTTTTTTGCAGGCTGGTGTAAAGGGCTTGGGGCTGTGGTTTTACCTCCTATCTTCCCTCATTGGAGCATTGTGCACCTCTAGGGAACTAAATACAGAGTAGCCCCAAGTTACTCTGAGTTCAGGGACTGAAAATTTGCCTGAATTTCATTTGGGCTAAAGGAATATGAATGAGGATAATCAGGGCCTCAGTGAACTGCAATAATTTCAGTGAACTGCAAGCATTTTTACACTGTAAGACTGGCACACATCCTCTTTTCAGAAGAGTTGAAAAATGCTCTTAATCTGCTATTTTGGCTTATTTTTCCATATCACACAAAGGCAGATATTTCTCTCTCTCTCAGGTTTATCTAACTTCTAAATAGGCTTAGCAGAATTCAATTTTTATTGTATAATTTCAAGAGATATTATGATAGATACTTTTTTAAGTATTTTTTATTTTTATTGATTTAAAATTTTCACACTTGTGGGAAATTATGGAGGTGTCAGACAATAATGATATAATGATAATAGATGTTGAGATTCAAAAAGTTAAAGTTTTCTAGTCAGTAAGCCATAATTTGTAAGCATCATATACCAAAACATACGAAAATGTTTGCAAGCAGCAAATGTTGCCTATCTTGCACATTTCTATTATTTTTGATGGCAGTATTTTCCCTTGGTTTGTGTTTATACAATGAATTGACTTTTACAGACATTGACCGATAAAAATCTAATCCTTATATGCGTTCTCAAATCTGTATCAAGCTCAGGACACTTGAACATAGTGCATAATAAATGGTGCTAACTTGGCCAAAACTAGTTAAAATGAATTAATTTAAAGGTGGAATCTGGAGTCTGAATCAGTCAGATATGTAGTGTACAATCTGAATCCAAAATTAAAATAAATATCAGGAGATCTAAACATGACTACTTATCTAAATAAGAATAAACCTATGCATAAAAAATTGTATTTCCTTATCTGCAAGCCCTTTGGGGCAGGGAATTTTGTCTATGAAGTACCTGACAAACTGTGGGTGTTATATAAATAAATGTACTCAATTACACAAGGATAAACCCAACATTTCATTGCACAAATTACTATGGAATAAGAATACTTGACTTTTGCAACTCTGTATGGAAGTTGCAAACTGCATACGACTGGCCCTAATGAGAATTTACCATTGAAGTAAAATCTCTTTAAAAATATTAGTTTTTGCATTTTATTTGATATGTATGTATGTATATGTGATTTGAACAGATCTGTGGTTGTTGTATGGGTGTATGTCTTTTTGGATGTGCATATTGTGTGACATGTATGTGTAATATTTGTGTGTGTTGTTTACATGGCACCTTCTTCATTACATAATCCTGATTAATTTCTAGCACTTTCCATCCTTTGTACCAAATGAGTGTCCTGTAGAAAAAACAGTATGGCTGTGTCTAGACTGGCCAGTTTTTGCGGAAAATCATCTGCTTTTC
>CM057847.1:69453654-69478208 GCA_030068395.1 Apalone spinifera | reverse complement strand
AAACTTTTCCATTAAAAGCATTTCTGGAAAATCATGCCAGTGTAGACGTAGCCAATGGGTATTACTGTATTAAACAATTTAAGCCTCAGAATTCTTGTGGTTTATTATTCCCATTGTGTGGATGGATCTTTAGTTTGTTTCACTGTGTTCTGTATAACCAGTTGGTCAGTTTCTGTGTTTGTTTGTATGAAGGCTAAGGAGAGAGCAATATTTTTGAAAGCAGGAAAAGATGCCTTTGTAAAACAACAACAAATTGACAAGAGACTTCATAAACAGCATCGTTATAGTCCTGACAATCCCAGAAGATTAGAGAGGTGGATATGAGAATATCTTTTATTGAACCAACTTTTGTTGGGGAGAGAGAGTCGGCTTTTGAGCCATACCGAGCTCCTCTTCAGGTCTTCACACCGAAAGCTTCTCTTTGTCACCAAGATAAGGGACTGGTGTAAGGTCAGAAATTGCCCTTGAATAATTAATATGCTGGTGTCCCTTTAAACATGAAGCTTTTCCCCCCTTTTTCCTCCTGCAGCCCCAGTTCAGCTTCTCCTTCCTCTCTTGTTGTAGATGAAATAAAATATTTGCGGTCAGCCTGCTGGTGACCCTGATGATGGCCTACCGACTTCCAGCTGTGTTTGCCCCAGCCAGTTAGTTCTGTGATACTTGAGTACACCTGTGGGAGAGCATAGTGGTGAGCCTAGCGGTCTCCTATGGGAATGCAGTGGTTATGATCTTTCACAGGCCCAAAATGACATGAAATTTTAGTAGGGCACCACTGTATTTGTTTTTATTGCTTTTGTTCAACCAGAAAGCCTGACAGTTTTGAAATATTATTACAAAATGTACAATACAGAACTTATTATGTGTATGGAAAAGTTTCCAGCACTCTTGGAAAAATATTTCGGCTCTGTAATTAGAGGCCTACATTTTAAGCACAGTGATGTCAGTAGTTAAAATCCACAAATAAGGCAAGCAAACTTAAACTGCAGTAGAGAGGGTAGCTTTTTTTTTTTTTAAGCCTTGCCTACACTAAAAAGTTTGATTAAAGCAGTCTGATTAAAGCAGTTCAACTCCCTTTAGCATGACTGAATTTATAGTAGTATAAAGTTGTTTTATACTGTATAGCTTTTCCTGCATGTGAAAGACTTGTATAAACCACCATTGTACTGGTATAACTACAACCACAGTAGGGCTTTTACTGTTATAACTATTTTGATTAAAACAAATCACACCACTAACTGAAACAGTTATACTGATAAAACATCTAAGTATAGATTAGGAGTTCCATCAGCATTAAGAATGTTGGGAACCCTAATGTAGTTTGACCATTGGCATTTTAAGCACCATTTCACGCTGCCAGCTGAAGGCCACCCATCCTCCCAGGTGGTCCATGGCTTGAGCTCAGCCCCCACTCCATGCTGCTGGTCTGCTGAGTGCTTTGGCCCCACTACCACCAGCTACGCCTTTTCCAGGGCTCTCGACTGCTGGACTGCTGGCCCTCCTGCCTCGGGGCTCTCTTGTTCAGCAACATCTGCGGTCCTACCAGACCACGGATGTTGCTGGATGAGAGTCCCAGTTTAGGAATGTGCAACCTGTATTTTACCTTAATGAAAATGAAGTTTGATAAACTATCATGAGAAAGTTAAAACGCTTAAACTGTTTAATAATTTGAATTATGGCTCGGGCATAATTCTGTAATTAATGGTGAGTGTTTATTAGCAACTGGTGATCTGTGGAAAGGTTTGTGTTGATCCAGGTGGTCCACAGGTCAAAAAGTTTGAGAACCACTGGTATAGAGGTTCAAATTTCATATATGCTTTGCACAAATACAGGGGTAGGCAAAAGGGCCTCGCCGCCAAGCGGGTTGATCCGGCCCGCGGAAGCCCTGCACGTAGCATTTTGAAGTGCTGTGTGCTCCTGGCAGGGCGGGAGGAGACTTCATGAGCTCTCCCAGCCCCAAGCCCAGATGGGCCTGGAGACGGGAGGGGTGTGCAAAGTTTCCTGCGCTCTACCCCCATCCTGCAAGGAGTACGCGGCACTTCAGAGTGCTCCTAGCAGGGTGTAGGAAACTTTGAATCAGGTCTTGGGGGCCGGGGAGCGCCTGAAGTTTCCTTTGGCCCTACGAGGCGCATGTGGCACTTCAAAGTGTTACGTGCTTCTGGCAGGACAGAGAAAACTTTGTGTGTTTCCCTTGCCCCCAGACCCTAATTGACCTTGGGTGGGGGAACGTACAAAGCCTCTTCCCGCCCTGCCAGGGGCATGGGTGCTTAGTGGAAAGGGGGGGAGCAAAGGGGCTCCCCCACCCCCAGACCAATCATGATCTGTGGGTAGGGAAGCCCAGGAGCGTCCTGGTCCCAAACTCCAAAATTTTCTCAGACATTATTATCAGGGGCTGCTGGATACCAGCTGGGGCTGCGGGATGCTGTATCATTGCCACTGAGTTTCCTGCCCCGGGGTTCTCTGGTCCAGGGACATTCAAGGCCCTACTGGGCTATGGATGTTACCGGACTAGAAATCATGGTTTAGGGAGATACAACCTGTAGTTGAACTATTTTTCTTTTTCCAATGATAGGCTACTAATAGTCAAGTGCTTATTAGCAGATATGAGATTAGTTCTTCATCTCCTTTTGTGTGACCATTTCCACTAGGAAACATCAGCAAAATTACCGAAGCATGATTTGGTGGTAAAAATCCAGCAGTTTGTGTTACTTGGTTAGAGACTACAACACAGTACTTTCTGATGACTGGACATGTATACCACATATGCATAAAATCAATTTTTTCACCTCAATGTCTCCCACATTTATCTCTGTTCAATTGCTCTCTATTTTTTAACCCAACTGGTATGAGATACCATTGAAACGATATCAGAAAGAAAATTTCTTTTGTTGTGCAGCAGACTGAGGTTGTGGGTCCTCTTCCAGATTAAAGCCCATTCCTCTGCAGTAATTTGTCTATCCGCATCCTTTCCCCAATCAATGTATGTATGCTTTTTTTCTAGGAATGCTATCTGCAAAGATTATAAATATTTTAGGTTCATGATGTTTGGGCAGTGAAAATAAAGTACTCACACTTTCACTTCCTGGCTTGTACATACAAGCGTAGCGCTGCGTTGTTTGGTCTGTAAATGCTTGCAAGGGAATGATATACAGACATACCACTTCGATTACTTTTTTTCTCTTTGAAAACAGTGAGGAGTTCTGTGGCACCTTAGAGGCTAACTGATTTAGTAGGGCATAAGTTTTCATGGGTAAAGCCCACTTCATCAGATGAATCTCACTTCATTTCTTTAAATTCTATACAATTTTTATTACTCTTTGATTTAAAAAAAGCTTAAATTTTGATTCTAAACTACTGTATCTGATGCATTGTTTTGAGGTAATCTAAGCAGAGACTATTTATTTACACTAGTGCACTGTAAAAACATAAATAAGGCAGAACACACAGCAAATAATTATGTAGTACTTCTGAAACACTAAACAGATGGCACCTTAAAGACTAACATTTTGGGCAGACGCTTTAGTGGGCAAAATCCTTCTTTGCCAGATGCAATTCAAGCTGTATTCAAGAGTTAGGTACTCACTGTTTGCTTGATCACCATACCTTGGGCTCCCAACATTTACAGAACTACCCAGGCTTTCAATTAAGATTTGCTTCAGGATATACCACCCCACTGGTGGTACTCAGGGGCTAGGATGCCTTCATTTCAGCATTCTGACTTTTTTTGAGCTTTCTCTTATTCTCTCTGAAGAGTTAGCAAACTTCAGCCCTCTCTAATTTAAGATCAAATACATATTATTTCCCTCATTTGAAACTGATATTCCTACTTATTTTGGAATATCTGATCCAAAGGTAAGAGCCAAAGGTAAAAAGAAATCAACCTGTGGAGTTGCTATAGAGATTTCTGAGTTTATCCCTTAGCTCGTTCATTTTTATGGGGACTAACCCTTTCATACGGCACTGCTTAGATTAGAGTTGGAGGCCATGGTGTGTTGTAATACTCTTAATTAGAAAAAGGCTGCAAACCCCTTTATAAACCTCATTTATTACATGGCCCATTATTAATGAGTGGATTTACACTATGAAAGTGTTTGGCTCACTGGGACTGAGCAAAGCATGCTGAGGGATCCTTAATTTGAAATGTATTTGGTTTATGGTTAATAAGGGATATAATAATGTGTAAACAGGGTCAGGATAAGCTCTACCCTGACATCTGGTGGTGAACTGTGGCGAGTGGTGCAAAGAGACTTCAGGGGCTGACCTCATTTGCATAGACACCCAATTTGCATAGACACACCCACCCCACCTAGTATGTGCTCACAGCAGCCCAAATGGTCACTTTGGCCACTGTGGGATCCTCAGTCTCTCTGTTATTGAGGCAGGGGGGATAAAAGTGTTGTTACCCTGATTATGTGAATCAAGGACAATGGAGTGGTGGACCTGTTTATGACAGAGATTCTCCATAAACTAAATAGCACTCGCTAGACAAGGGGCATGGGTTCCAAACCCAGTCAAGTTGAGAGAGGCTGGGGATAGGTCTTTGTATCTGGTGGTGGGGTCTGTCTGAGGGTCTAAACAACACCGATTGCAGCCCCTCCTCTCTCCAGGGTGGAATATCAGAACTAATTTGGATTCTATTAGGAGTCTAGTTGTGAGTTGACTTCACTGTGGGCCAGTGGAGCACTAGCACTGAGGCTCCTCTATTATGAGCTGAACTTGCTGAAGAGCTGAAATCACTGTGTGCTGTGGGGAGCCTGGCGCTATGCTGCTGAGCTACTAGCAGAGCAGCTTGCAGGCGGACAGCAGAGTGGTTTATGGGGATGACTGGCGGGTGCAGGCGGACAGCAGAGCGGCTGGCGGGGATGACCTGTGGCTGGTAGGAGCGGCAGCAGACAGCCAGTGGAGCAGCTGCAGGAGCAACCAACTGGCGGCCAGGGGCGTGGACCGAGACAGCTGGCGGAGCCGGACAGTTTGTGGGACAGCTGAGGCGGCTCACTGGACAACAGGTGGAGTTTGGCGGAGTGATTTGCATTGGCGGCGGCAGCAGAACCCTACGGAGCCATTGGCGGGCCACAGACAGTGTATCAATCCCCGCCCCCTCCAGGTTGGGATGGTAAAACCCTGCCGGGTGAACTTTTGAACCCTGGGGCGGCACTGACCCGAGGCAGAGACTTTTGGGGTGTTGGACTTTTGGGACTTTGGGTGATTTGTGGCTGGAGGGGGTAGGTCTTTGCTCATGTTTGGTCTATGAATCAGAGTTGTGGTGTTTTCCCAATTTAATGCTGATGTCGGTTACCTCATGTTATTAAAGGTTTGCTGCTATACTGAGGCTCTGTGCTTGCGAGAGGGGAAGAATTGCCTCTTTGAGGCACCCAGAGGTGTATGTAAGATTTCCCAGGTCACTGGGTGGGGGTTCGAGCCGGTGTTGTATTAGCTTGTTGGGAGGAGACTCCTAGACACTGAACCTGGCCCTTGCTGCTATTAACTCAGCCTGGCAGAAGGGTTACAAATGTATCCATTTAAACAGTTAACTGAGAAGCATGAATGTATCAATGGTTACATATCAGCTCCCAGCCCTACTCTCAGGGGGCTGGCTGCCACCACATGCTGCAGGCTTTCTATTAGAGCCTGAAGTGTGGGGTGGCAGCTGGCTCCCTGGAAGTGGGGTTGGAAGCCAGATGCTGCTTGCTCTGGTACAGAGGTAGCAGCATGGGGTGTCACCTAGTTCCCTGGGAGTGGGGCCAGCAGCTGGGACCTGACTCCAGGCACGTACTGGCTATCAGCCTTGCTCCTGGGCAGCCAGTTGCAATGTGGGAGCCTGTATGTAACTACAAGGTTACCTAATTAACAGCTTTTTATCATCCTTAGTTGGAATAGTGATACTTTACAGTGCTTTTGACTCATGGAACTTAAAAGTGAGTAAACTTATGCACTTGGGTAAGTCAAATAATAAGTCATGTGTTTTTTTTTAAAGCACACTGGGGCAAGCAGTTTGTCTAGGGTGCAAATTAATTGCTCTCACAAATTGAAAAAACACATTGTCAAAAAGTATAAACATGAGAAAATTAGCACATGAATTGTGTACTAGTGTGTTTTAATGCTAAATCCATCAAATTGACTTTTTCCAGAAAATATTTGTCATTTTTGATAACTTGAGATATCCCTTAATTTATCTCATTTTAGCATAATTCTGGGAATGATTCTCATCTTAGTTCAGTACATTTGACATAAAAATATGTAATTAAATTATATATAAAAAAAGTTTCTTATGACTTAAAACTACAGTGTAGAAGTGAGGGAATTTAAAACTTTTAAAGGGAGATTTTAAAAAGAGGTAAAGGGAGCTAAGTAGGGAATAAAATAAACCAAAACAGTGTAAAGCTACCAAAAATGTGTGGCTGTGGGCTTTAAACATACACGGTCAAGTTTTGATTGTGTCAGCACGAATATACCAAAGTGGGAGACGGTTCAGGTATTTTTTCTCATCATAATTGCGTCTGGAATAATTATAATCAGGCTTCAGAGACCAAGGGAGTGCAGAGCCAGAGAAGGTGCATTTCTTGATGGAATGAAGGTGCAGCTCATTTCTCTTGCGCTAGTATCTTGGCAAAAAGGAATAGGACTAGAGGAAGCCCTTATTGCACTTGCTAAACAGGTGCAATGTAAGATGGGTCCTGTGGTACCAGGGAAGGCATTATGCTTTTGAAAGGCATAGTGCCTCCATTTGGTGGGGGGGCTAGCGTTTCAGCCCTTTTTACATCGCTCTGCATGACTCAGCCTAGAAAGAGATGTAACTGAAACCTAAGTATTCAAATGATTATTAATAATAACAAACTCAATAATTTGGCATAAGCATGTCTCGAGACAAATACATTTTACAGCAAATTAAAAGCTGATTGATAAACAAGAACTTTTTAATATCTAATCATAGTAGATGAAACTGACGTTTAAATATCTGATGTCCACCAGCAAGATCAAGAAAATCAGAGTTAACTCTTAAAATTCCATAGCCTATGCACAACGGAGGTCCCTTTTCAGTGTGCGTTGTGCGTATCTATTCATCCAGCCATTTGCCGGTGATGTCTGAGTGCGTAAATACTGGCTGTTTAATAGTAATCTGAGAACCTGCTTTATGGGCTTGTTTCAAATACTGAACATTTATCTTAATTGGTGTTTGTTGAAAAATTATCTACTTTGATTTGTACCCTATCTTGTGTGACTAGTTTTACTAGGTTTTTAGCACACTTTCCCTTTCTTATTAAAGGAATATGGCATCAGTGCACTGTCCTTTCACTATTTTTTGCATTTGATTTGATACATTATTATAGTTTGATGTGGAAAAGAACTAATTAGATCACAGTCAAGCTGAATGAAATTTTTATACGGGATATAGTAGTTCTTTTGTAGTGCATATCCTAAAGAAATACAGATGGAAAACTAAAGTTATTGGAACTTGGATTTCTAGGTCAGGTATTTTTTTGTCCTCCATAAAAATGAATTCTTACTATGTTAGTATGTAACAGACATTTTCACTGATGCGAACAGCAGAATGTCATGTACAACTTACAATATCTTTAAAATTTCTAGTATGCAATTGCATGGCCTTTTTATTTATTTCCTTATGATATAAAATAGCATCCATATTCACTGGAATTGTGTATTTCTGAGAGTTTATCCTCATACCCAAAGAGGGCATTCTAACTTTGAAAATTTCCTCCGTTCATCTCAATCTTTTTCTCTCATGCATCTTTGCTTTTGATTCTGACTTTCAAGTATGAGTTCAGGGGAGAAAATGGCCAAATTTCATGTCTACTAAATAAAACTATTGCTAAGTTGTTTTTTTTTCTGCAAAAAGTGAGACACCAAAGCAGATCATAATTTGCATGTTCATAGCACATCAAGAAGCTACTAGAGCTTTTAAAAATCTTTCTGTAAAACTGCTCATATGAGCAATTCCCACTGAGTGAAGAATTCTTTCAATTGTGGAGCTTTTGCAAACCATTTAAAAACTTCTTTTGGGTGTCCCATTTTTGGTTGTGTTCATAGTCCAAGTAACAGTAAAAAAGCTTTCAGTTTCAAGATAATGGACATTCTGTTCTATTGAAATTAAAGGAGCCCGTCAATAGACCCCTTTGTTTCATTAATGGAAGAACCCACAGGAAGTCTCTGAGTGAGATATTTTATTAAATCTCATTTGCCCCATTTATATCTGAGAATATCTGCAGAATTTTCAGCAACTTTAGGCAGTGTTTACAGTACAAACATTTATAACATGGATTGATCTTGTTTGGGTGAACAGGACTGAATCATCATATAGTCATATTAAAGAATCATGGGTACGTATGGGAGGGATGTAGAAGAATAGTTGATTAGTTGTCTACCAGATAAACCTAAGCTTATCGGGTAGTTGAGTTGATTACTCACATTCCCCCCCCCCCACCCATATCGGAGGCAGCATGGCAGGAGGAAGCAGGAACTACTACATTTAGGAGCCAGACGGGCAGGCAGCCTGGTTTAGCCCCGGCTCATGCCAGGTTGGGGACCAAACCCTGCTGTGACTCTGCAATTTAAAACACAATAGGAGCTGAGAGGGAAGGGGGCAGGGGCAGTCTGCTTGGCTCCTACTGCCTTTTAAATTGCAGAGCCGCAGCTGTGTTTGGTCCCAGTGCGAGCCGGTACTGAGCTGGCTGCTTTCCCCTATCGAGTAATTGAATAGTCCATACAAATTCTGTCGACTACTCGATTACTAAAATAACCTAATATTAACATCCCTAATGGCCCCAGAGCACAGGCTAGCCTGTCACATCTGGAGTCATAACTTTACATTTGGTTTATGTTACCAATGAAAATTCGTCTTAAACAAAGTCCTTGATTAACTTTTTTCCCACAATACAGAATCCAAAACAATCTGATGTGACCAGCAGACTCTGCTTATAGGAGACACATAACTTGAATAAGAAAGCAGTTACTGTTGTTTGTACCACACTTCCAAGTATTTTTGGGAATCCAACGAAGTCTTAGGAAGAAATTTTTCCCTGGTCTTTAAGATAAACTATTACAAAACAATTGTATAAAGACCAAATCTAAAAGGTACTAAGTCCTAGCCTTTTTTGAGAGGCAACCTTTTTTAGTGGCCATACCAGGGATTTGGAATTTGGCACTCCTGGTTTAGTTTCTTTTTCTACCACAAGCATGCTCTATGACCTTGGGCAAGTCACTTAACCTCTGTGTATGTTTGTTTACCAACCTGCAAAGTACTGTCATGCATCACAGAACCGATGAGGTTTAATGTCTTTAATATACTTTACACTCCTTGCATGAAAAGGATAATAGAAGCAAAAATTATTGTTTTTAACAATAACTGTCAAGAGTGTTATGCCTAAAGCCAACATGAATGACTGGTAGAACACTAATACCTATTTAGGCTTCTGTGTCAGGCACAGTGCCAGCATTCATCCATTTGTTATGCAGCTGTTGCATCCAGACCCTGTTTCTTCCCCTCCCCCAGTACTCTGCATAAGATCATTTCTACTTTTTAGGTAAATGTATCAAATTAAGACTGGTGTAAATAGCAGATCATAGAATTGCATTCATTTGCATCAATTCTGAATTTGTCCCAGACCATTTATAGCTTATCTTAGGAAAGAGTACAGAAGTGACAGCCCCTGGCTGAGGACTTAAAAAGTCCTTGCAGCTCTTTGCACCCAGGATTCGGAGGGTATCTGTTCATTTCTGAATGACCCTTCCCATCTCCTTCATGGCTGTCTATGTAATTCACTGTGAACCTCCTCATCCAAAATATCAGAACATCTACTATTTTTTAAAGCCCAATTTATTCTATATCATCTGGCGCAACAAGAAGGGGGTTACAGGCAAATAGGAGGCAGCAGCTAATATTGGGAGCGCCTCTAGGAAAAGAATGAGAGAGGCTCCTGGTTACTACTTCACTAAAGGCCCTACAAATCCTAGGGACAACTGTCAGCACATGAACGCGAAAGACAGGAGACAGGACAAATATAAAATCACATACAATATTTGTATTTACAGCTATTTGAACTTGAAGTAATTTAAACAAACAACAGAACAATATTAAAATTATCATCCACCAAACCCTCTTTTGGTATACATATTGGCAAGACTCCTTTCAATATTTTTTACTCTCATGATGGCTAGTAATTTTTATATATCCATTAAAATGCCTGCAAAATTAACCAAGTTATGATTAATCTTGTGTGCTTAGGTTTTGCATGATAATCACACACACATAAAAAGTTAGTCTGATTCATGGTTTCTCCACTTTACTTTCTAAATCTAAATTTCACTAAAAACATTGTTTCATTACGTATTCGTCATTGGTGCCCAGGATTTTGCATCATGCAATAAACTGTCTCAAAAAGATAAAGTACTGTATTCATCTCTTCAAGGATACGTTTAAATCAAATGTTTAAAAATGGAAATATAGAGGAGTGAAAGCTAGCAAATTCTATGCTCTTTTCATTAAAGTAGCCATAGGAATACTTAGATGACACACAAATAGAATTATCTTCCACAATTTGCTTTGACAATCCCTCTGCCCTTACATATGTTAGCCAAAAATACAGGTTGTCATTTATTAAGTAAGATTAATCAGCTAACAAACCTCTAACAAAATTCTTTACTTTTGTTTAAGCTCCAGAAGTATAATCTTACTTAATAAATGGCAACCTGTATTTTTGGCTAACATATGTAAGGGCAGAGGGATTGTCAAAGCAAATTGTGGAAGATAATTGGCTTAAGGTCTTTGATTTCCAAGACTTGAATGGTAATGACTAGTGGGTTTCAAAATAGGTCTTATAAACTGTCACAAGTGTAATGCTCTCAAAAGGAATGAATGGAGCTAGTGTGCTTTTACAGTTGAATGTGGATAATGACGGGGGCCATTGAGGAGACCCATTTATTTTGGGGGAAGTTAGTAATTAGTTCCTGAGAACTGGTTAGGACCCCGGAGGAACAGATGGGTCACAGAATGTGAAGGTAAATGACTAAGGAATTGGAAAACCATAATGGAAAAAGGGTGGGTATGACTGGAGAGATGACTGAAAGATGTTGGAACTGACGACCTGGATTAGCCTTGAGGGAATGAAACTGTCCTAGAATTAGAGTGCAGGAGAATGAAAGAAAAGTTCTCCAAATATGTGTCAGCGAGAATCCTACTGTAGCTCAACATCTGCCCCATGTTCAAGCTTGGATATTTTTTGAGCAGCTGTATCCATCAGTGCTGTGGGAAGTTTTGAGTCCATTGTGAATGATGGTCAGTGCTAGCTGCTTCAGATGCTCTGCATCCTGCTTTTCCTCCTCCAGAGAAGGAGCCAGTGTCTGTCTGGCCTGCTTGCCCTGGTAAGTGGGCTTTTTAGCTCCTGATCATGCTGAATCTATATAGCTTAATCACCTCTCTTTAGTATTGTGCATCATTATGTGATACTGACAAATCTGACCCTGGCAGATGTATATACAGAGTTCAGCTTTTGAGTGACTTCTTTTTTTTTCCTGAAAGGATTTGGATGGTATTGATCATTTGTCTGAAGAGACTCTACCATGGAGTGCTGCAGGGTTTTGTTTTGCCCCTTTTCTAGCTCAGTGTCTGTAAGACTACTAGGGAAGATAAGATGATTTGGTTGTAGTGTATGTAGTTGGATTAACGATGATACTCTTTTCTATGCTGTAAAGGTTTTTATACTTATCGTCACCATAGTATCAGTATCTGAGTTCTTTTCAGTAGTGCATTAAACAGTGTGACTTCACATCTGTTATGTTGTTTATTCTCTTATCCTCTCCCCAGAGAGAGAAATGTGTGCAATAGTGAGTCCTGTTTTGGAGGGTGTCTTTTAAATAAATAAATAAATGAAGTTGTGTATTTGTTAGAGAAGCTAAAGTGTGCTTTGCCTTTTGGAGAGGAAAGTGGTGAGGGTTGTGATTAGGGATGTAAAATCCCAGTTAACTTTTTAACTGGTTAAATGAAATGTTGAACTGGATAATTGTGATTCCGTGGAGGGGGCTGCTCCAGCTCAGTTGGGCCTGCTTCAGCCAGACCAGCTAAGCCCAATGCATTGCCCTCCACCTGCAGCTCAGTGCAGTTGGCCCGACTGGACTGAAGTGCCCCTAGCTTGGCCGAGCTGGTGCAGTCCCCTGTTTGCATAGTGCCACAGCAGCCCGGCCAGGCCCGCTGCTCATTAACCAGTTACCCCAGTTAGCTTGCTGGTAAGGCGCATGATTACTGGGTAACCAGTTAACTGGTTAAATCTTTATGTCCATAGTTGTGATGGTTCTTGGTTCTCTTCATGTTCTTGGACCACTACCCCAAGAAAGCTCTGTCTCTTATGCAGATAAGTTTTTCTCTTGTTGATAATTCCATTGTGCCAGAGAAGTAGAACTGAAGCCCATAGTTTTTGTCCTAGAACTTCAGATGATCTTTTAGATATCCTGGGCTCAGGCCAGAACAATCTGAAGATAAGGACTCGGTTCTTTGTGTGTTCACATCAGAGGAAATACTGTGGTTGCTCAGTCTATCCAGAGTCTAGATGGCATTGGGATTTGTAAAAAAGTTGGATGATGAAACTTTACAGCATGACCCACAGAGAATAAATGTCATGTCAGAGAGAAGGGAAGAGAATTTATACTGAGTTTTTAAAATATTGAATTGCATAGTTAGGATCTAACTGACACCCTTGGCAAAATAGGATCTGCCATATTTTATTTTTGTTATCTCTGATCACTACTGAGTTTTGTTAAGAGAAAATAACTTGCTATTTCAGTAAATTCAGTTCTGGTTTCTGACTGACTGTGTGCCAGAAACTTAATTTTGAACTCAGTCTCTTGGTAAAATTAAAAATTCAAATCTCTAGGCAGGAGCACTCAAACTGTGTTTGCCTTTGAAAGTGGCTGCTGTCAGTGTGCTGTCACACTTTCCTTTATCCTTGTGATGAGTTATATTGGAGCCTGCTGCAGGTGATCTGTCTGACTGAGCCTAGGTGGGGGGAAATCCTCTGTTTCACATAGCCTATAAAAAGATGTGGTCCATTAAATAGGCCACAGAGAGTAAGTTGTAATGCTGTTATAATTGCATTTGCACTAAGGGGAACTTTTTTGTTATGACATATTATTGCTGTCTCCCTTAGTATTATTAAATACATTTAGAGACTCAACCCACCTTTTTTCTGTTTTTTGGTAAATATTGTGGAATATGATTTTAAACATGTTTGAAAACACTATATTAAATTGAATAAATCAAAGACGCTTTCTCTAAACTCTTTCCTTGTATGGTCTTTTGGTACTGTACCTGGCTGTTAGCATTGGCATTAAGGTTACAGCTGTTGTCCCCAACCAGTCCATCGTGATAGATTGTTGATTGTGGAGGCTCTGACAGTTGATCTGTGTGTCAGTCCCTCATCTCCCTCCTCCCATCTTTGTTTTCCAGTAGCAGATGTTGCTTTAACAAAGCCTCAGGTAAACTCAGGCCACATCTTCACTTGCTGCACTGGAAATCAGTCTTCTGGCATTCGATTTAGCAGGTCTAGTTAGGACTTGCTAAATCAAACGCTAAAGGCGCCTCTGGTCAGCGCCAGTGCTCCTGGTGT
Organism: Apalone spinifera; assembly: GCA_030068395.1. Lineage (NCBI taxonomy): Eukaryota > Metazoa > Chordata > Testudines > Trionychidae > Apalone > Apalone spinifera. The sequence continues at coordinate 69,464,598 of CM057847.1, read as the reverse complement.
GGGACTGGGATGATTATTACATGGATAGCTATGTGTATGTGTTTGTACTGTGGGACAGTCTGTGGGACCATCATCTCCAGTATTTTTATCAGCATATCAGAGCAAAATAAGCTATAATGGCAAATTGCACATTTGCCTGTCTTCCACTCTTAGCCCACTTCCTTCCCTTTCTTCAACATAATCTCTGCTTTCCTTCCAGTCCCAGCACTCATCTCCCCTGCTCTTCATCATCTCCTTCCTCTTCCCTAGGAGCTTAGTTCCCCATCTCCCAATCTCTACAATCTGCCTTCCCTTCATGGACTCTACTCTCTATCTAACTTCCACCCACCCTTTGGTTCAAAGCTTCAGCAGAACCTGTTTCCCTGTGGAATTGATTTTGGTTTCTTTAAAATGCGGTGCATGTTGAGGTTTCTTTTTCCTGCATGGGGTGGATAGGCACAATGTACTCTGAACCTCCCTCTGCATGACAAATCTGAAGACCCTCCCTTTTCCTTTCATGGAGCCCCAGGAGAGAACAGCACTGGGATTCATGTAATGATCATGAAGGGGTGTCATAGCTGTCATAGCTGCCACATTTCTCTGGCAGGGAAGGGCCATTGCAATGACCATGCAGAGTGAGTGAGGGAGGGCCTGGATAGCCAGGTCTCAGCTGAATTCCTTTGAACACTCCAGTACACACAGATCTCATAAACAGCTTTGTCATTTGTTAGAAGTGCCTTCTTTTCTTGCCCCATTACCTTTGGGGTACTGCTGCCTCTTCACCCATGCTATTGGCTGCTTTGTCTCTTGCTGCCTTACCCATTTATCCCTCAGTTTTGTTACTCCTTTCCTCCCCCTTTCTCTTGGGACCCCCCCTAATTTTCATCCTTCCCGCTGTCTGCCTCCACCCCTTACCTTTCACCCTTTTGCTGTTGTTTCCTCACATTTTTTGCTGTCTTCAGCATCAATTCGTAGCCTCCTCCTGCTACTATCCCTGGACGATGTCTACTTCCCTTCCTGAGTACACTGTGATCTTGTTCAGGAACACTACTGGTGCTTGAGGGGCTAAGTTGGGATCTGCTGAGAGAGTTGGTCTAGCTGCTGTGGCAAGTGGTGAATCTGGTCAGCAAGAAGGTATTTTCTGAGTATGGCCCTCACAGCCTAAGGGGGAGAGAGGCGGCTGCTTATGCGGATTGCCCCTATGCATTCAGCAGGGAGTTTCAGGGAAGTGGGGCAGGTGGGGGGAATTATAACAAATCAGCTGACCAGCTGCCATGGTACCTGTGAGCCCCAGTTTAGTAATGCACTTAAGCATGTGCCTAACTTCAAGCATATGAGTAGTTCCATTTACTTAAGTAAGACATCAAAGCATGTTTAAATGCTTTGCTCAACAGGGTGGACATGGATAAAATTGAGCACATGCTCAAGTGCTATGCTGATTCAAAGCTTAATTCTGAATAATAGGTATGAAAACCAATATTACAATACATGAGTATTACATTTTGGACGTTTTAAATTTAAATATGCTTTTATATGGACTCTGGGTTTTTTTTAAGTTGTAAGATATTTATTTATTTCATAGGTAGCTGCAGAATGAGTTTTATATACCATGCAATTCTTTTAAATATAACACTACTGACCTTGCGTACTTTTATAAAAAGATAGAGCTAGACTTATTGGAATGGATAATTATAGACTAATGTGATATCTTGACCCAGTGATTTAAAGAGGGTCACTGCCGTATTTCTTTCTATGGAGTTAAGTGGATTAGACATGTCTATAATATTTTTGTTGCTTGCCACATTGTGGAATCATGTCAATAAAAATGCAATTATTTGAACATTAATGCAACTAAAGAAGTCCATTCTAACATCTAAAATGCATTACAGCACTAACTAAGACTGGTAGTCTTATTCTTCATTGTAAAACAAGTATTTGATGATTTCAGTGAAATGATGACATGTTGGAAATGTTAGCAGTGAAAAACTAAACTCCGTACGTAATCTTAGAAACCACAGGTGTCTTTGTGAGGAAAAAAATCTTAGATGGAAATTAAAATAATTAGCCAATCACTTCGTTTTTCTCAAAGTTCCGCATACCTACAGAATGGAAGTGAAGCAAAAGTATACAAGATGTATACAAGACTGTAGTTAATAAGAATTAAAACAGAAGATATTTGACCTTGAATTTTAAGAATTTTTCAAAATCTGTACATGGAACTTTCACTGAAAGAAATACCAGTATCTATTAACTGTGCAAGTATTAAAATACTTTGTTCTACCATTAGAAGCAATATTGTCCATTATATTTTATTTTTTTGCAATGCGGCAAACATGTGCCTATAAAATATAAAAAAGCACTTACTAAATTATAAATCTTATAGAAAACATTAAGAGGATGCAATTCTATTTTTGCTTTGGATTGATGGAGTTTGATTTATGTTTGATGGTTTTTTAAATTAATGTACATCAATAAACTTCTTGTTTTTATTCTCATTTGTTGTAAATAAATATTTCCTAGACTAGAGAGAAGAAATTTTGTCATCACACGTATGTTTTATTAAGGCAACAATACAAAATTATAAAAAAAAAAAAAGCCCAACTACAGATATCATTGTGAATGGGTTTTTGGCAGTGGCACCAAACACCTCCCATCTCCAACTAAGTCCCCAAAATGTTACTTTGGTAACAAATAACCAGATTAAGTTAGAATGGTAAAGTGTACTGTGACAGTCAATTTCTGTTAAACATTATTGGTTAATAGAGTTTTGTGTTCAACTGAAAACATTTATAAACATTGCTTGGTGTATAATTAGCCACTGCAGAGTTTGTGTATTGGTAATGCTTTGGAATTATATAAGATGTTGGACATTGTATTAATTCAAGAGATTTTTTTTTTCATCTATATACTATTAGAAAATTTACCCAGTGTTGCTTGGGTTCTTAACTATATTAATTTTTGTTTTTCTTCATTTGAATCAATGCTCTGGGATGGGCCTGGAGATGAGGGGTTCAATATGCAGGCTGCTCAGTGAAGAGAACTATCCCACAATTTACACAATTTTTGTTTTATTCTCTCAAATATATAAGATATGTTGCAAGCTTTTGCCAGCAGATGGCTCCGTACTTCACAAAAAGGATTTCTGTTGCTTGGGTCCTTAACTTAATGTTTGTTTTTTCTTGATTTGAAGAAAAAGCCCCATTGCTCTGGGGTGGTCTTGGGGCTTGGGCTGTACTTCTGAAACTGGGCATCTGGGGTTCTTTGGTCCAGCAATATTCATGGTCCTGCTAGACCATGGATGTTGCCGGACCAGAGAGTCCTGGATTTTAGAGTTTCAACCTGTAGAAGACTTGAGCTTTTGGTCAAACACCTAAACTTCTGCTCATTTGTGACTGAAAATGAGGAGTTGAAAATTCTGATTCCACTTTAGTCAATATCAAAACTTCCATTTGCTGTACGCTCTACAGGGAGCATGGTGTCTAAAGTTGTTCACTGAACGACACAAACAAACCAAAGGAATAAAAGTATAGCTTTTTTGCATGCTATTAAGCACAAGATAACATTTGTTACCTCAAATGATGCATGTTTGCATTCTGGTGTCCATCTTCTTAATACAATTGAGGCTCAAGTGATGTTGGCTATTGCATTGCAGTTTCTTTCTTTCCACCGTTTGCAACTTCAGATTTTGCATTTTTTGGCCCAGAGTAGGAATGCTTGGGAAGGAATCCTTGATTGTCAGATAAAGTTTCTTGTTGAATATCTTCGTTAATAAATACAGTCCTCAGGATTTACATGATATGGGCTTGAACCGCTTTACTCAATACCTAATACTACAAAGATGAAGCCTTCTGACAGGGAAAAAAATACCTGTGCTTCCACAAATTACACTCTCACTCCCTAAAATGTAAAGAACTAGGATAGTTGTGTAGTGTTTGTACTTTATTTAAATTTAATAATGTCAGTCAACTTTTTATTTAATCTTTAAAAATATAATTTACTGTATCTGTTTCTTTTTATATTGCTCATTTCCCTTCCTTCCTTGTTTCACTTCATTTTCTTTTTTATTCTCCTGTAACACATAATGGTATAACTCTTCAAATTTTCTTCAGTGGATCTGGCAATTCTAGAAGATGCTAGGAGTCAGAGGATTGTGCCAAATTGGCATTAATGTGTCAATTAGCAATATTTGAAGCTTGCTTTATATTATTTTAACTTAAATTAAACATTTAAACTGATACGTGTCTGCATTTGGGGTTTTGTACTGGTTTAATTAGATTGGTTTTAAATTGTTTTAAGTTAAACCAGTGAAACTTTTTTTGTATAGAATTTGAATGGTGAATTCTTTTTTACTTTGATGACTCTGTTATTTTAAAAATGAGAAGCTATTTTAGGTTAAGGGTACAAAGAGAAAATGAAGCAAAACTATTAGGTAGATTCTATACTTCATTCATTTTAGTATTAGATTATTTTGTGTGTGCATCAGTTCATTGTGGAAACTACTGATTTGAGAGCAGAATTCTTTTGTTTTCCCTTTTTGATTTGTGTCTGTCTGTATTTTAGATGGTTTCAGAATTCAACTCTGCGTGCCAATGAATTGTGGGAGCTCTTTTTAATGATATATTGCAGTAATAATCTACATGACCATGACACAATATGATAGTTGAGCACAGTGTGGAGAACCATCTGTCTCCCAAAATCAACCTTTGTTACTTGATGATTATTATTATGGAAAGTACTTAATTTGATATTTTTGGTGTTATACAGTATTGTCTATTTTTTAAATAAGTAAAGTTATACTTTTTTTTCCACTTTAGAATAACATTTTTATAATATCTGCTTGAATTAATAGGGAGAAAATTACAAAAATAGTTGCCCAACTTATACTGGTAAAATATGAATGTGAATAGGTAGCTAAGTGGGTGCAAAAGGTGCATGTAAAATGCAAATTTACTGGGCAAATATTCAGATGTATGTTATTTTGTAAATGTGAGTTCAGTGCTGTACAAGACACGCAAATGTGTATTCTGAGCATATAATTGCTTGTTTGTACATATGTTTGCAAGTCAGCCCAGATCACAGAGTGATGCCAGTCCAACATAATGATAACAGAACACTCTTTTCCCATTAAGATAGCCACTTTACAGTATTGTCAGACTGTACTGTATTGTTGTGTTTAAAAAGAAATCAGTGTTCTGTCTCAATGTTCTGAGGTAATTAGTTTCAGATGCTACAGTATTTTAATCCTGGAAAATCTCACAAATATTTTAAGGACTTTTTTTTCTTTTTTTAGATGGTCAGGATCATTCACTGCTTGCAGGTTCTTTTCATAAAAAGAAGCTGGCAAAAAGGCCAGGATACATGAGACCAAAAGCTCCACAACAGATAGAGTTTCAGCCTTCTGCTGACTGCAAGTCATTCAACCCAAAGGGGCTTGAACATGGCGGAAAGCATTGTGAAGACTTTAAGAACTGCTCTCTGCACAAATTATGGAAAAATGAATTCTTACATTGTAATTCAGCTGTAAACAGTACTATAGTTACCAATGATGTGGTAACAACGTTGACTACTGCTGGAAATACAACAGGAGACCTCAGAAATCTTTCAGATCACAGGATTCAGCAGTCAGAAAATGTAATTCTGCCAGTTTGTCCTGCAGCTGTCACATGTAAAAGAGACTTCTCACCTGCATTCAGTTCACATACATGGCAGACAAATCTACTAGCAACTACAGGGGAGACAACCCACTGTGCTAGAATAAAGGAGCCACAGAAAATGTACACTTTGGATCATAAGGAAGTGAACAATAACTGTGAATATAAAAACAAAGAAATCACATCTTACTCTTCCAGTACTTGGGATAGCTTTAATTCAAGTTTCAGCTTCATACAACTCTCACTGAATTCAAGTTTTGAAAAAAGTGACTCGGAAGGCCAGTCAGATGGCAGGGCTGTGGAAGCCACTCTGCAAACCAGTGCAACAGGACAAACAGAAAACGTTAATTTAGATGAACCAAGGGAGAAACTAAGAAATTCACATAAAGACTTAGGGGCTTCATCTTGCATTTGTAGGCATGGTGAGGATTATCAGTGTGCACGAGAGACCAAAGTGAATGATAAATGGCAGGATTGTGAGATTGCATCTCTTTCAGAGACAGATGCAGCATTTTCATGTTACACGGATTCCTCAGATGCAGCATCTGCTGGTTCTTCTGTTACCTCGGGCTATGAAAGTAGCTTTACTTTTAGTGATTACAACTGGGACACCCTGATGAGGAAATATGAACCGGTGCTATTGGACTGCTTGGTTGGCAACCGTAGTATATTAAAGGTTGGTAATCACACAGTTTGTTCATGTGCATTTGGTGCTGTGAATTTTTAGACAAATCAATCACTGGGCTATTGCAAAAGACAGGAAATGACTGGCTTTTGTGGCTTTGTGGCATTTCTTTATATATATTTACAGCAGTATAATGCATGGTTAGAAATGAGAGAGAACCACTGCTCTGTGGTTCGTTTTCTCAACTTCCTTCTTAAAATAGGCTATTTAAATCTTTTTATAATAGTCAGAGTTGCAATTTCAGCAGAATACAGTAATCCTTGTTTCCTTTCCTAATAAACTATATTGTTTTGGTATTAAACAGCTGCCACCCTTTCCCAGAAATGGCTGTGTTTTCTTCATGGAAAAAGTGACTGGCATGTGAGGGGCCAAATTTTCATGTGGATTGTACATTTGAAACCAGAGGCCCACACGGGGTAATTGTTGGTCTCAGTTTTGAAGAAACTAGATCCGCAAAGACATTGCTCTGCAGTCTTCCCTACGTAGCATCCTGAAGGGCATATTGGAAAAAGGCTTAGAAGTCAATGGGTATGGTCAACTCACTTGAATACATATATAGCCTGATCTAGTCTCTCAATTTTCTGCTAGATTAATTTTGTTCCGGGGATTACATATCAGACTGAAGCTGGCCAGAAATCAGGTTCATGGTAATCCTACTTTTGTAGTTTTCTTAAGTTCTTACTGGGAACAATTATTTTGACTTCTGATGTGGAACAACAGTGCACATGTTGACTTTTTTAAGATAAGTCCCTGCAAGTGTAAAATAATATTAAGCATAATCAAAATTGTCAGGATCCGGTCATAAAACAACTCAAACCTTTTGGGATCAGGTCAGCTCTCCTTCTGCTTGTACGAGTGATGCCTGGGTGATTGCGTGTCCTGTTCCCGTTGGCTGTGGCCACCTTGCTGTGCTGTGGAGTGAGTGAGCAAAAGCGTTGCAGTGACTCTCCATAGAAGGGCTGGTGGCTATCAGGAGTGGAAAAAATGGATACTGCTGCACAGGAAGAAGGCGGTGGCTGCACTGGCTCAGGTCGAAGGGAAAGAGTCAGTGTCAATCTGGAAAACAGCACAACCTTATTGGGGTCAGTTTAGGTAATGTAGGTTTGGGTTTAGTTTTGGGTCCAGAATGGGCTTACAAATTAGAGATGAGTTGTCCTCAATTGTAGAAATTTACAACACTAAATTGTATGCACAAATACTCATTGTTGTAGTCAAATTTCTGTTTTTGTATTCATACAGATAAAATCCTTCATGTTAAGGCTTCAGAGGCTTCAAGAAAAAGCAGTACAGGAAGATGATTATGATAAGGGTGAGACTTTTTTATTATTGTTTTCATACCAGTTTCTTTCCCTTTTTAAATTTTGTTTACAATAGATAGGTTACTATGGTTGGGTAATGGTGACAAAAGTTCAGTGAACAAGTGTTTGTATTATTGAGAATGCAGTACAATGAGGTATAGAAATGAGAGAAAGTAGGTCAGCAACAGGTAATACAGTGATCAATGCAACAGTTTATTATATTGAGCCACATCACAATGTAAGTGTCTACCATCAGGATCAGATATCTTTAACAATATGACTTAAAAATACAGAAATGAGTGAAGGATGTAAATGGGGCAAGTGGGGGCACTGGTTGCCAATGAAACATACTTTTTTGTTCTACACAATTAGTCATTGCGGTGCAGCAGAGACGATAAATAGAATAAATTAGGTCAGCAACTTTAGAACGCAAGTTGCAACAGCTCTTGTAAACATAAACTGAACTTGAAGGACAAGCTAGCAATCCACCAAATTCAATCAAACTCAAGTAAAACCATGTTAAGACTGCAGTATCCATGGTTATTGTCTCTGGAAGATACAGCTGCTGATGAATACGCTATATTTAATAAATGTTTATCATCTTAAGTGCTTTAAAATATTGTATAGTATGTTGTCTATACACGTGAGTGTATGTACATGTGTAATTATATGAAAAAAAAATCTCACAGATTGCCCAGTGATAGCTTATTACCCTTCCAGATCATAGGCTTCAGCAAAAATCTACATTTTGAAATCAGGAAATAAAGAGTTAAAACTGCAAAAGCAACCTTAATTGCCACTGTGAAACTGCCAATAGCCACTGGGAATTATCAGCATCACTCCAGTTGCTGAATTGAACGGTGCAGGAATGAGTTGGAGCAGTTTGGAAGAGCTGTGAGTGTGAGTCCCCCTGTCAAAGGAGAGAGGTGCATATCTATCAAGAACCTCCAATATGCATCATTTCAGTACAGAATTGTGTAGGTTGGGTTATTAGCAGGGCACTAGGATTTTATGTCATGGGGATAGTTAGTAGTGAGTTGGGATGTTTAATTTTCTAGATTTTTTTTTTTCTTTTTTAAACAAAAGGGGCATACTAGTTGGTTGGAGTTAGAGACCATTAAGGAAGTTGTGCTTACCTAGGATTACAGCTGATATGCTACAGTGGCTAGGTAGCAATCAAAAGACCTAGCTTTTATACAGTACTTTTTATCAGTAGAACTTTACAGTGTTATCCCCATTTTACAGGTGGGAAACCAAGTCACGGAGAGGTGAAGTGATTTGCTTAGCAGGCTAGAGCTAGGCAGAGCTAGGAACGGTCCCAGGCCAGTGATGTTTGCAATAGGCCACATGGCTGCCATGTGATCTGCCAGTACTCCTGCTGCTTCCTGTAAATTTTGTTATAGTGTAACGGGGATAATGGTCGTGCTTTGAACTGCTTCCAATATGTCATTGCTAATAGTGCTGGTGTGAGAAATCTCATCCATCGTCTGTGACCCAAAAGCATGACAGTTTAATTACAAAGTTGTTACACTAGATTTAAATGCAGGAGAGAAGATCGGTATCTGTTGCTCTTACTACACTGTTCCTGGCAACATGTAGCTTCCTCAACTCTCACCAACATTTCTAGCTTCCCTTTCCATTCTAGTAAAACATTAGTTGGTACTGCAGAATCCATGAACACGTAAGAAGTTGGTTCTTGCTGTTTAGCCATAAGTGTATCAAGTTTGCCATCTCAAAAAAGAAATATACAGTGAGAGTGGCCAGCTCTGAAAGTTCTGATTATAAATGACTTGTCTGATATCATGTAGGAAATGTGTGACAGACAGAACTCAGTTCTCTGGGGCTTAGCCAGTGCACGAAATACAAGACTGTCTTTTTCTCTGCCTGTAGTCACCTGTTTAATTTATTACCCACTTTCCAACTTCTGCTGCAGTTGAGGCTTACAAATAAAGCAGGGGTTTTGCAGACAACTGTTTCCTTTGCTGCACAACATTGCCTCATTTACTATCCATTCTGTGCAATGATGAGGGAAGAGCCTGGTGAAAAAAATATGTAATCACGTCCGTGCCATGGGTGAAATTCTCAGAACTCCTATTCCATTTTCAAAAGTAATTTGGTTGCTTCGGAACCTACATCTCATTTACTTTCAATCAGACTTCGGCTTTTTAGTGCCTAAGTTACTTTTGAAAATGGAACTTACTCTTGTCATGTAGATTCTTTTTAAATTTTTTTTACCCCATATCAAAATGCATACCCATGCATACTTAATTATAGCGCTTCCTAATTTGTGAGTGCTTGACCTACTTTATCTCTTGTAGCTCTTTGTTTCCTCTTCTGATGCAATTTTCAGGCAATTTTTATGACTATTTTTTATTTTTCTAACATCTGAGCTGACTTCTCTAGTTTTTTCTTTGTAAAATGTACATTACTCATCTCAGGGGATAGACTATGAGAATGGATGGTGCAGCAAGAAGAATTAGAACTGTGACCTCTCTTTCTCTGTGTGGTAGTGTTCTTTCAGTTTTGTTTTTAGAAACGACTTTGTATCCTGCTAAGAGTAGCAAAGTCATACCTGGTGAAAAGTTAAGTTTTAAAACTCATCAAAGAGCTGGCTGATGTATTTAATGCTAATTTCTGTCTAAAATTTCTGGAAAGGGATGGAGATACTAAGCATCTATTTCTAGAAATATATTGTATAAAGGGAGAAAAACTGAAACATTAATGCATACTATGTTTTGAAGGTATATTATGTATTCTTGAAAAGAAATATGGAATGTTGGGGTTTTCTTTTGGGATTTTCATTTTGTGCATAGTCACTTTTTTAGTTGAAAGCAGAACTGCCATTCGGGGTGCACTAAGTAGCCTGTAATATTTGGCACATATGGTTAGACCACGGCTGGTGCATCTAGTTTGGGGATTTTTTCAAAGGAAAGGAGAACTGTGGAGTAGTACAGTTTAGTCAGTTGTGCAGTGCCATGTGGGTGTGTGTGTGTGTGTGTGTATGTATGTATGTATGTATGTATTTTCAATGAAGAATGTGAGCAGTTGATCAACTTATACCCTAAAATATGAAATTTTTTATTACTGCCATAATTATGGTTTGCATAGCTGCAAATGTTATCACTGTTTTTAGAATCACTTCAGCAGTAGTAAGACTACTGCTAAAACAACAGATTTTCAAAATTATGGTGCTTGCTCTTTAAAATTCTTCTCATCATGCAGGAAGAGATTAAAAAAGGAATACAATGGGTAGGAAATCCCTTAGGCTTCGTCTTTTCTGCGAGTTCTTCCGGCAGAAAATATGCTAATGAGGGACTCATTAGCATAAGTT
>CM057847.1:69417128-69436867 GCA_030068395.1 Apalone spinifera | reverse complement strand
CATGGCTTTGAAATGCACAAGAGCCCCTGCTGGGGACTCTTGTACATTTCAAAGAAGGTACTCACACGCAACCCAGAGTCAGCGGGACTATCCGCTGGCCTCGGGCTGTACAAGGAGTTCCGCATTCCTCCTTTGAAATGCACAAGAGTCCCAGTGGGAGCTCTTGCACATTTCAAAGGAGGAATGCGGAAGTGTCTATCGACTAGTCAATGGAAATTTCATCAACTACTGGACTAGTCAATTAACTGCAATTTAACATAACTAATATGTATTAATGCAGTGATACATTGTGCTAATGAAAGTAAATGTGTTTAATGAACAATGGTCTGTAAACTTTATACACAAACACATTTATTTTCACACATGGATTGCAAATATAAGGTTCCTAAATCCATGTTTAGGCTACTTAATCCTGATCTTCAGAGATGCTGTACACCTGAGACTCCCATCAATTTCAAAGCAATCTGTGGATTCTCAGAAGCTCTGAAAATCAGATTCCTTACATTTAGGAAACTAAATGTGGATTTTGGAACCTACCTTTGGGCACCCGTGTTTGAAAATATTGACCAGAGGTAATTTTTTTTACATAGTAATGCATACAATAAACTAAATATCTGAGTACACGTAGATTATAGATCCAGATTAAGAGAGAATTCATTATATAGAGGTAACACACATGGTATGAATATCCATGTCCCAAGGGAAATTCTACAAGTGCAATAAGAGAGCCTAAAAATCTGAGCCTTAAAAATTCTGTTCCCCGTCTTGCCTTTATTGAACAGCTGGACAACAAAAATTTTCTTTGCAATTCTTTTCTCCATTTGCTGCGGGACCATTATACATAGTCTTCTGCTGATACATGGTAGCACTGGAACTTCAAGTTGAACCAGTCTCAGTGCTTGTCTGTGAAGAAAACTACAACTTCCCTTAAAAGCTTTCTGTTAGCTTCCCAGCATAGGTCTGGATAGAATCATTATTAAGAATCTTTGAACAATTAGATTAATTTGACACATTGATGCCAGAGGGCAGAACAAATACATTTAGCTGCAGTTCTATAATGTGGCACCTAATGGCAGTAGTGAGACTGGTTCAGAAAGACTGCCACATCATCCCATGCATTTCTTCCAGGCTCGAGTTGCATTGTGAAATGAAAACCCAAAGGAGATGTACAGTAGTGTATAGTCCTGTGTTTTGTTTAAGAAGGTGATAATGTTTTAAAACCTGAAAATACCGTAATTTCAAGATTGCTTCATAATATGTCTCACGGCAACTGCGCTTGTACTTGCTTGTCCATTGGCTCCGATCTTCCTGCCACTAAACTCAGTGACAAAACTCCCATTAGCTTCAGTGTTGAGGATCAGGTCTATATTGTTCAGCTGGTAGTGTACATACAGAACTGTAGAATGGTCTTTTTTATGTTTGTTCTCTTTTACTCCATACTTCAGTGTGTGATTAAAGTATGTGAACTTTCTAGCCAGAATTGTATTAATGCAGCTTAATCTGGCATTTGGGAAATGAATGGCTTTTGAATGTTTCATTAAATGTTGGGATCCCAGCTTTGTTGCAATCAGTGTCTTAACCGCAGTATTACTTAACAGTAGCGTTTTGCATGGTATGTTGAGGAATGGGTTTTTAACCAAGTGTGTGGAGGTCATTTCTCAATTTTCTGTCTGTTGGCCAAGATATACCTTCTCCTTTCCCTGACCTGCTTCCAGTTGGTCTGTGTCCCATTGGTTAGTGCTTTGAACACTACACTGTTTTGAGTCTTGCTCTAATCCTGTGTTATGAGTTCATACTGTGAGGGTCAGAAACTTGTTTGAATTGCAGTGACTGTATTAGATGAACTTATGTACCTCTCCTCCATTATTACTTAGGCAGAGTCTACACTTTCTGTGATAAGGGGTATATAATCACTAGATAAACAAATTTCTCCCTATTCTCGCATTACAATGAAATCATATTTGTTAACATTCTATTAATATTCATACAAATTAATTTTACTTTGTATTAAGGGTAACTTACTGTGATATCACAAATAGGATAATTTCACTGGAGAAGCAAGTTGATGTTATAATATAATAGAAAATGCTCTTACCCATGCACAAATGTCTGAAAACATAACAAAGAGAATACAGAATTAAGCTTTTCTTTTGTGTATTAGCTTGTGTGGTCCAATGATTCCCCTGGGCTCTATGAACTTTCTGTGTAATCTTAAATTTTCTTTGCAATAGTTTACCCATCTGTAAAATGGGCATATTATTATTTATCTTGCAAATATATTGTGACGCTTAATTAAAGATTGTAAAGCCCTCTGACATCTTCATATGACAGGAACTTCAGAAATATAAAATATTATTTACAATAAATGTCCTGAAAAAAGTCTTTGATTTTGTGTTTCAATAGAGGAAGGTACTATGAATAGTCATGGGAAATCTCTTTATTGTTCCACATATATAACATACTGCCTAAACAAAGACTTTGGATTCTGTAGATAACCCATTCAAAATGGATTTACAGTTCTTGTATGGATTCCAAGAAAAGGACAACAAGAACATTGGTTTGTTATGGTTTCAAACATTTGAGAGAAGAAAGGTCCTGAGTAGTTTTCTCATGATGTAGATTGCCACAAAGTTATTTTTTGTAGTTGTGATGTATTAGATGGAATGACCTTTACCAGCTGATGACATTGATGTAGTGGAAGTGACATTTTTCCACTTGACCTTTACATGATGTGTCAGCTTGTCCTGTAGCTCAAAATAAGTTGCAACTGACAGATCTGACAGAATGCTAACTTGACAGAAGCTTATTGTTTGGAAGAAGATATGTGTTGAAATGTGGACCCTTTAGCAATAACATGGTGAAGTTTTCATGTACCCTGCATAACTAAAGAATAGATAACTTAGAAATGACTACTGTTCAAATCCCAGCTGAAGCACTTACTATAATTAATTCATCTTTCCGTAAACGGCACTGTCCCCGCCCCCCAAGAATGGACTTTTAAAACAAAGGAAGTAGAGCTAATATTAACTTTTTTCTCTCTTTTTGGATACTATGTCCCTAAAACCATTAACACTTTATTTTCAAATTCTAACTTTTTTTTATTTGTTTGTTTTTCTTCTCTGTACATTTTTCCTCTTGTATAATTTTTGTTTTATGTCCATATCAAGGCAGTTAAACTGTGGAGTACTTGTCACCTGATAGGGGTTGGGGGCAAAACAGTTTTTGTTTTGTATTTACTTTGTGATGACCATTAACCAGAAATAATGCTGGAATAGAGTAAAAGGTTGGGGGGCAGTGAACAGCTGGCAAACTATAAAACAATAATTTTGCAGGATATGTTGTTGAGAAGGGTTTAGTGTGTTGGTTTTCCACAGTTTTGGCACTTCAGCTAAAGAGTACAAATTGTAACCAGACTTTACTAAAGAAAGAAGACTTACAGTTGCACAGAAGTAGCTTAAAAAGTAGAAAATGACAGTGAGTGATTTCAAAGATTGACTGCAGTAATTCCTACTTCCTCTTCTACTGTGGTTAAAAGTTCCAGTGCTTTTTGTGAGGTTTGATTGGAACTATTTGACCATTTAGTAGATAAGAAAAGCAGTTACGGCGGCAATGGGCACCCTAGGCTAGAGTGTGAGTCACGTGAGTGGCCTTCCTTCATCTTAGTGGGCCGCAAGATTGTCCTAACCAAGATGGTCACCCGAGAGAGGGTAGGTTATATCAACTGTGCTTGCATACTGACTGAACCGTAGCAGTGCTTTGATTGGATGCAGAGGGAGCATGTGGCTCTCCTGGTCAATGTTGTGTGCAATCAGCATGCACCTCACTTCACATGTTCTTGCTTTGTGCGTGTCACTTTAGTAATACCAGTAGGCAGGAGCGGCCCGAGGCTGGCTGCAGCAGCTGGCACCCTAGGTGGGGCGGCGCAATCAGTGGCCCTGCCTGAACGGCTGTCAATGGCCATCATGTCATCACAGGGTGCCCTGGCGCCCTGTGATGTCATCATCAGGCGCCCGGGCCAGCGGCACCCTAGGCATTTGCCTAGCTCGCTTAGGCTCACAGGCCGCCCCTGCCAGTAGGAAACAAACATCATGGAAACCTGTGGAATCTGTCACTCTACATATGGACAGCAATAAACAAAATGTTTGTGGGTCACACACAGAACCCCAATGGGCCGCAGGTTGTCCACCACTGAATTATGGGAACTAAACCTCTTTGTTTGCAAATCTGAGAGACTCCAGATCTACAGTGATGTAATGATCTACAGTGATGTAAAAGCCATTGAACAGCCAAGAATAAGAGCAGTGAGAACAACTGTCTGATAAGTCTGTGCTACCATGACCTGGCTCAAGCTATTCAGTCATAGATGCCAAAAGGAGGGTGGAGGTAAAGAGGTGGCGTGAGCCTGCAAAGGGAAATACAGTCTTTCTACCATGACATTTATGGATTCTATAAACACAAAATGTTATATTTCCCCAAATACTCACCAAAGCATTTTTATTAGCTCAGAGGAATCCTATAATTTTACTGTGCAATTTTGTGTATGTATTTTGCAAAAGACTTAAATGCCAAAGGCAACCGGTACCTTTGGGTAGATTTTTATTTTATTTAAATTTATGCAAATAATAAAAAAGTCCCCTTGGGATAACTTACAAATAGAACACAAAAATGCTTTAAGTACAGCAGTACAGTTTTAATTTTAATATGAACTAATCTTGGCTCTGTCCTCTGCATGCTGTAATTGCCTGCATACCTCCCTTTCTGTTGTGTGCACTCTAGCTGGTACTGAAATTTGGGCTTCTCTGGTCCTGAATCTGTCAATATTGGAAGCTTCTTTGTGGTTTAAAGCACATAATCAGTGCCTCTGAGGCCCTATTGAAGCATTAGTTTAGCACTGTTTCAGGGAGACAAGTGCCACTTACAACATGATGCTGTTGATGATTTTGTTGTTCTTCCACATTACACATTGCCCTTTTTATGTGGTATTTTATGGTAGTTCCCACAGTTTGCATGGTACCTGCCACACAGGTAGTAAGACACATTCTCTGCTCCAAAGCAAATGTAGGGTGGATCTGCTCTTCTTCCATAGTGGACACCTTTAGGATTATAGAAAAAGTTTGGTCAAACAGTGGGTATCGTTAGTATAAACCATGGAGTTTTTTCATTCTGATGTGGGTTTAAATGAAGACCAGTTAAAAAAAGAATTTCCTCCTTTAGGTAGAATAACAGATTTGCAGGAGCCACTTTGAATGCAGAGCCACTAATTTAGAGAGATGTCTGGGGTTTCATATATTTTCTCACACAGTGTATGTCTACTAATGTAAAAGTTCCAGAGTAAACATTACCATTCAAGAACATAATGGATATGGGGATCTCTCTGGAAGATTTTAAATCCATTAAAAGACTATGGTAATTTGGGGACAGAACTCCTGCGCCTTTGTGTTTCTTTGCTAGTTACAGGGCATAGTTTGCCTAATTTGGAACAATGGAACAGAAAAATAAGAAGAGGAGTGGCATTTTGGACCCCTGATTTTCAGCTCCACTACGACACAGGATAACAAAGACTTATATGCAGTCTGAAGCACAATTCTCTAGATACTTACAGAATAAGAATGACTTAGCATCCAGAGGGGGAAATATATGCTGACTGGTTGTTCAGTAATATTTCAGGTTATTAGATCTAGTGAAATTTATTTGTTGTGTATAAACGTAGCTCTTAGAGAAATCTGGATCAATTCACAGAATAGTTTGTGAACACATTTCAAATGTCATCTGTAAACTGTTGTCTTTATTCACTGCTTCTCAGAGTATGGTGGGCAACATGAAGCCTGAGGGCCACATGTGGCCCATTGGGGTTCTGTGTGTGGCCCACAAGACATTTTGTTTCCTGTTGCTCACAAGCAGAGTCGCCAAATTCCTCTGTATTGGAGGGGTAGCCGTGATAGTCTGAATCTGCAAAAGCGGGGAGGATTCCTGTGGCACCTTATTGACTAACCAAAGTGTTGGAATATAAGCTTTCGTGGGCAAAGACCCATTTCGCTGCATCTGACGAAGTGGGTCTTTGCCCACGAAAGCTTATGCTCCAACACTTCGGTTAGTCTATAAGGTACCACAGGACTCCTCACCGCTTTTGCAAATTCCTCTGGTTTCTGTCCGTATTGTACTTTTCCTGCCAGTATTATTAAAGTGTCAGACACTTAAAGCCAGGGCATGTGAAGTGTGGTATGTGCTGATTGCACACAACATGGACCATGAGAGCCATGTGCTCCCTCTCCATCCAATCAGCGCGCTGCTACGGTTCAATTGGCACACCTCCAAATTCTAGGTATGCAAGTGCAGTTAGCAAAACTGCACTTTCCCAGGAAAGTATCTTGATTACAACAATCTTGTGGCCTGTTGATTATAAAGGAGGGCCACTTATGCAGCCCGCTCACTAGTCTCAGTTGCCCATCGCTGCTGTAAAGTCTTCTGGGCATGGACAGCATCTACCTCTGAGTGCCCAGCATAGTGCAACCGTAATCCCAACTAGGGCTCCTGGTTGCTACTATAACAACTGCATTTGTAAATTGAAAGTGGGAGAAACAAAATAAGGCCTTGTCTATCTTAAAACAAGATTGAACTAAATAAACATTTTAAATTGTTTTAACTCTATAGGTTTGCCACAGTTTATTTTAATTGATTAAAAATAAATCTCTTAGTAAAATTGGGATAAATGAGGTATAAAAGATGGAGAGAATAAAGGGAAGACAGTAAGGCATGGAAAGAGGCAGACTACCTTAACCATCCTAATGCCTTAACCAACCAAACAATGGATGTGCTAATTGTTCTTATGAGCCTCTTGGAACTACTTGAACAATCTATTCACTGTCTTTTTTTTCTCCTTTTTTTCCCCCCTCCTCCTTCCCCTTCCCTTATTTATTCTTGGATCTGGACTTTTAATACTCCAGTCATCTGAAGAAGTAGGTTATGCCCACGAAAGCTCATGATACCATCTACATCTTTTGTTAGTCTTTAAGGTTCTACTAGACTATATGATGATTAATAATAGCATAAATGAAACATTGCATTCATAGATTTTATTTAATGGGACTTCTGCTGCTTGGTGCAGTTTGTGGATGTAGGGTGCAGGAAGGAGGGCAGAGTGCTGGGGGTTGGAAGTAGAGTATGAGTGTGTATGGGGTGGGGGGGGAGGGGGAGAGGGAAGATTACCTTACCTGGCCGGGTCTGGGCTTCTGCACCCAGGCAGCAGTGGATGGATGAGGGGCTGGGTCAGGGTTGCTGCAGCCATATTGCGGTCTCCCCTCCTACCCATGCTGAACAGGAGGGGAGCCGCAGCCAGTCCTTCCTGCAGCCAGATGGGGGCCAGACTGCGGGGCCTGCCCCAGAATTGGGGCCAGGGCCAGGAGGCTGTGGCCAGATGGGGGCTGGGTCCTGATTGGAGGCCAGTCTGCCACAGCTGGACCCCAAGCTGGCCTCCGTGGCTAGGCTGTTGCAGCTGTCACGGGGTCGTCGGGGCTGGGCCACAGGATCTGCCCCTGGAGCACAGCGGCTGGGAACAGACCTGCAGCAGTCAGATGGAGACATTTGCCACTGCAGCCCCTCTCACTGTCCCAGTGGGAAGCACACACGCGTCCCTTACAGTGCGCCGTTAGCCCCAGAGCAGAGTGCCCTAGCCAGGTCTTGCTGGAGTGCAGCCAATTCTTACTAGGGTCACTGCCTTACTTTCATCTCTGGTTAAAGGCAAAATAGACAAAAAAAGACCGTCTTCACCTGAGTAATTACGAGATTTTAAAAATTTGAATTAATTTTTTCATTTTAATTTAAAAAATTGCATGTATTTTGGGAATGACAAGAGAGCCATATTTTGCTTGAGAGCCGTAGGTTGCTGATCTCTGCTCTAAAGTATCTTTCAATGGCATCTTACTTTGGACCATCCTTACATTTGAGAGAATTTATCTGTGTGTGTATCTGTTTGTTCAAGAACTCCTCCAATTCTTACCGTTTAGTACCACCAGATTTGATGTACAGCTAGCTTAGTCTTATCATAACTTAAAGCATGGTAAGGGTTTGGTTGTGCCAGGAAAATGGGATGTGCCTGGAATGGGATTGCTTCTCATAAAACTGAAAGGAAGGTCTCTGCTATATAATGACTAGATGGGACATTAGTCATTAGGGAATATGGGATGGAAAGCAGGGACAGTTATACTGTATAATGACTACAGGTGGGCAGCAAGGAGAAGCAAGGTAAAAGTTTTCTTGTGCCAGGAAAATGGAATGTGACTGGAATGGTATTGCTTCTCATAAAACCATACAGAAAAGACCGAATCACCAAGCAGATGATTGGGGCTGGGCGAACTGCCCTCCTTCCACTCCAGTCTGGGACTGCTTTAACCTCAAGTTTCCTACCCCCCAGATGCCCTTTAGGAAGGGAGGGATGAAGCTTCCCTGTCCCTCCCGATTCGTACAGGGACATTGCTGGCTGTTCCCTTTCATCAGGGAGCCAGGGGCAAGTGCAGTTTGCTGCATTCCTCACTTTGGCTGGGGAGCACAGGGAGAAGATGAACCTGGACCCAGGGCCGGCCCGAGCCCTTTTGGTGCCCTGGGCCCAGGCGTGTGGTGCCGCCTCCGGGTGCATGGCGCTTGCACGGGCCTGCCGGTGGGCCCCGCGGCCGTGGGGGGAAGGGTGCCACTGGCCGGCGCTGTGGGAGGCGGGCGCGCGGTGCCTGATGGCTCCTGGCGCTGCGGGAGCCGGGCTGCGCGTCCCTTACAGCTGCCATCAGGCACCCCCCCCATCGGTTGGCGCCCCAGGCCGCTGCCTGGCTGGCCCATGCCTCAGTCCGGCCCTGCCTGGACCTGTCTCAGCTGAAGTTAATGCACCCCTCCCCCAGCTGTGCCCACAAGAGCTGCAGTGGTCATGGAGAAGGACTTCACATCTGCCCCCAACCTGCTTTGGAGTAGTCTTCTCTCTTCAGGGAAGCCTGCATACTGAACCCCTTATCCTCAGCCCCACCCCAAACGATTTAAATGAAGCATGTACATGTTAATTTTATTTTCCAAAAAAACAAAAAATTAAAGATCCAAGCAATGCTAAGTAAATCTTCTGGTAAAGTCATGTGGGAAGTTCAAATATCACATCATTTTAATTGGAAATTAAATAGCAACAAACCAGGAAAAGCAAATAGCATAATTTATTCTATATTTTCAGTAGATTAATATCATTCTGTTGATTCCAAAAACTTGACACACTAAAACCATTTTGTGATTTGTGGCACATTACAAGTACAAGTTTTCTGATACTGTATGGATGAATGAAGCAGGAGAGAAGACCCACAGAGTGCAGGCTATATTATTATTATTAGACTTGAAGGGATCTTCTGGGTCATCAAGCTTGGTCACTGGCTGTCACAAGCAACCCCATCATATACTCCCATTCATAAATGTATCGAGATGGATTTTACAACTAATTAAGTTGTTTGCTCCCATAGAAACTTTGTTCTAGAATTGCAATACACAGGTGATTAGACATTTTCTATTTTCCAGCCTGAATTTGTTCATGACCAGTTTATACCCATTTGTTCTTTATTCAGTTGCCTTTTAAATACCTTTTCTTCCTTCCTGGTGTTAAACTCTCTTGATATATTTTTAAAGCAGACTCCTATCCTCTTTCAGGCTTTAGTTTGGTTAGCTAAACAAGCCAGGTGCTTGGTAAGATGGTGTGTCACAGGGGTCTCTGCCCGCACCCCCTACAGAGGCGGGTTGATCAGTTTCCCTATTCCACAAGTTCCATCGCCCCTATCTGGGGGGTAAATATGGCCCAGCGGCCAAGTCTCTCTTGCCCCCTGTCTGGGGGTAGATATGGCCCAGTAGCCGGGTCTATAGCTTGTTAGAATTGCTCCCCTCTTAGGGGTGCACGGGTAGGAGGGTAAGGGGACTCGGGCCCACCCTCTTCACCAGGCCCCAGCCTCAGCCCTGGGCCCTGTCAGGGATGGGTGGTTCCCACCACTGGCTCGGCAGGAGTTGCCCCCAAAGCACGCTGAGCTCCCCGGGATGCCTCCTATTCTCTGCCCTGCGCTAGTTCCTACCCCGGTCTGCTGGCCAATGGCATCCCCACCTGGATCAGTGAAAACTGTGGTGTTAGCCACTGCAGTGGCTGTGGCTGGTGTAGCAGCTGCGGTTGGTGCGGCAGCTGCGGTTGGTGCGGCAGCAGCAGTTGCAGATCGAGGCAGGCATGGCGGCTGCGGTGGTTCAGGCTGGCGCTGCAGTGGCTCCGGGTCCAGATCCAGCTCTGGCTGGTTCCAGCAGGGTAACTGCTCCTCTTCTTGGGCAGGAGCTCCTTCCGCTTCCCTGGCCAGTCCTGAATGAACTGCTCCTGTGGCCTTTATACTGCCCCTGGAATTGGAGCATGTCCAGCAGGGCTGCGGGGGAGGGGCCTTCCCAGCCCAGTAGGCCTGGTTAACCCCCCCCGGCCGGTGTGGCAAGGTTTATACACCCAGTCACATGGTGTTAAGGCTGTTCCCCACTCTGGCACTTCTAGTGCAGAAGGTGAGGCCTACAAGAGATCTTAAAATACGCTGCCACTAAAAGCTTCTGTTTAAAAACTCTCCAGAGTCACAGACTTCCTGACATTGGGTGGTATGCTGTCACCACCCAAATGCAAAATCCCTTTTAAGGAAGACATACTTGGGAACTTCTCCCATGCGGTAACACCAAGCTTTTTAACTCTACCTTAGGAGGGAGCCTGAAAACAAACTGCAGTCTCTTAATAGCTGACCTTCTGTTCAGACACATGGATACAGAACCTCCTGCCTTCTAGGACACAGGAATCAGATTATAATCTTTAAAAGGTGACATTATTAACAAAACAAAGAAGTTGTATTTGGTAAAGCATACTTGGTTGGTAGGTGTTATAGAGCAACTAAAAACAATTAAAGCACAGAGAATTAATTTCCTGGATTCAGTTGCGGTGTACAGGGTTTTTTAAATTAGCACAGAAAAGTCCCACAAATTAAGAAGATAACTTGATATGTTTGTCTAAACATTCCCTGTTGTTCTTAAGTCTTCGTTGTTCCAAAGTTTAAGTTTTTTTTTTTCTTAGACATGGATGTTGCTGAGAAACCCAAGCCTTACCCCTGCTCAGTCCATTTCTCTCCCAGCTCTTCTGTCTACTCACAGACAAAGGAGACTGAAATAGGCAAAACTTGTTTCATTTTAAAAATCTCTCGCTCTCTTCCCATTGGCTTTCCTGGCTTCCTGCCAACAGTTCCTGGACACCCACTGTTCTAGTTTAACTCTTTAGTTATTGAATGCTAGGATGTTTAAAAAAGGGTAATATCCTTTCCATCCATTACAGATGGGTTCTTTATTCCTCTGATGATCCTCGTGGCCTTTTTCTGCATCTGTTCCGGGTCCAATTAATCTTTCTAATATATAGCTGACCAGAGTTGTACTCAGCATTTCAGATGAACTTGTACCAGTGCCTTAATACTTGTATAATTAATACTTTCCTATTTCTACTGGAAAAGCCTCTCCTGGTATATCACATGGCTGCATCTCGCTGGTCGCTCTTAGTTACCCTGTGATCAACTAATACACAGCTTTTTCTCCTCACCTCTTATGAAAAACTGGCCCTCAGCTTTTAGCAGAAATTCTTATTAGTTCCTAAGTGCATGACTTTGTATTATTAAAATTCATCCCATTTCTGGTACTCTGATCCTCAAGATTATCCTGTTCCTCTTGCATAGCATTCAGATCATCCTCTATATTGACAATGCCTTTCAACTTTGTGGTTGTCAGTAAATTTCATTAGTACTAGCACACTTCAAATTTTTGTGTCAAGATAATCAATGAAACTATTAAATAAAATTTGTAAAAAGACCAGTCCTTGAGGAAATCCACCAGTAAGTGTCCCCTCAGCACAATCGTTGTCTCTTCAGCTTAACCCATTATTGTCTCTATCAGGCTGTGTGAAGTGGCTTAAGAGCGAGGCTGCTAAGAAGCAGGACACAATCCCCAAATTGGTTGAGAGTTCTCTCCTTAGTTTTCATCAACCAAGCATGAACTTCTCAAGCACTGTAACACCTTCAACATGAAGTCACAGGCAGTGCTGTTATAGAGGTTTACAGTGCAAACACTCTATAATATGGGGTACAGATATTATACAGGAGATGAATGAGCTATTCAGCAATTGACAAGCATTTAATAAAATCTGAACACTAAAAGCATTCTTATAAATGTAATGTCTGTTTTAACAATGGCAACACACAGGGGAGCCAGATGGACTTCCAGTTACGTATTGGTCATTGCTCAGATGAGGCCTCTGGGCCTTGGCATTATCTGTCACCTGGTCTACCAGTGTCAGTCTCTCCTTTTGTCAATTCCTTATTCACCTTACAATTTTTGTAGTAATCCCCATTTTTTCAGTTGAATTTATAATTTCTCATGTGATACCATGTTGAATGCTTTACTGAGTCCAGATTAGATTCACTGTATTTTCCTTGTCTAAAAAAATTAATGTAGTTACAAGGACTAGGTAAACAGAGTAAAATGTATCAAAAGGTCAGAAGCTATTGCATAGCTAGTGCTGAGTGGATAGTTTTATAACTTAATTTTTCCCGACTTTTCAGAATACTAAGTGATTATTTTAGGTGTTTGGAATAAAACATTTATAAAAGTCTCATTATTAAAAAAATATTTATAAATGTATTTGTATGTATTGCTGGTGAAAGATGCCAGCTAGACAGCCCTGGAGATATGTACAGCAAGGGAAATAGCTATGCAAGCTTCTTCATTCCTACCCCAAAGAGGCTTAAACGTGGTCTAGGTGGGACCACTTTGATGGTGAGGGTAATCTAGGCCACATCCCTGTCATGTGACAGTGATTAAGAATCACAGGAAGAAGTTTCTATCTTCTAATGTTGAACAACAAACTTCAGAATAATGACTACAGCATTATTTCTAAATATCCTCCTATTCTGCAGTTTTTTGTGTTTTACCATAGAGTTTTTCTAGAAACTTCTCAGCCTCTTTTCTGCCTGTCTTCCTATTGTTTTTGAAGTAACAGTACATATTTCCTCATATACCCAGTCAGTCCTTACTTTGTTTCCATAATCTGGTAATGAGGGTTTAACCAACCCCACTCTACCACAGTAGTCAGGGCTGGATTAAGACCTTTAAAGGCTCTAAGCACTGAAAAGATTATGGTGCCTAAAATCTTTTTGTGCGTGCGTGTGCCCCTGCTTTGCTGGTGCCCTAAGCATATGCTTAGTCTGCCTGTTGGGTAATCCAGCCCTGACAGTGAACCATGGACTGAATAGAGTTAAGTGGTGGCTTTGGGGCTGTGGACTTCTGTGATGTAAGGACATGTCTGGGGCATACCCTGCAGCAGAGTCAGTTATCTGGTAACCTTATGTGCACAACTGCCACTGAGAGAACTGGAGCAGCTCCCACCACTAGGCTAGACCATCCACATCTGCCATTGACAGAACACATGTCAGATGGGTGTAAACATTAGCTGAGACAGATAGAACAGAAGCTGCTAGCCTGTACTGGGATCTAGCTAGCACCCTGCTGGTGAAAGGCTTGATGTTCTGGGCAATATTCCACATGTAAAATTTAAGCTACAGCAAACTTGTCCAAGTCATTAACAAAAGAGTATCTGAAATGTTGAAAATTTTGCTTTTGCTGAAATTTTAAATGAAAACTAGTGGATTCAATTTAAATTAAAAGGAAAAAAAATCCATAACTGCCAGCATGTGTCATGTTTCATTTTTTCATATGATTTAGAACAACTGAAATATTAAACTCCCAGATTGGGTTTATTTATGCTGTCAGACTTTTAAGCAAATCTGCTATAAAACTTACATTTTGTATCCTTAGGGAAATCCTAGTGGTTATAGTCTTTAAGGACTTGCTAGGTTTTTTTAGATTGCTACCAGCATGTGTGGGTGGGAGGGAAGGATCTCTGGCATCTTGGAAGAGAAGGATCAGATTTGGGAACCTTATTAGGAATAATTTCAAACCCACCTCTCTATTCCTCTTCTAGTGGAAACTAGTCTTATTTGCTTGTCTGTGTTCCTAATCTTTTCTTCTTTCTGTTGCTACTGCATCTCAGCCTGTCTTTCACACAGGGAAAGGTGGCATGCAGCTAATATTGTAGGAAAGGAAAGTGGTGGAATTTGGGGACATATTGGAACCAAGCCATCCTCGGGGTCTCTGAATAGTCTGGCAGTAGACAAGGATTCCAGAGATTTGTTCAGTTCCTGGTTGGGCCTTAAGCCTCCTGTGTGATCTTGGGCAAGTTACTTATTCTACTTTGTGTCTCAGTTTCCCATCTTTAAAACGGAAATAATACTTTTCTGTTTTATGGGGGTGTTGTGAGAATAAATCCATGATGATGATGTGCTCCGATATTATGTTGATGGGGGCTATGTAACACCCAGGGCTGGCCTTAGGCTGATTCGCCTGATTCCCCCGAATTGGGCCCCGCGCCCTGAACCCGGAAGTGTGCCGCTGGGTGTGCTGTGGTAGGGGGCATCGGCCCTGGTCGAGGAAGGTGACGGCTGCCTGCGCCGCAGGAGGTGTGAGTTTAGGGTGAGTATGTGTTGGTGGTGGATTTTTTTGTGCCTTTTTTGTTTTGTTTTGTTTTGTTTGTTTTGCTTAACCAAAATTGCTGTGGGGTCCCGTTGAAATTGTTCGAATTGGACCCCGCACTTCCTAAAGCCAGCCCTGGTAACGCCTATGTAGAAATATAGGGCAGTAGTTTAATGGCAGAGGTTGTCTGGAAGCTGAACAAAGGCAAGCTCTGAGTTTGATGTGCTCTGTTCTCTTAGGGTATGTCTACACTGCAATTAGACACCTGCAGCTAACCCATGCCAGCTGGCTGGGCTCATAGAGCTCTTTAATCACAGTGTAGCTGTTTGGGCTCATGCTGCAGCCTGCACTCTGAGACCGTTACACCTTTCAGGATCCTCTGTCACAGTTAAACTGCCCCACAGCCCAAACTCCAGCTGTCAGAGTCAGCTGAAACTGGCCAGCCACAGGTGCAATGTAGAAAAATACCCTTAGAGGGAAGGGAGCAGAGTGACAAATTAAGGGGATGGTAGCAAGAGCAGCAGTAGAGAAAATGGCAGAATTCTTGCTGTAAAAGATAGAGAGGCTGCAATTGAATTTTCTTAATCCCTGCCTTTCTGCATTCTTTAGTAGAGCAGGGAAATAGGGAAAATAACACACTTCAGTTTGTACACATTAGTGTGTCAATAAATGACTGGATTAATGAATGAGAAAAATGATTCCTTTCAAGGCTTTAAAAATACTGTTGTTAGTTGTCTTGCTTACAGCTGCTTTGGATTGCCCACCAATGTGAGCCTCTGCCAATTGTAAAGGTTAATCAGTACTACCTGTGTCCTATCAGTGTCAGGCTCTGTAATGGCTTCTTTCACAAAAAAGAGACATTTGTGTTAGGTCCAGCATTCTGATGTCTGAAGCTCATCTGGAAGTGATCCATCTGAGCAGCCGAATACCACAGAGAACCATCAAACAGTAGTTTCTTTGTCTATCTGCAGTGGCTCAAGCAGAGAGTCATTGACAAAGAGTCTGAGTTACACAGGAAATAATACTAATGAGAAGTACTCTCTAATAAGAGTAGTTCTTCCCTCTTTTAGTGTTGGATTGGATGCAAATCTGGGGAGGAAAAAAGGACTTTGAACTCTTATATAGAATACAAGCAGATTTACCTT
This sequence comes from Apalone spinifera, assembly GCA_030068395.1. NCBI lineage: Eukaryota > Metazoa > Chordata > Testudines > Trionychidae > Apalone > Apalone spinifera. The sequence continues at coordinate 69,421,136 of CM057847.1, read as the reverse complement.
GGGGTTGCTTGGGTCCTTAACTCAGGGGTTTTTTGTTGTTGTTTTTTTTGAAAATGAAAACGTACATGCTTTATTGAAATAATTGTATTTTTTTTAAAAAAAGTGTTATTTTATTAAGTTAATTTTAGTATTTTTTTTTAAATGGGAATGCCATCCAGTGTTTTTTCTTCATCCCTAAAAGCTATGGATTGCCCATATCTATGTTTTAACAAAAAAGGGCTATAATCAGTTTGGTTTCCAATAATATTGTCTTCTAGTTTTCAAATCTTAAGCATTGGTTGAGCTGTGCCAAAACAGAGTACTACTCCAAATTTCTCGATATTCTCTCTTTTCTATAAGGTTTACTGTAAAGCAATCCTATTCTAGGTTCATCTTATTTTTCTGGCTCTTCTTGGTTCAGTCTCTTTCAACATTTGTTAAGTTATGTCAGTTTTGAAAACCGTACTTGATTTGGTGATTTTTGTCTTTTTTTTGTTTGGTTTTATGAGAAGCAATCCCATTCCAGGCACATCACGTTTTCCTGGCACAACCAAACCGTTTAAGTTATGATAAGAGAAAGTGGTCCTAGTTCTTACTGTTTAAACAGGAGTTCTTGATTAAACAGACAAACTCTAAAATAGTAGATTTTGGTTGGTCGTGAGTGTTTTAGAAAAACTTATGATCATCTGGTTGTCTTTTGTAAAAATTAAACCTATTGTTTATGTTAGAGAGAATATTTTGATCTCATTTTGTTTCCTGCATCTGCCCTACACCTTTAGGGACAGTGTAGCCAGCTGTGGGAAGATCTTGTTAGCAAAGGGTTGCACAGTGCTCTATGCTTCCTGGCTGGAGACAAGGATTGGGCCGGACTATTTTAAACACAATTAACATTATTTTGGTGCTGGTTGATGAAAAGCACTTGGGACTAAAGGTTTTTCCCATAATCCTTTTTAAGATTTTATTGTAGCATCTGTTGATGGTAATTGCATTAAAATGCTTCCATCCCTTCTCATTTTATTGTTCTTTTAACTGCAAACTGACACAATCCATAGGATGGCGTAGCAAGATCATTCTTCTAACTTAAAACAAAATTACTATGAGAAAAGTACGCACAAAATACATGAGTTTAAAACTTTATACACATTTTCCGATTAACTCGGAGGCAGTTGGTTCAGTATCTTTAAGATGCATTTCCCAATGTCCCTTGAGGTAATGTTTCTAGTTCTATGGGACTTGACTACTGTACTATTCCTTACCAACTGTTTTTTGGGAACTGGAAAAGGGAACAACCTCGAGCATGTGATCACTGGATTATTGTTTTCCATGCTCCTATTAATTAGGAGTTTTAAATGCCAGTGGATGACATTTTCTGTCTCATCAACTTCTAGCAAAGTTGTAGTCCTCTTGTTCTCCAAATCCATGAGATTTGATATTGCCGCCAAGTCAGAAATCCAGCAGTACTGAAAACAAGACATTAGTTTGCCTGTGTTGTTTAAGAGAAATAATTTTCTTCTCCATGCTTGCAGTGTTTAATCACTAGATTTATATGGGCTTTGGATTCAGAAAAGGAGGTACTTAGTGGGCTTGATTCTTTTTTACTTGTATTGTTTTAAATATAGTATTGGCAATCTCACACGCACAAAAATGTCAGGCACCAAAATATCATGTAATTGGCTTAACATTCTTAACATTTTAAAAAATAATACATATGGGTTATTTTTAGCTGTCTTCTGGTTTTTGAACATTAGGGTATGATTTTAAGCTTTTCTCTGGAATCATGAGGACTAGAAATTTCTTCCAAAAATTACCTCTGTTTATAACATACTGACCTCTAAGAGGATAAGCATGGGCTGATGAAACTACTCAACAGAAAAAACACAAGTTCAGCCAGTCATGCTACAGAGGAACAGTTAAAACATCAGGCACAAAGCAGAGTGGTGCAGCGGAGAGAACAAAGTGGCTGGGGCCACCTTGCTTCACTTACCCTGCCACTGAGGGTGGGGGTGGGGTGGGTTGGGTCAGGGCAGCAGACTCTGGTGCTAGTCCTGGCCCTGCTAGTCCCCTGGGCTGCCTCGGTTGGGGGAAGAGGCAGGACATGGGCAGAGCAAGGTTGAGGAGGGGCAGAGCAGGGGTGGGGCCTACAGTGAAGGAGGGTTGTCCTGGCCCTTCTCTGGACGGGGGGTGGTGGTGTGACTTGGTCGGTGGCCCCCCAGATCCTCCCTGACCTCTGCTCTGCCTTCTCCCCACCCATGCTTGATAGCCCTGCTTAGGCAGAAGTTGTTAAACTGGTCTATCCTAAATGCATTCGTCTGCAATTTATAAATGTTTATAAATGAATAGCAAACAGAACAGCAGGGGTAGGAATGGCAGGAAATAGAACATTTTGGATTTCAGAATATGTTTGTGGGGAAGAAAGCATGGAACCTCCTTCACAGCCAGATTCCATGTTGTCATCTTTACTGCTTGAATAAACTATATTTTGAAGGATAACTCCTAAGAAAATTCCACTTGAGTGGACTATAGAAAGGGACAAAGAATCCCAAGTTATCTTTTACCTGAGAAGACAAAGACACCAGTACCTTTAGGCTTCCGGGGCTATGTCTAGACTATGGAGTTTTTCTGGGATACCAGAGGTATCCCGGAAAAGCTTCGCCATGTCCATGGAACGTGTCTGCTCTTCTGCAAAAAATAGCTTTTTTTTTTTCCCCCTCAACGACTTTGGTCTCTTACCCTCCCCTCTTTTCCCCTTCAACAGAATTTTTTTCCCATTTTTTTTTGAGTGGGAGGGGGTTGTTCGGTATTTTTGTTTCAACCATCTGGCAACCCTACTCATGGGACTTGGGCTATATCTGTTAATGGGGATTCTCTATCCTAGTAAGGAGGAGAGGATTGAAGATGCTAAAATACAGGTAGGATGAGAAATGGGCAAAAGAGTTGCTGTGGGTATCGGACCCTGCCTTTCCTTAGGTTGTACTCACCCTATTCCCTGCAAGCTGCATCACTGAGGCTCTGTGGAGCTGAACTCCATGCTACACAATGAATTGCACACCTAATCTCTTCCTCTGGAATCATGTCCCCACTCTTGTGCAGTAAGCTCTTTGGGAGCAAGGACTGTCTCTTACAGTGTAGCTGCATAGTGCCTACCACAATGGGGCTCCAATCTTGTTTGGGGCCTTAAGGCACACCAGTAATACAGTTGATAAAAATAAGTAGTATTTGGCAACACTGGGTTCTCTCATCTCAACCTAACCAGAAACTAACTCAGTAAAATGATTATCATGAGAACACATTTCACTAAAATGAGAAAACAAAAACTAAGAAGTCTCTAGCTTAGAAAGAAATTGAAAGAAGTAGAAAAAGCATGCCCAGATTGATATGATTGTGGTAACAAATTACTTCATTCAAAATAATAAAGGGCGAGGAAAGCAAATTACAAAAATATTTAAAAAACAACAATGGTAGACCAAGTATGGAAACTGAAAGATTTTTCTATTTATACAATACTTGAAAGCTTTCAGAGCAGGGTCAAGTATCATTATGGATGTTCCCTTCCAGTGCTTGAATTCTTTCATTTATATGAATCTGCCAAGTGTATTTTCCAAAACATCTTGAGGGTAGAAAATAAACATTATAAAAATTAATTCTATGTCTTTGGGCTATTTACCTGTTTTCTTCATGGGATAAAGTGTTTATTCTGATAAAGTTATAGAATGGTTATCAAATGAAAATGTTTTCTCGGCACCATTGTTATTTTTATTTGAAATCTACAAAGTTAACACGTTTGATGGATCCATAAATTAGAAATAATTAACTGAAAATGTAATATGTCATCTTGAGGTTTGAGTGTTTGTCACTACATATGCATTTTCTATTTAAATTACATAAGAACATAAGAACGGCCGTACCGGGTCAGACCAAAGGTCCGTCTAGACCAGTATCCTGTCTGCCGACATTGGCCAGCACCAGGTGCCCCAGAGGGGTGGACCGAAGACAACGATCAAGCGATTTGTCTCCTGCCATCCCTCTCCA
>CM057847.1:69403940-69417028 GCA_030068395.1 Apalone spinifera | reverse complement strand
TTTTGGTAGCCTCTCTAATCTCCCTCAGCATTTCAATATCAGTATCCCTGTCCTAGTCGGGTGGTTTGTAATATATTCCTACTGCTAATTTCTTATTATTGGAGCATGGAATTACTATCCATAGCGATTCTATCGAACATGTTGATTCATTTAATATTTTTATTTCATTTGATTCTACATTATCTTTCACATACAGTGCCACTCTGCCACCCACCCGGCCTGTTCTATCCTTTCGATATATTTTTTATCCCGGTATGATTGTGTCCCACAGATTTTCCTCATTCCACCAGGTTTCAGTGATGCCTATTATGTCAATCTCCTCATTTAATACTAGGTACTCTAGTTCACCCATCTTATTAGTCAGACTCCTAGCATTAGTATAGAAGTCTGAATTTAGGATCTGAAATTTAACTAAAATATCATAGGGTATTTTTTGATTCTCTTTATGTAGTCCTAACAGGTTTTTAAAATCAAGAAGATCTAAAGGTTAGATTAAGATTAACTCATACACATGTAACTACCACTCAGACAAATTTGGTTAAAACTGGAGCAGCAGAGGGACAGGAATTTTCATGGAGATCAACTAGTTTAGCTTCATTCCTCTGGGAATCCTGCATGGTTGTAAGTCAGAAGCTAAAATTTGGGAACCTCACTGACTTAAAATTCCCAGTTGAGACTCGCAGGCTTCAGCTTTATATTATTACAACAGAAGTAAATAGTTTGACATCATGGATGTTTCTGATGTTATCCAGTTACAATGTGAATAATTTGGAGCAAAACAGTCTCACTTATTTTATCAAAAAGGGAAGTATTAGCTACTGGATGTATATCTTTTCTTGATGACTTTTAGGTAAAATGTAAACCTGTTTGTTATTTTTTAAATTATTTCAATTTTTTGTACTTTTTTGTTTAGCTGATAAATTGAGAAGGAAACTAGAAGAGCTGGAGCGAGAGAAGAATAATTTAAAATTTCAACTTCCTTCAAGGCATCCGTCAATTACAAGCTTCTTGGACAGATTCAGTGCACAAGTTCAAGCAGCATTGTACTGGGCTGCAGATCAGTAAGTTCACTGAAGAGTTATGACATGGAATTATTTCTGTTTTTCTTGAAGAACTGGGTAGAAGTTATGGCTAGGTTTTATTTTTTAAATAAAAAAGAATGCTTTTTGGAGCATTGATGCTACACCATTATTAATATAGTAATTCAGTCCTGTTTTCATCATTTTACCCTTTCTCCAGGTTTTTGAGAATGATCCTATTAGATCCTGATCCTGAAGTAAATGTGACTTTTAGCACTGATTTCAGTGAGAGCAGGCTTGAACCTTAGCTCAGCAAGTTACACACATAGCAGCTACATCTCCCCATGGGACTAAATCCAGCTCACTTTTGGGGAGATGAAAAAACATTTAACTTTGAAGTATTTAAACCATTCTGCCCTGGATTCTCCTGTCAGCTCGGGAGCCACTTTTATTCATTTTTAGTTAAGGACTAGCAATGTGCGGAGAGCTGTGTAGTTCCCACACACATCAGTCTCTACTTCTAGAGCTAACAACTTGCAAAACCGAGACAATTTGAGATGTGCCAGATGACCCTGGGAAAGTGGTTAACTTACCAAGAATTATTTTTCTATTTGTGTTTCTGAGTCTATCTTCTCTGTTACAGGGTGGCTTTATTAACAAATAAGGAAGACCTTTCTTAGGTATTTATTAGTTATGGCATCAATGTGGGAAATCTTGGTTGCTGAGACTTGCATTGATAAAGACTTTGGTACGATATTTGATCTATGCATATTTGTGTGGATTTACACAAATACATATAGACAATGGGATTTCACTAAACAGCTATCAAGTTTCAGAGGGATAGCCGTGTTAGTCTGAATCTGCAAAAGCGGCGAGGAGTCCTGAGGCACCTTATAGACTAACCGAAGTGTTGGAGCATAAGCTTTCGTGGGCAAAGACCCACTTCGTCAGATGCATACATCTGACAAAGTGGGTCTTTGCCCACGAAAGCTTATGCTCCAACACTTCGGTTAGTCTATAAGGTGCCACAGGACTCCTCGCCACTAAACAGCTATGACATCCTGTTTTTTTGTTTTGTTTTGTTTGGTTTTTTTAAAATTTCTGGTATAGCCCTTGTTTGTTGTATTTATAAAGTAATGTGATTTGTTTTGAAATAATATACTTCATAAAAATTATCTCTTGTGGTCTCATATGGTAGAACGTAGAAGGGTAAAAGTTCTCATTGTGAATTGTATGGGTGACGGAACCATGAAACAAAGTATAGGGTACAAGATACTTCAATGTTCTATCAAAAGATTCCTCTCATATTATTTGTTATAAACAGTTATTGTCTTTTGAGAGAGATTGTAAACTTGAATTATTGGAATGATTAATTTTAATAAATTTGTTTTCAGATGTGGGATCCTCTAAATTGTGTGTACTGATAATTTTTAAAGAAATGCTCAGAGGGCTGAAGACTAGAACTGTCTTTGGTATAGGTCTGAGACCAATCATACTAACCATGGTCAGACCACAGTTCTTGCTTTACATCTTTGTTTCTGTGCACATTACTCTGCTTTCTTTTCAAATTCACTTAGGCTGTTACTTTTATTGTTAAATCCTTTTTTTTCCCATTTATTGTCTTGTGCATTTGACAACAATTTGTAGATAGTTTCACTGTTTTACTGGTAGTGTGTACTCTTCCTCAGGCTCTTCAAGAAGGTGTTTAAAAATCTTTTAGGTGCATTAATATTTTAAATAGAGCTAGCTGGAAAAAAAATCTGTTTTGTGAAAAAGGTTGAAGTTTTGAGGCCTGTTTTTGTTCCACAATGGAATAAAATCAAGGTCTTTTGAAATTTTCAGGGATGGTCTTAGATGATGTCTGGTCCTGCCATGAGTGCAGGAGACTGGATTTGATGACCTTTCAAGGTCCTTCCAGTTGTATGATTCTATGATTCCCACAGTTCCCATGAACTGGGAATGTTGAATTGCAGTCACTGGGAGTTAGGGAGCCATGCCTGTGTATATAAAATGTCTTTCAGCCTACCAGCAGATTTACCTGATGGGCCACGTGCTGAAACTTGCCGACCTCTGGTCTGGTACTTTAAAATGCTACACTTAGATGATTTCCTATCATTTTTGCAAAGTATATGTATATAATGTTCATGTGACTTCATGTTAATAAGGAGTGCATTCTTGCTGGTATTTACTTTAGAGCTAGACTTTTCCAGTGATGTGGTTTTTTTCTAATATGTTTATTTTTACTTAATGTTTATGACAAAAAAAGCATTCAGGTGCACCTAAATGCATTATTCTATCAGGCCTTCTTGACAGTCTACTCAAGACATTTGTTTTCCTTTATTATCCATTTCCTCCTCTCTCCACTGACTTTAATGTTCCATTGCATCTATCCTTTGCCACATGTCTTTTTTCCTGTCTTATAGCTTAATAATATCATTTGTAAACCAATCATAAGAACATAAGAACATAAGAATGGCCGTACCGGGTCAGACCAAAGGTCCATCTAGCCCAGTATCCTGTCTGCCGACAGTGGCCAGCACCAGGTGCCCCGGAGGGGGTGGACCGAAGACAATGATCAAGAATTTGTCTCCTGCCATCCCTCTCCAGCCTCTGACAAACAGAGGCCAAGGACACCATTTCATCCCCTGGCTAATAGCCATTTATAGACCTAACCTCCATGAAATTATCTAGCTTCACTTTAAACTCTAATTTAAACTCTAAACTGACAAATCATACTGCTTTGTCGCAGTTGTTCCCAAGCAATCTCTGTGAGAGACTCCTGAAATATAGTCCTTCCTTCATGATAGAATATTTTTTGGAAATAGCTTCTGTCACAAACAAGGAAACCCTTACACAAATTTGAAATGCTCTAGTTTTGTTCAGCTTTCAGAAGGTGTGCCTTTAAAGAAGGAGGTAGTAAAATTGTATCGAGTACATGATTAGTTGATAAGGTGCAGGCAGCCCGTGCAGACAACCTGGCTCCTACTATATTTAAACTGCAGAGCCGCATTGGAAGTAGGTCCGGGACCCAGTGTGAGCTCTTACTACATTTGAAAGACAGAGCAGCAGTGGTCTGGACCTGGCTTGCATTGGGTCCTGCGCTGCTCCTCTGTCTTTCAAATGTAGTAAGAGCTGGGCGACTTTTACTACATTTAAAAGGTAGAGCTGCAGCGCTGCTGTGCCTCTGCTTCCCCTGCCCCCCCCAATTCCCTGCACCCCAGAACTACCTTTTAAGCTGGCTCCCCCCAGCTCCGGCTCCTGCTTCCCTCCCCCGTCCCTCCCCCTTGATATAGAGGCAGCCTGGGGCGGGGGAGGGAATATGAGTGGTCAACTTGACTACTCTTTTACATCCCTAGGAAGTAGAGTTGCAAGGCTGACTGTGAATGAAGTTGAAAGATGCATTTCTAAGGGACAAAAGCCTAAAATCTTCCATGTTTAATATTGCTTAAGGAAGATTTACAAGATGGCCATTCAAGGTAGAGGTTCATTCTACATGAAATCATGGCAGCAACATAGCCATGTGATTATGCTGTTATTGCATCTACTATGTGCCTGCAAAATGGATATTTGCCTTTTCTGTGTCCAAGTCACACATTTATGCATGCAGACAACAATCATGTGGCCAGACTCATTATTTCTGTATTGTGTACAAGAGATATCTATGTACGTTTTACAGATTTATCTTAGGAAATGAGGTTTGAAAATTTGTCCTTGACAGATGTATTCATTCGGGACCACAGTTTTTCAGTGAGCTATTAAAATGCACCTGTAATATTTATGGAAAACCCCACATATACATAAATAGGCAGAGAAATGCCATTACTCAATTACTTGAACAAATACAGGGAAATACATAAGAGAACATGTCTGCACAAGTTGCAGGTGCATTTTGAGAGTCCCATTATAAATCTGACATTTACCTTAGGGCCCTGTCATGCAAATATTTATTACTGAGCATAGTGCTTACTACTGTGAAGAGTCTCACTGACTGTAAATTAGAAAGAGCTTTCTGTATAGGAGAGGGGCTAAAGTTGACATCATATAGCACACACTCAGGCTGATCTCTAGCGTGATCTCCAAATGCAGACAGAAGCATGAGAAAGTGCTTTCATTTCTGAAGGTTTTTGTCAATGATGTTGGGAAATTACATTCCTTAGTTTGCCGCCAGCCATTCACTCAACAGAGTGATGAGTGAATATACTGAAAAATGAAATAGCTGGGGGAAGCCTGAAGCTATACAAGTCTTCCCCTTTCCTTCTTGAGATGCTATAAAAACAAATAGGTGTTGGATAAAATAAGAGGAATATGTAAAGGAAAAGTTTTCTAGTTTATTAAATAATGTTTTTAAAGATTCAGATACTCTGTTTTGATGATGGGCCGTCAGGACCCCTTGGGTGACAGAACATTTCCTTTTCATCTTCCAGAAATGAATACACAATAGTAACATTTATATTTAATGTTTGTCATTTTTAAAGGGCTGGAAGTAAAGAAGCACAGCTCTGGCAAAAAACCGAACAGAAGCTTTTGACTCCTGCTTACCAAAAGAGGATACAGATTTCAACCACAAAAAGAGACCAGCTGCTTCAAGAAAAACAATGGTTGCAGGTAAGACTATAAATAAAGTTGTTGTCCAAACCAGTAGTGGTAGTGGTGGGGGAAATGCAGCTTGTAGGCATTCATGTGGAATTAAACAGAGTATAGTGTGCTGCTTCTGTGGAGCAATTAGAGACTTGGCTAAAGTCTAGGAGATTATCTCAGTGATGCCTGGAAAGAGGTAGTGTGAATCTCATTACAGACAAGGAGGAGTTTAAGGCTCAGTTGCTTATGTGCATGCTTTAACTTTCTCATTATCTTTTAAGGATGCTCTTTATGTTCACAATTCTGCTTATCTTCCTGTACATACTCATATAGGTGTCTTATTGCAGTCATTATAGTTAATATATTTTCAAAGAATATGGAGGGCTTTGTATTCAGTGATGCTAACTAAAATTCTGGCAGTATTCCCAAACGAGTAGTACAGAGAAGGAAATGTTCTTTGTGCACCTAAAAACCTGATTCGAGATTCATAGGAACAGTCCTGATGTTTTTGGCCTGCTGACCTTTGTTATCTCTGTGACAAATGCCTGTGGGGATGAAACATCAGCTGTTCTGTTCTCTGGCTGCTACTTCTAAGAAAAAAGAAAATAATTGATGCATCTACTGTGCAACATTGCAGTAAGTTGACTTCTTTGAGCTAATTTGTTCCGTTAATATGGAAGAATCGTTTCTTCTTATGCTAAGTCATATGAATGTAAAGTTTGAATATTTATTTTGATGTCAAAATACTTTTAACAGAGAGAGCATTATGGCTGTACTGGATATTGTAACCTTTATTTAAATTATAGATAAAAAAATACCCCCTACATTCAAACAATGTTTAGGTTGCAAAGTCAAGCTCTCAGAAATTAGGAAATGCCAAATACAAGGTTACCTCTGCATTTAATTCAGCCCTCTTATGTATATGCATTATGATAGTCTTTCTTTGTGCGATCACACACTATGTTCTTGACAGTGCTCTAGTATGTACACTGATAAAGGCAAGACAGTGCTCACTGAATGAGCAACTATTCAGTGTTCCATTTTATTCTCATTATTCTACAAAGTATAGCCCCAACTTACTATTCAAGCTCTCTTCTGAATACGGAATTATTAATTTCCTTCTGGGTTTTTGTATGGTGCTTATCATTATAGCATTTGAGTGCTCCATAAATGATGATGAATTTATCTTCATAGTATCCCTGTGAGGAAAGGCAGCATTATCCCCAGTTTACAGATAAAGAAATAAGACACAGACATTAATGTCAAAATATACATTAATCTTCAGTGCCCATTTTGAGATGCCTAGGGCCTGGTTTTTCAGAGAATGTATCATTTTTATAACAATGTGTTCAAAGCACAACCATCAATAGCCTAGCTATTGTTTGCTGTTAGGAGCACTCGCCACTTCTGGAGATCAGAATCCCCAGGTGTTCACACATCTAGAAATTGAGTGTGTGGGGCACAGGCAAGGATAGAATTCACTTCTCCTGACTAGAATTCAGCTATCTAGACAATGAGATCATTCTTTCTTGCCCATGCAATCCTCTGCCCATGCAATCCTCTGCCTTGGTCTCACTATTCACCTCCCAACTTCTGCAACAAATGAGGCAGAGGTGCTATATTCAACAGCTTCATTAATTGCACAGCCCTGGTTCCTTCCCAAAGCATGATCCATCCTGTGCACAAAGTGAGGTAGGTTACTGAGAATTAATGTGTGATCATGTAATTTAAGACTATGATAAAGCACAAGGAGCTGTGTTTGGACAACAGTGCTTGACTTTGAAAGCTTGTAATGTTTTTATTAACGTGGAATTTTAAATTTTATTTCTTATGTTTTTTACAAACTTAAAAATTATGGAGTATTGATGTACAGGAGACAGAGTCTCTCTTCCTGTGCTTGGTACCACATTTGCAGTAGGGGGGAGAAATTGCACAGAAATTCTTGCTCAGATCCTGCAACCCTGCAGTTATGAAGATGGAATGCTCAGTCTAGTTCAGGGTGGCAATAAAAAAATGGCCATCACTATATTTACTTGTGCCTCTGCAGGTATTGAGAGATTGTAGCTGCAGTTGGCTGTGGATCGCTATTCACAGCCAATTGGAGAAGTGGGAAGCAGCATGGACTTGAACACTGCTCCCATTGGCCATGAACGGTAATCTGTGACCAATGAGAGCTGCAGTCGCTCAATACCTGCAGAGGCACAGATAAATATAGAGGTGGAGGCCTGCCAGAAACTAACCCTGCAGACTGGATCTGGCCCATGGGCTGGAATTTTCCCACTCCGGTCTATGTGCCATCTTCAAAGAATTTAGCTGCCAAACTGTAACAAGTCTGTGTCGAGCATGTGTAAACTGAGATTTTTCAGAGGTTCATAACTTGTCCAAATGTTAACAGATTTTCACAGGGATGTCAAAAGGCACATCCTTGACACAATGCTGTCCTCTAGCCAAGTTTCAAATGCCTGCTCCAGAGCATGGAGGTGTTAGAGTTCCCAATAAAATGTCTATACGAATTTTTAACGTGGGCAAAACAAAGTATTTCCCTCTAACTTTGTGCTGAGAAGCAGTGAAATTGTTTTTGCTGAAAATTTCCAAAAATGTCAGCCTGAGGCAGACACCCAGTTTGGAAAATTTCAGACCAAATGGTTAAAATTTAGCAAAGCTATAAGGAACAGAAAATAAAATCTTATACTGTAATGGAAAGTGTTAAACATTTTTAACTATTGACTGCCATCTATATTGCCTTTAGTATACTGTATCTTATTAGCAGTGTTGTTTTCCTTAACAAGGTTAATTAATAAACTTTGGTCTCTACTCTATACAGAAAGAAATTGAAGACCTCAGGGCAAGGCTGGCTGTGCTAGAAGCAAAAGATCAACAATTAAAAAGAGATATTGAGGAGCAAGATAGGCTTATTCAGTTGCAGGACTGCGAATTGAGTGCCTTGCTTAGCTGTTTATCTTTAAGAGAGTTACAGGAAATGAGCAAGGCCTTGGATGACACATTAGCATCATCATATCAAATACCATTTAGTTTGGATCTCCCTGGGACCATCAAGAGGTATTTATGCATTTTAATTTATTTTCCATTATATTCTCAATGGCATATTTAATCTATACTGCTCTACCATTGCATCAGCTACCATTTATTTTCCTTCACACTGCTCAAAGATTTCCTGTCTCAAAGGAATATGTGTGTGTTTGTGTATATATAATATATATGCCAGATAATCAAAGATATATAGATAGAAAAGAGAAGACTTGTGCTTGCAATATAATTCTTTAAAGGGACAATGTCAGGAAAAAATATGAGCTTTTAAAAAATACTGTTTTTAATAACATTGATTATTGAGTCTGAAAAGTGTAAAAAATAAACTTGCTTCTTACTGTTACAAATTGTCTATTTTTTCATTTTGCTAAGTTTGGACAATACATATTTTTTGTTTATATTTATTCAGTTTCACCTTTATTAGTACAATATAATTTGGATTTTCAACAGTGCTTATTCATTATTATATTGTTAATATTGATATCCTGACTGTTCCTTATGTTGTACAGGTAAACGTTAAAATTGTTTTTTTCCAAAGTTACTCAAACTGGGCTTAGTAGCCCTTCTTCCCTTCCTTCTTCTTGTTCTGATAATTGTTTTCATGAACATTCTTTTTGGGGCTTCTACCAGGGGATGTCAGATTTAATTTATTAAAATCTCTTCAAGGCTGCTTTGTCATACTGTTTGCTGTGCTAGAACTGCCTACTTTTGAGGTGGGGCTGGCTAGTTGCCCACGCGGTCTTAATTCTGGCATTTCCTAATATCTAAGTGTTTGATTTTTTTTAACCTTAACATTCTTTTAATGTAGCTTTTTGTATATAATAAATTCATTAGCTAATTTTCATATACACTTGGAATTATATAATTTGATCAAGCTGATTTTACATATTGTCAGTTTCCAAGGATTTGTGTTATCAATAGATATTTTTACAAGGTCTTGCTTATTTTTCAGTTGTTCAAAATTCTTCCTGTTTTTTTTTCTCGATCAAAGACACATTTACAAAAAGCATTCCATTCCCTCAGCTCTTAATGAATCATCATGTTTCAACATGCTCCTTATTTACTTGCACATACACTTTCTCCCCAGCATTGGCAATGTGGTAAGTATAATTTATTCCTTGTATGCTCAAAATACGTGCTAGTCACTGTACAGACAAAGATTATAAAGACATGCTTGCTTCTAACCTAAATAGAGACATTTTGAGTGATAGGAACAAGCAATGGAGTGGAAAGAAAGAGAAGGAAGGTGCATCTGGGTGTACGCAGTTTTGTTAGGCGCACACCCTGGAGACTTCTCTAAATGTAAACACAGGAATATAGCCACATTGAGTACAATTTTCAAATATGCCTAAGTCCCATTTAAGAAAGTGACTAGAAGTACTTCAGAGGCCTAAGCTCCTAAGTTGCTTTTAAAAATGTTATCCACTATGTTTATATGGTAGCAGAACCCTAGAAAAGAATCCTGATTATCATAACTTTATTTTTTATTTGATCACCATGATACATTTTTATCTCCTCTGGCATTTTATCCTTTCCATTTATGAGGCTTGTTTTGGTTTCATAACTTTTAATGAAGTATTGCTGTTTGTATTTGCTAATATATTTACAGAATTGTCAGAATATCAAAAGAAAGATTCATCTTTGTTTGAAATTGGAATCTAAAATGTAGGCAATAGTAACTTGAGTTTTTTTTGTTAAGTAGCTCCCGTATCTTTTTATATTCCATGTAAAAATGTGTCTCTACTGTCTTGCAGTTGAGTGGCCTCACAGTTACCAGAGATCATACTTTGATTCCAATGCCTTCTCTTGGTTTTGGATTTGGTTACAGGAGTATATTCAGTCTTCTTTTTTTTCTTTCTTACATTGTCAATAAGCAATTTTAATTGTACTTGATATGTGCTATCTTAAAAGTTCTTTAAAAATATATGAATTCAGTCATTGCATACCAAGATTGTTATAACACTATTTGAGTAAGTGAAACTCTTGCAATGGGTCGCATGGTACCGGCATCATAAATAATGTTTGCCCTTTAAAGAAAAAATATATGTGGGGGACATCCTTTATAATGGACTCAGAAATAACTTGAGTTAACTTCCTGCTATATATATATATACCTTCTCTGTAATGGTTTCTTTTTCATTTCTTGTTCCTTCTTGAAAACAATGTGGTGTTTTCCTTCCTAATTTAAAATATAAGCTTTTGGGGCCAGGAACTTGTCCGATTTTGTGTCAGCAAAGATTATGCAACCTGACTGTACATAAGCATAAATAATAATGGAGTCAAATCTTGCACTCAGTTTATTTGCTCATGCCAACACTAAGGATGTTTGAGTATAAATGATTAACCGTTTAAACCATAAGTGGATGGAAAGCGGCTTCGCTAAAGGTAAATGACATCATTAATTGATAATTATCAGTTAAACAGTTATTCATTTGCACTCGAACATACCTACAATTAACAGGTTAAAATATTTAGCTAAAATTAGCTGAATTTATTAGACTGTTATTGAATTTTGAGTTTGACATTGTTGACTTCTTTATTCCTGTGGAAGAGATTTAGCTGGTAATGTGGGTTTTACTTTATGAAGCATTAAGAGGAAAGATTTCAAATTCTTTCACATATAGTTCAGAGCTTTTTGTCTCATCAGTGAATCAAACTTTTATCCATTTATTATTCAAATGATTCTATGTATATGAATTACAGTGCTGACACAGCTGAGCCTCATTCAGCACTGATGGGTTTGAAGATCAGTTGGCTGTGTACCAGGTTGCAAATATTGTGTAACTGTTCTAAAACTGCATCATGTCAGCCAGCAAAATGTTTTTGTGAAGTGTCTTTTACTTATTTATATTATCCATAAATCGCATTCAGCAATAGAATAATGCAAGACTGATGTCAAGTATCCCTTAAAACAATGTGTGCTGTAATTGAATTCATTCAGCAACTCACAGCTGACCATAAAAATAAAATGCATTTTGTTTTCTTTTGGTCTAAATGTTATTTAATATACAATAGTAACATAATAAAGCAAACTGTGGAGAACAAGGAAAGATGCTTGGAAACTAACTGCACAAATATTTTTGTACAAAAGCAAGAATGGAAAGGATTTAATTTCTGTTTATTGTAATAGGGATTGAGTGGTGTTTCAGGCTAATCCATTTTCTTTTGGGCCTTGCTTCAGAGGGCAGGGGAATCCTGTGCTAAGACACGGCCATCTAATGTTGCTTCAAATATGTTAGCTTGCATCTTGATAATGCTTTCAGTTGTGTTAAGCTATTGTGATTGAGCTAACATGACTGAAAAACACACCATTTTTGCCCCTGAAGACAGGGCCCCGAATTACTCTCTATAACAACTTTGTGAGGGGTCCAAGTATTGCTATCCATATTTTACTTAGGAGGAAATTGAAGTACAGAAAGGGAAGTCACTTGCCCAGTGTCCTACAGTGATGCTATGGCAGAACTAGGATTGGAATACAGGAGCTCTTGGCTCCACACTTCATAGCATATCTCTTTCTCAGCTAAAGGAGACATTCTGGAAATAGTCAAAAAAAGATGGATCTATGTTTTGATGTTCTTTGAATACCTTCTGGTTGGTGACTACACAGAGAGGGGATATTGTCAATTTAAAAACTATATGTTGTAAATAAAAAATTACAGTATTTGTTTCTGTAATTTATAATCACAGATTATTAAGTGAAACAGTTTTAAAGATTTGGTTCACTTGACACTGTGCTCTTTGTTTACTTTGTTGCATATTTCTATTGGACAGTGAAAATCAAGAAAATCTGTTTCTCTTCTGTTTTGTGTGCTGTTTTCACAGTTTGATTTAGTATTTTGCCTCGTGTGATTTTTTTTTTTAACCCACATTATAGGTGAGACTGGGCATGTAACTCTGTAGCACGTTATTCCCAAAGTGGATTTCACTGCCCTGACTGTTGTCTGTGAAGCTGAATGCCATTCAAGACAGAAATTCAATTAAATATCCTTCAATGCACTTGAATCACTCTGCCTTCCTTTCCACCCTTGCCACACACGACACATTAATTGGTAGAAATTGGTTCCGGAGAGTGTGAGATCTTTTGAAGATATGGAAATTCTCTATTCTCTGGATAAGTTGTAGTACTGACATGGCCAGGAGCGCCAGGAACTGAACTTGAAGTTTTGTGTAACTAGTCCACTTTGCTGTAGTGTTGCCTGAGGCTTTCTGACAAACATTAATTCAAAGTGAAGTGCAAATGCTCAGAGGATGAAGACATTATTACTTGGAATATTGTTGAAACATTCAGCAATCTCAGTTGAGGACAAAATGTGGCTGAATCAAAAGATCCTGTTTTTAGAAAGGGTGGCTTATTTGAGAAAGAAGTAACGGGTAAAGAAAGAAAAACCTCAGTGGCTGTGTCTAGACTGGCCAGTTTTTGCGCAAAAGCAGCTGCTTTTGCGC
>CM057847.1:69372241-69383201 GCA_030068395.1 Apalone spinifera | reverse complement strand
CCCCCCAGCCCA
This sequence comes from Apalone spinifera, assembly GCA_030068395.1. Taxonomy (NCBI): domain Eukaryota; kingdom Metazoa; phylum Chordata; order Testudines; family Trionychidae; genus Apalone; species Apalone spinifera. Next base: position 69,383,189 of record CM057847.1, on the reverse strand, counting down.
ATCCCCCTCCCCTCCCACAGAGCCAGACACCTCCCCTCCCTAACCCAATCCCCCTCTCCTCCAATCTTATGCTCGGGTCCTGGAGCCAGAGCTGCTGCTACCGCCATGTGCCTCCGGGATGCCATGCGCACCCCCCCTTTTCTAGAGCCAGGCATCTCCCCCCACTCTAAACCAGTTCCCCTCTTCCACTAACCTTATGCCCAGGTCCTGGAGCCCTTGGCACTGCCTGCGCTCAGCAGCTGGCTGCTAGCACGTGCAGGCTGGGTTGGTGTGTGCGACCCAGCCTGCACGTGCAGGATATGACACAGTGCGCTGGGGGCCATGAGCGGAACGGCACGGACCATGAGCACGCATGCGGCTCACAATGGCCCGGCCGTGAGAGTGGCTGACCTGAGCAGTTCCGGGTTCCCTCCCAGTTCCATCAGGAGCCACAATTTATGTAGCTCGTGAGCCACGGGTTGGCCACCGCTGTAACACATTAACAGATATAGACTATAATTTGCAGTTATAAGGAACTATGTATGTTATCCTTACTGAGATTTATCTTACAAGTTCAGGGTTGGTTAGTTGGTTTATTTGGTTACTTTAGTTGATTCATCTGGTTACTTTGGTTACAATACTCATACCATTATTGTTCATATTAATTTGAGTTATTCCTAATTCTGTTACAAACTTTTTTATTGGTTAGTTTCACTCAAAACGATTTCTCTAGCTAAATTGGCAAAGCATTGGCTTATATAAGGATCATATAGAGATGAACAGGAAAATACTGACGGAAAATCTGCATTAATTAAAATGGTGAAAAATACATTCAGCAGAGACTATATCTAGTGTATATATAGTATATGAGGGTGGATAAGGAAGGAAATTAATTACATTATGCAGTTTAAGCAAGTTTAAACCTAGATATCCAGACATTCCAGTTGCTGGTCTACTTGGGATTAAGGAAGTATGTCATGTAACAGATAGCAGCGGTGTATGTGTGTGTGTATGTGTACATCTCTCTATATATACAGTAATTATTCATTTAACACATGCCCACTTAACACGTTTTCGCAATAGCACGATTTTTGTGTAGGGAATGTTTTTCGAATAACACGACCATCCCCGAAATAACACGAAAATTATCAAGTGGCGGACTACTTTGCGCGGTGGTATAAGTTGGTGAAAACAGGGTAATACGCATGAGCGGATGAATACATGTGGTCACAGCGCTCTTCCGCTCATTCACGTGTTTATCTTTGTGTTTTAAGAAACCGCGGCGACTTGTGTTGCTAGATATCTAATGTTGATGTTGACAACCCAGCACCAACAAAAAATTGACTTTGCCGCCACCACTGCCTGAAACGCAATCCCCACCTTTTCCATTTTTTTTTAATGGGAAAATTGACCCCGCATAGCACATTTTCATTTATCACGAACATTTTCAGAAGCGCATCTATAGTGTTAAATGAGGAATTACTGTGTGTGTGTGTGTGTGTGTGTGTGTGTATAGAGAGAGAGAGAGAGAGATGCGCGCGTGCGCGCATACCCACCCACCCCCCATCACTGAGGAAGTCAGAGCATCGAAAGGCAAACAAGCATTCACCTGAAATTTCAATTCAACTCTAACGTCCTCAAAGATGGCCAGTGCCTGTTTTACTAATGTTGGACACTAGGTTCCATCCACTATCATGTTTCCCAAGGCTTCTCCGGGGGATTAGAGTCTGTAATGTTGGCTCCACCTAGCAGTAAGAGTCTGTCATGTCAGCCTTGCTTGTAGCAGTGGGTATGGGTAACCAGGCCCTCCCATTCCATCGGCATCGGACCTAAGTGATGCATAGGACTCTGTAAGGAAGGTGCCCACTAACTGTGGTCCAACTAATATCCTCCCCCTGGTCTTTTCCTTTTGCTTTTTCTCTCTGTGGGGCACACAGGCCTCTGAAGACTGGAGCATCCTGGCTTCATGCAGCAGTCCTTCTCCTGCAGATATTCTGGCATAACCCCTCTGTAGCAGTGAGTGCAGGACTGTCTTCTCTCCATCTGCCATCTTGCCATGCTGAAAAGACGCCCTTGCTGGTACCACAGTTGTTCTTCACCCCTCTCTCTCCACAGTGTGGGATTTATCTACCCCATTACAATCACTTTAGGCAACTGCTTGATGATTGTCTTTAATCCCCGGGGTGTTGCCTGCCACACTGATATGGATCTTTACAAGAATAATTTTTGTTTTTGTTTTTTCCTTTGGCACTCTAAAATAGAAGTATTGAGAAAATGTAACAGGAAAATTACTTATGATATGCAAAATTTTTCAGAAGTGGTAATATACCTTAAATAGAAAGTGTTTGCTTTTATATTTGTTTTCTCTTCTCTCCATCCCCCATACCAACTGTTGTCCTGTGCTTTGTTAGACAAACCTATATTTGATTTCACTATAACCCATATCTAAGTCCTAGGTGTTAAGTGAAGAAGTGATCTGTAGTGGAACTGGGAAGCTGGACACTTGAGGGTAGGCCTGTCCCTATTGCTAACTTGTAGTGAGAGAGTGGCAGGGTTGCCAACCGTCAGTAAATTTACGGACAGTCTGTAAAAAAATTAACTGAAATTGGACATGTCTGTAAAGTCCGTTTAAAAAAAAAAATAAAAAAAAAAGATTTAGGTGTCCGTAAATTTCATAAAAGTGCAATAAAATTTCAAAAAACAGCAATTATTCTATAGCAAAGGTCTGAGCAGCCTCCTATTTTTCATATTCATTGCACTTGTCATGTTGCTGCTTTATGTGCAAATGTCAATGCCAAAGGTAATTGAACAGCTTTGCAGAGATATTCATAACCATTTTGCACACAGCTGCAAACGAATGCAAGTTTACAAGAGTTTCAGGAGTTTTTAGAGGGGCTGAGAGAGGGAGTTAAATAGCATATTGTTCTTGTGATGTATGAATGACAACGATTACTTTTCACTTTTGGCCATTTATGTCATCTTAATATAGTATAAAAATAATGTGCATAAAAAAATTTTGTCTGTTTGTAAATGTTTCCTATTTTGTCTGTAAATGAAATTTCTTTGGGTTGGCAACTCTGGACAGTGGGGCCTGTGAGGCCTAGAGGAGAGTGGTTAGGAAAGCAGGCGTATGGGAAGGTATTTTTGATAAACAAATTACTTATACATTTTGTGTTACTGACTCGTAAATCTGCTTACCTGAATTCCCCTGGTTACCAGACACCATTTTTGAAAATAGGCCATTGGTGCAAAGTTCATAATCTTGTTCATAATGGTAACAATATCTACTACTGAAACAGTCTGTGTGTGTGTTCTCTCATGTGGATTGCTAATAATTCATTACTGTTTTCTCATTTTTATATTGGAACGTGTGGCAAAGCCAAAGAATTCTGTTATATGTCTTAATAAAAAGTGATGTGTCATATTTCTATAAAGTTTTTTTAACCTTTTGGTAGAATTATATGTCATGTTTGGAAAGCACGAACATTTGAAGCCCTATTTAAATTGACTTTGTATTTTTCCATTAATCAATAATGTATTGTGGCTGTCTGCTTCAATCTAGGTTTGTACAAGTCAGAAACTATGCAGTACTTTGAGGAGGAAAGTGAATGATATTGAGACCCAACTACCAGCTTTACTTGAAGCCAAAATGCTTGCTGTATCAGGTAAGGTTTACGTAATAAGAGAGGGAGAGAAGTTTTCATAATAATGCCTTAGAAAATGTTTAGTGAGGGGGTTATGTAGTAGTCATACTGAGAATGTAGTATTATCACTATAGTCCAAATGTATAAATATGTGATGGGTAGATTTCCTGATTTTGACATGTTAAAAGTACTTACTGCTCTTCAGTATCTGAAGAGCCATAAAAATAACAAAAAGGTATAATAATTACGTGGCTGAGTATTAAATGACACTGTAAAATGGAATACAACAATTGGTAGCTTCAGCTATTCAGATCATTAAACAGCTAATGTTGGCAGTAAAAGAGCAATTTGGTCCTTGGAAGCACTCAGGTGTATTATTTACAACTAGTAAAACACTATTTGTGAATACAAAGCCTGATTCATAACAGGTTACATGCCACTTATTTGGGATTACTGCACCATTTACTAAGGAAAAAAGACAAAGCATAATTTTGTTTCCAAGTTAAATAGCTGGCTTTTGTAATTCAGTAAGTCTTTCCCATGCATGTAAATGGATACTACTTCATTAGGCACCTGCTACAGAGGATAAGCCAAAATAAGAGGTGTAGATTCAGGCAGAAAATGCATTCAGTCTTGCACCCAGTTAAAGAAAAGGGCCAGTGTGTGTTTTACATGTGCCAGAAGGATACATGTGACCTATTCTATGGCTATTTACTTCCTGAATTAGAAGCTATAGTATTATTTACAAAAGCATAAATAATTTTAGAATATAGCATGTATTGTTTTTTAGAGCTGAATAATGTAAAACTTGAATGCAGACTTCAGGATCAGACAAAATTGGAATGGAAAAAATTAGAGCTCTGATCCTGCAAGTTTCCATATTCTTCCATGTGTCCCTTTCTGGATAGAATTCCTTGTCTTTTGCTTGGGTAAGGATTGCAGTGTCAGAGCTGTAGTGGATTTTCATGTGCATATGTTAAAGCAGCATGGATCTGTGTGTTTTTTGGAATCATGAGGCAGATTTACCAGTATTCTCCATCTGCTTTACACTACTGCCTTGATGCAAATTAGCCAGAAACCAGATTTACAGTCACTTTGTGTTGCAAGAGTGAAGAAGCTAAAAAGAACTGGTGCATCAGATTCTGACATCTTTAGAAAATAAAATGCGTTTGCCATGTAAATCTTCCATAGCAGAGCATTTTGTACTAGTTTTTAAAAGAGGTTGCTTAGAGTTCAGCAAGAGATGCAAGAGACAGTTTAATGCATCTGTAAACTGTCTTCTCAATGCTATGAATACACTGCTGTTGCATGCCTTTTTAGGAATGACAGTACTACTTCTTTGCAAATTACCATTTTTTCACTCTGTCCCTCTGAAAACGTCTTCTAGTGCAAGAGTATTTCAAGGATCAGATATTATAAAATGTTCCTTTATTGTCTCCTTGCCAGATGTCTATATTTTGCTTTCATATGCTGGCAGGCATGATAACTGTTTACCGCTGACAAAACAGAAGTAAATTATTTTGAAGTTTTGTTCTTTGACAGAATAATCTGTTTGGGTGCTATCTTGCAATCCTTATTCAGACAAAACTCCCAATTAATTCAGTGGAAGATTTCCAGGGGTAAAGATTATGGGCTCCAGTTCTGTAAACTCACACAGTTCTCTTTCATTGACTACTTTTTTTTTTGCACTGGCACTGTTTGTTTGATACATGTGATTCATGTGACTTGACTTGTTTGCATTTCTTTTTTACTAGTGGTGGTTTGAAGATTAAGTAATTTTTTGAAGGTATAATAAAACTCCATGTAAGGACAGAAAACAGTTGTAAATGTCCAGAAAGGAGGCATGTGATAGGGAAGAGGTCAAGGCCCTGAGATTTTTCTTTAACCAGTTGTGCCCTAGGGAAAAGAAAGAGATAGCATCAAACGCTTTTCATTTTCTGTCAGTCTGAGGTGTACTTTTTTATTGTCGTATAGGAGGAGTTTTATTTTCTGAATGAGCCAGTCGCTGCAAAGTGCTGAGCCTAGTGTGCTGAATTCAGTGAGAGCTGCTGGGAAATGTGATGTAGCCTTAGTCCCCACTGACATCTGTGGGAGAAGTTGAGGGCATTCAGTATATCATCTCTGCAAGCTATGCATTGTGATGGATTTGGTCAGTGGGACCTCTGTAGGATTACACTAAGCAACTGGTTACATGTAATATCCCACCTTCAGAGTTGTTCTAATAAGCTTCTTTCACAGACTAGAAAGCCTCCCAGTGTGGGCTCAATCCTTTCCATTGCCTGTTCAGTCTTAAATTCTTTCAGCAGTCATCTTGGGAGAGGTAGCCACGGTGAACTGACAACCTGGATTGCCTCACTATCCACCGTTAAATAGGATTTGCACAGGGTGGGAATCCTTTGTGTTTGGTTTAAACTTTTTCCTTACTTTCAGTGGAAAAGTATAGCATCTGAGATGAATCTCAGCAGCAAGTGACATGGACACATGTCTTGGTAGGACCAACTATAACCCCTCTTCCTAGGCTTACAAGGATAAACAAGTCTATTCATAAATCATTTTTCTGAATACTGAGCCATTAAGCTCCTTGAGTGCTACTAATTGTTTATGCAAAATTTGGTATCTATAGGTAATCACAAAGTATGACTTTATTTTGCACAAAAAATCCACAAACTCTTCAAAATATATAATAAAGCATATTCCACTTATATCACATTCATATTCTTATTAAATGTGCATGTGATTTGATCACTTGGATGCTATTGTTCTTCTGCTGATGTATAGCTAAATTTTGATATGGCTGTTGATAACACCTGAATACTAGTTGAGGGAAGAAAATAAAATATCCTATCTACTGTTGTACACTCTGTAAGATTTAGCAGGAAAGAGGTGCACATGTCTTTCTAATGGTGGATTTTGATCCACTGTGTAACAGTATACTGATCTGGATGGTTTATTTACCATTTGTGACAGGTTGTCCCCTTTTGAGATGCCACCTAACTTCAGATGTAGAAATGATACTCACAGAATCTATTATATATTTGAGAGAGTTTGTACGTTTGTCTGTGTGTCCATTTGTTCAAGAATTCTTCCTAAACAGTAAGAGCTAGGACCACCAAATTTGGTATGGAGCTTCCTCTTCCCCTAACTTTGCAATATGGTGAGGGTTTGGTTGTGCCAGGACAACGGAATGTGTGTAGAATGTGATTGTTTTTCATCATACACAAAGGGAGGGGTTGATAGCAGGAACAGTTATACTCACAAATGACCTCCGGAGGCAGCAAGCATGGGGAACAGTTATACTGAAGAATGACCACAGGAGAGCAATAAGTCCTGGGGAGCAGCTTGCCTCACCAGAACTCTTAGGTAGAGAGCAGCTCACACATTTTAAAAAGCCTGCTGTTCTCCTCTCTGGATGGCGGGGAGGGAGTCTTGGCACACTGCCTCTGCCCCATGGCAAAATCTTTCAGCTTCCATTAGCCAATTTCTCCCTTTCCCCCATGTCCAGAGTGGATCCAAGTGGGGCAGCTTGTAGCAGATAGTCTGCCTAAGGTTCCTGTAGGTCTGCTGTCTGGGAGCTGCCTAGGAAAGCGCCTCCCACCCAGAGCCTGTGTCTGGCACCCCATCCCCTCTCTCCCCACTGACTACCTGCCCTAGGCTACCACCCCAACCCTCTGTACCCGCTTTCCCCCTTCTCCCAAGTCACAACTCCCTCTCAGACCCTGCACCCTACCTCCTATACCCTCCCACAGGTAAGAATCCTCTCCTACACGCATATCCCCTCCCTGACCCTGCATCCCATTCCCCTGACCCAAACCCTCTGCACCCCCTTCACCAAGCTTATAACTCCCTCCCAGACCTTACTCCCTTTCCTAAAGCCCCTCCGCCTGGACGGAATCCTCTTTTATACCCATACCGGCTCCTGGACAGTGCACCCCAAGCCCCTGCCCCAGATCACAGCCCATTTTTGTCACCCAAACTCCCTCTCAGATTCCTCACACCCTCCTCCACCCCAATCCCATACCCCAAGCACTCTTCTGGACTCAACCTCCATCCCAGACTGCACACCCCTTCCATAGTGCAACCCTTGACCACTTGCCAAAATCTTGGAGTGCCCCCCCGCCCCATAAAAAATATTGCCCATCCCTGAGCTACTGGCTGGCCAGCATGGGTCCTGCCTCCCCAGGGAGAAACTGGTGGGTGGACCCAGGACTCCTGGTGCCCTGACCCCAGGACTCCTGCTTTCCCCAGGCGGTGTGGCCTCAGGGAGAAGCTGGCAGGCAGGCCTCATGGCCCCCATTGTATCCATCCCCTGCTTTGAGCCCCCCTCCACCTCTCAGTGCGCTGCCCTGACTACTGTATCCCCACTCCCTGCCCTGGGTCATTCCTCATCCTCCAACCCTGACTCATGCACCCCGCATATTCCTAGCTCCCTGCCCTGAAGGACCCAAGCAATGGCAGGTAAGTCTTCTAGTGACTGGACAATGATATTCAGTAAATCACAACTTTCCACTGATCTCTTACATGCACCATCTTGTATAAAGTATATCTCAGTGATGACATATCCATATCCTATGCATATTTTCACAAAGAATATAGTGTGTAATGTCACACCATTCTTCTTTTTCCTTCCTGCAGATTTATTAGCTTTGCATTCCTGTGTGTGTGCACACAAAACATGTAACCAGTGGGTTTCCCATTGGAGCCAATTGGACTCCAAGGTTTGCATGTATTCCCTGTTTACTTTCCTTTACCCTGCACACACCATTAGGTGTTGAATCTCATCAATGTCCTACTGTTAAGTATGGTTGGCTTTCCCGTTTCTGGAATCAATAAATGCCATTCTTGAGTGTCAGGCAAAGTGATTATTTGGAGGAACTGTAGTGTGTGTGTTTTCCCCTCAGTGAACACCATGCCTTTTTAGAGTACTCTCAGCCTTTGCTGGCTTGGGCAGTGAAAGACCAGACTCCCACTGGGCAACTTAACTCTCTATTGTTAAATTGTCCAGAAGCTTTGTGTTAATTCAGCTTTTTTCTCATCTGTAAATTAACTTTGATTTTATTTCTCTGTAAATTCCTAATTTCTTCATTTACTCATGCACTTGGACTTGTAGAAAAAAATTGTTAGAAAGAACTAATTAAGGGTTTCATACAGGATGATGGCACACTATTTGAAAGATGCATTGCTGTAAAATATTCCTCATGAGTCTTTTATGTGTAACTCTAAAAAGCATTCAGTTTTTGTCACTTTGCAAGGAGTAGTATTTTGCTTCCAGCAAGTCCATTATTTGCAGACTTACTTGATTCACTTCTCTTTAATAAAATTGAAATTTTACATGCTAAAAATATTTCATATCTGAGAGTTTTCATTATTTACATTTATTCCCATATGTAACGTGTATTTCAGTTGTTTTACAGAGAGTCAACTTGAACTTTGATTGTCCTTTTAAATACTATAGTAGGTAATTCCAGCTTTAAAAAGAGTCTAATGACTAATTGAAAGAATTCTCCTCTAATTCTGGCATACGATAACATGTTAAAATAACTTTAATGCATCTCTTTCTCTGTTTGATAAATATTCCTGTCAATAGTCACCTGTGCTTCCACCTATCAACCTCAACAGCTATTGTGGAATTATTAAAATTCTTCAGATGTTCTCAAAATCAATATATAAAATAAATGTAGAAAAATTTCAGTTGAAATGCAGGTTGGTAGTGACTAAAAATTATTTGATGTCTGTTGAATAGCTTACAAGGTATTTGGTGGCTTCAGGGTAATTTGTAGTGGACAGGCACTCAGGTCACACAGTCATAGTTAAATCAAAATAATCTGAATGTGCACTCTTTTTTTGGTCCTCTGAGATGATTACTTTTATGGACCACTGAGACTGAACTCTTTTCCTCTAGGTATTGATGGGCCTATCATGTCACAATTGAGGCACATTGAGAGGGCAGTAGGACAGCTTGAATGGCTGTTACTGATGGTGTACTTGTTCTGTGGCTAAACGGTATACTTCAGTCTCCACATTGTTGGTAGGGTGACACTGTATGAGAGCAAAATTCACCAAGAATATTTAAAAAATGAAATGAAAATGGGGAAAAATCAGTTATTTTAAAGCATGATGATACAGATTTACGTTCTAACGCTACTGGGGGGGGAGGGCACCTTTCAGGGATTATACTTTGAATCTCCAGTGCAGAGTGGGAAACTGCAGAATATAGCTCCAGTGACTACCAAAAGTCACCATCCACTTTAAAAATTATCCAAAAGGCATCTAATGAGCACCCACAGGAGGAATCATGTCCTTAAACTATTTCACAGAATAAAGTCTTAATTTGAAGTGATTGTGATGTAGCGTGGGTACCTTGCTGGTTGCTATGCTGGGCAGTGGGCTGTGAGTGACCTCCACTGGCTGCTGTCTGCAGCACGGCCCAGCAGGACAGCTGCTGAGTCAGTATGCGAACGACCCCCAAACCTGTTTGACCTGTTACCTCCCATGGAGTGGGACAAAGAGAAGGCAGAGCCCAACCCGTGGCTGGGGGGCAGGGCTGGAAGGGAGTTTAGTTTCTGGCTGGTATCATGGAGGAAGCAGCCGAGCAAGGGGCTGGGATTTAAGGGCCCAGTCCCCCCCCCCATCTCAAGGGGGGCTAAGGCATCCTCGGCCTGGTCCCTGTAATCGGATTGCCTCTATGCTGTGCTGTATCCTGAAGAAGCAGTAAACTTCCTCTATTCTACTGACTGGTGGAGTCTGTCCATGCCATTACGGGGGTGCAGGAGATGGGAAAACCCCAATGTGCCGTCACAGTGATACATCTCAGCTTTCTGTAGAACAAAAATGGCTCCTAGCTTCTTACAGGTGAGAGAGAAAAGAGCCATCCTGTGGAAGAAGCTGATCTAAAAGGGCTTCTAAAATATATAAAAGCACTCAGAATTACAGCTGTGTAGAGAAAGGTACTCAGTTTCAAGGAGGACTCTGATACTTTGAAATTTGAGATTTGGAACAAATCCAACATTTTCCAAAATTTTCCAGGAAAGGGAATAAAGTCTCAGTTCTAGGGCATTGGTAACAGTGGGCTGCTCTTGAGTCACAGAGGATAGAAGCTCTGGGGTCCCTGGCTCAGGGTGGGGTCCCTGGCTCTGGAGTAGCAACATAGTTTCAGCAAGGGCAAGTCATGCCTGACTAACCTGATTGCCTTCTATGACGAGGTAACTGGCTCTGTGGATATGGGGAAAGGTGGTGGATGTGATATATCTTGACTTTAGTAAACTGTTTGAGATGGTCTCCCACAGTATCCTTGCCAGCAAGTTAAGGAAGTATGGATTGGATAAATG
>CM057847.1:69358031-69372141 GCA_030068395.1 Apalone spinifera | reverse complement strand
TCCCACAGTATCCTTGCCAGCAAGTTAAGGAAGTATGGATTGGATAAATGGACTATAAGGTGAGTAGAAAGCTGACTAGATTGTCGGGCTCAACAGGTAGTGATCAACAGCTCAATGTCTGGTTGGCAGTCGGTATCAAGCGGAGTGCCCCAAAGGTTGGTTCTAGGGCCAGTTTTGTTCAACAGCTTGAGTAATGACTGGATGAGGGGATGGATTGCACCCTCTGCAAATTTGCAGTGACCTAAACAAATGGGAGGCTTGGGCCTAAAGAAATCTGATGAGGTTCAACAAGGACAAGTGCAGAGTCTTGCACTTGGGATGGCAGAATCCCAAGTACTGTTATAGGCTGGGGACCAACTGGCTAAGCAGCAGAACAGAACCTGGGGATAACGGTGGATGAGAAGCTAGATATGAGTCGACAGTGTGCCCTTGTAGCCAAGAAGGCTAATGGCATATTAGGTTGCATTAAGAGGAGCACTGCCAGCAAATCCAGAGACGTCATTATTCCCCTTTATTCGGCTCTAGTGAAGCCACATCTGGAGTATGTGTCCAATTCTGGGCCCCCCTTGCAGAAAGAATGTGGGCACGTTGGAGAAAGTCCAGTGGAGGGCAACAGAAATGATTGGGGGCTTGAGCACATGACTTTCGAGGAGAGGCTGAGGGATTTGGGCTTGTTTAGTCTACAGACGAGGAGAATGATGGGAGATTTGACAGCAGCCTTCCTACCTGAAGGAAGGTTACAAAGAGGATGGAGAGAGGCTGTTTTCAGTAGTGACAGACACAAGGAGTCCTGTAGCAACTTATATACTAACAGATGTATTGGAGCATAAGCTTTCATGGGCAAAGACCCACTCCGTCAGATGCATCTTATGCTCCAATACATCTGTTAGTCTATAAGGTGCCACAGGACTCCTTGTCGCTTTTGCAGATCCAGACTACCTCTCTGATACTTGTCAGTAGTGACAAATGGCAGAATGAGGAACAATGGTCTCAAGTTGCAGTTGAGGTGGTCTAGGTTGGATATTAGGAAGTCTGTTTTGCCAGGAGAGTGGTAAAGCACTGGAATAGGTTACCTAGGGAGGTGGTGGAATCTCCATCCATAGAGGTTTTTAAGTCCCATCTTGATAAAGCCCTGGCTGGAATGGTTTAGTTAGGGTTGGTCCTGCTTTGGACAGGGGGCTGAACTTGATGACCTCCTGAGATCTCTTCCAACCCTATGATTCTATGATTCCTTGGTATGCTGCTGTGGACCCTGGGGTCTCTGGATAGTTCTTCGAGTGATTGCACATGTCTATTCCAGTATAGGTACATGTGTGCCCCAAGCACAGTCACAGGAAATTTTTCCCTCAGTGATATCTGTCAGATTGACTTTGGTGCCCTCTAGAGCTTTTTGCTCATAAAAACCAGTAAAAAGGGCCCCTGCTGACACTGTGCCTCATCAGTTCCTTTTTACTACCTATGATGCTTGCTGGAACTATTTTGTCCTTGCTTTGCAAGTATAATATCAATGCACTTTATTTCAATTATTGTACATAGTTTGCATAGTTAAGTTTTATTTAGCTGTTATTTGGACTTAGATCATTCTCCGCTTAGCAGAATTTGTTCTCTACTCCTGGTAGAGGGGCATGCTTCAGTCACCAGGTTTTAAGCCTTGTACCTCATGCAACAAGGCTATGCCTCTGGGCAATCCTGTTCTAGTTCCTCAGGTGCTTTGGGGAAGCTCACAGTTGAGAGAGCTGCAAGATCTGCAGGAATGTCAAGCCTTATACCACAAAAGACCAGGACACTGGGCTGAAGTTCATTTTAGTGGGGGCAATGCCAATACCTCCCTCAGAATTGTGACACTCGGATTCAGCACAGACCAACTTGGTATCAGTGAGGAGTACCCTTGTCCCTGTTTGGGATGTTTGGCACAGTTCATGATCTTCAGTAACAAGGGATAACGCTCCTGCTGCCATTTGAGAGCGTCGGCACCATTCACCATATCTAGACCGGGGAACAAGAAGTGGGAGAGAGGCCATTCTCTGATCCTGAGGTTGGCAAGTCGTGGAGAGGTTTGCAAAGTGTGACCTGCACTGAGACGCTCTATGATTGCAGCAACCCATGCAGCACCATTGATTCCAGCCCAAGTGTATGTGACATTGAGTCTGGCACTAGAGGGTCACCATGGTATTAGCACTTTGGTGGTACTCTTCCACCAGATGCATTTGCCACAGTCTCTGGCTACATAAGAGATAATGATGTTGGTGCTGATAGGAAGGAAAGAGGTGGTACCAATGGCAGGGAGAGATTGTAGCCCCATGTGTAACTTCCTATTTTCACCTCTCCCTCTTCCCTAGTTTTATTAAAATTGGCTGGTACCTCAGTTCAGCTGTTGGCAAGTTGCTTCTGGCTGTACCTGATCTGGAAGGTGACCTTCTTAGTGGCCATCGCTTCAGCCAGAAGAGTTTGAGGTCCATGCCCTCATGTCACCTTATACTGTATTTTTCAAGGATGAAGTCCAGTTGTGTCTTCATCCAGTTTTCCTTCCAACGATGATTTCCCAGTTCCATATCAATTAGGCTGTCTGTCTACCAGTTTTCCATCCAAAATTACACACAAACATGGAGAAGCAGAGATCCCTTTTGCTACATATTAGGCATAATCTGGCTTTCTACTTAGAAAGGACCAAGTTGTTTCAGAAAACTGCCAACAGCTTGTGGAAACTGTGGACAGAATGAAATGTCTTCCTGTCCCAGCCCAGAGAATTTCATCATTGATTATGTCATGTATTTTCCATGTTACGACCTGGCAAGGGTTCCTGCTGTCTGGACAACTCATTCCACAAGAGTGAAAGGGTCTTTGGCGCTGTTTCTAGTGCAAGTGCTTCCCCAAGATGTTTGTAGAACTTCACAATTATTCTATGTTTCTGGATACTTTTAAAAAGAAATAGTGAGTTGTCAGGGAAGGGGATTGAGGATGAGTAATAGGAAAAGAAAATAATTCCCCTCAAAATGCAAGGATCTGTCTTGAAATGAATAATCAAGACACAAGGCTAAATAGGTTGACTGTAATTGGAAAAGACATTTAAAGCAGGAATCATATGTACATTAACTTTCCATTAAAGGGACGCTAAAAGACGCATAAGGAGAGGCAGAATGTTCAGTTATTTTACTAAACATATATTTAGAAACTATTTATTAGATGATGTGTGGGAAAACTTTGAGGGTATATGATGTGTTAATTGACTTAGCTGTCCTCAATATCATGCCCACTATCTCAGATTTGTAAATCAGATAGAACTTCTGGTGTAGATTGGCATTCTTTCTATAAAACTGTTCAAGAAGTGTCAATAAACCTATTGGCAGATGTTTTCAATACCACATCCACAGAGCAGAAACTTACAACATCAAGAAAAGAAGCATTTCTACTAATCCTCCCTAAGCAAGTAAATGTCTATCTGTTTGGACATCTTGTTAATTTATATTTCTCAACTCACCAAAGCCCAGATGTGGGATATGATGTGCAACAGATGCAAAAGAGGGAGACAGTGGAGGGCAGAGTTCCATGGATACCTTCTCCAGGTCCCACTGTCCATTGCTTATCTTGACTTTTCAATTAATTGGTTACCCTTGGGGGAGCTCTCTGAGGGTAACTGCCCGTAAGCAAAGGCTCCACCTCTTCTTTCCCCTTAGAAGAGAGGACAATCTGGAAAGAGGGACAGTCTCTCAGGCAGCCCCTTGATATTCAGTTCTAAAGGCTCACCCTTCTTTGTGGATTTTATCTTCTGTCCTCCTTCCTGAGACATATTGCTTCGCAGTCAGTCAGGGTGACTTTGGGAGCAATACACCTTATGGCTGTCTCCTCCTCAGTTGGACTATCTCTGGATGCAGGGGGCTCTGAATGGAGTGGCCTTCTTTCTTTTCACCGCCCCTTCCTGGGTAAATTCCCCCCCCCCCCCCCAACTACTACTTCAGGCTGAACAAGCTTTGCAAGTCCGTGTGTGTGGAATAGGCCCACAGGAGCTCGTCAGCTTCCTGCAGACCAGTGTGAGGACATGTCCATTGACAGAGGAAACTTAAGATGCTGAGGTTTTAATATAAATAACTCTAGTCTGTTTAATGATTATTTGTTTTTGGCATAAATAACTATCCTCAGTAAAATGAGGGAACACCAAACATTAATAATTGGATATTAATAACTTAGGGTAGAAGACACAATTGAGGGGTATGTATTGACTCATAAAAAATATCGGCCAAATTAAGGTTAATGGTTTAAACAAAATATTGTCCACCTATGTATACAGAGAAGAGAAAGGGAGGCATTCACTGTCAGTTGACTTTTGAGGGATTATTTTATCTGACCGATCAAATAAATGCCTATGTATTTTAGCGTTAGAGGCTAAGAAAGCATTTATTCAGGACGAGTGGAGTTATTTCAGAGCAGTGTCAAGCAATATAGAAGTGTGGATAACTTTCTTAGCGTGACAAAATCTTTATATCTGTAACCTGCTGTGAAAATGGAAGAACAGCTGCTTACCTTGCCAATGGGATCATTTGCTGAAAGAATCTACTGCAACAATGTTGTTAAATGATACCCCGCACAAAATTTCCCTATATGCTGATGATAGATGGCTGATGATGTTACTTTGTTCTTAGCCAACTCCTTAATTACCTCAAGGAAACAGTAAAAAAAAAAAGTTTTGGAACATTGTCGAAGTAGAAAGTTAATAACATGAAGTCTGACATATTGGCCCAAAGGTCCAGTGAGATACTGTTATCAATATATATGTATTAGTTATATGAATTATTTATAAAATATTTACAATTTGGAGAATTGGAAAGGTAATACTATTTCATGGATACTACATATGGATATGTAAGGTTGCTTTAAAAAATGAACATTCTATCTATGGTCACCTTTCTATTCAAGATGCATCAATTTACGGTATTGGGCAAAATACTTCAAAAAGTTCATGGAAGAAACAAAAATTCAGAATAAATGCAATCCTAAACATGAAAGTCTACTTGGATCTGCTAGTTAAATTTGCTTTAATATTAACTTGAAGAAGTGTCAACAGACAGAATGTTGTTTAGCCCATAACAACTTAGTCTGTGTTTCAAGACCCAATATGGCAGTGCTGGGTAACCTGTAGCCCTTTCATGTGGCCCATCGGGGTTCTATATGTGGCCCGTGAGAGATTTTGTTTTTCATTGCCCATGTGCAGGGTTGCTAGATTCCACTGGTTTCCACCCATGAAGGTTTTTTTTCCTACTGCTATTACTGAAGTGACATGAATATAAAGCAAGGACACATGAAGGGAGGTGCATGCTGACTGCACACAACATTGACTGTGAGAGCCGTGTGTTCCCTCTGCATCCAATTGAAGTGCTGCTATGGGTCAGTTAGCACATCCCGCAAAGTCTAGGTACACAAGTTCAGTTAGTATTCCTATCCTATCATGGCATATGTCAATCTTGCGTCCCACTGAGATAAAGGAGGGTCAGTCGTGGTCCACGCACTAGCCTAGGTTGCCCATCCCTGAAATAAGTAATAGCCACTCTGCTGGAGTGAGGTAAGATATCATACAAATTGAGTAGTTTCCCTTCTGCCTTATATCCTAATCTGATGATTCCTTAATATTTTTGCTGATTAATTTATAGATTAAGCTATAATTGACCTATTGTACTTATTAAATATTCTTTATCAATCTGAAGATAAATACAATAGATCAGTTATATTCTAATCGAAGGAAGCTAGCATTTGTCTTTCTGTTATGCCATGGAGACACTAAACCGTTTCCAAAAAATTAGAGATCAGTTTGGGTGTTCATGGTTACCTTCTATCAATACATACAGTTTAGATATCTGAAATCAATGTAGCTGCACCATTGATTTCAAAGATCTACCACCAATACTACCTGAGTCTCTTGCCCAGTATTTTTTCATAACCGTAACAAGCAGGACTTTATTAGACAGTGAATGTTTTTTGAATCAGTAGCTCTAGTGGAACTACAGTTGATGAGTGCCATCTCATAGATAAGTCAACTGATGGAGAGTCAAAGAGAGATGAATAATAACTTCCTTTGATTGGGGTGGGGGTTGCAGGAGATAACAGAGATACAGTCATTGTGGAAAAACTACTGATGCAGTCTTTTTGGTCAGTGTTGTTTTTTAAAATATGCACCATTGTAAAGGAAAACTATTTTGAGGTATCTTATTAAAGCTTGAAAGAGTTTACAAAATTGCTTATTCGAGAAAAGCTTAAGTTTATAAAATAGCTTATAATCAATGCAGGAAGGGATGTGAGGCTGCGTCTAGACTGGCATGATTTTGCGGAAATACTTTTAACGGAAAAGTTTTTCCGTTAAAAGTATTTCCGCAAAAGAGCGTCTAGATTGGCACGGATGCTTTTCCGCAAAAATTGCTTTTGCGCAAAAGCATCCATGGCCAGTATAGACGCGATTTTGCGCAAGAAAGCTCTGACGGCCATTTTCATCATCGGGGCTTTCTTATGCAAAAAAATCCTTCCCTGTCTACACTGGCCCTCTTGCGCAAGAACACTTGCACAAGAGGACTTTTCCCCAAGCGGGAGCATCAAAGTATTTGCGCAAGAAGCACTGATTTTGTACATTACAAAGTCAGTGCTCTTGCGCAAATTCAAGCGGCCAGTGTAGACAGCTGGCAAGGTTTTGCGCAAAAGCGGCTGCTTTTGCGCAATATCTTGCCAGTCTAGACGCACCCTGAAAGTATAGGAAGGTTTATAGATCAAATAAAACAAATGTTATTTGGAGCATTTTTGGATGTCCAATTGTATTTGCCTGTTACCAGTTGGCTAATTTGAAGCCAGCAGATGAGTGCTGGATTCTTCTACTAGGTCCCAAGCAAGTGCTACATCCTTTCTCACCAATGTTCCCATATTAAACATTTGGGAATCAAGTCAGCATGTCATACATTTGCCTTTACTATCTCTCAACAGAAAAGAGTAGTCCTTTAGTCCTTGTTCAAATAGACTCTGAACCCACTTCTTATTAGAACTGCTTGTGAGTCAGTGGATGGACATTTTCAGTCAGTCAAAGTAGAAATGTTTACTAATCTTTCCATAACTACTGCTGTTTATTAGGTAGCAGACAGTACTGAGCAAACTAGTTAAAACTATAGTAAAGAACAGAATTGTCAGACACATAGACTAACATAAATTGTTGGGGGAAATTCAGCATGGTTTCTGTAAAGGGGCACCTAGGTCAACATAGGTAGGGGCTCTGCTGGAGCAGCCTCTGTCCGTGGCAGATCTCGTGTGGGGCTGGAGTAGCACCCTGCTGACAGCAGGCAGGAAGCTGCTCTAGCCTCACCAATTAAGAGTGACATTTACTGGTTAAACCTTCACATCCCTTGTCTACACTGAACAAATTCCCTAACATGTTATTAGAGCTTCAGAGGGGTAGCTGAGTTAGTCTGTAACTGGAAAAATTAAAAAAAAATGAATAGTCTAACAGCACCTTAAAGACTAACAAAACATGTAGATGGTATCATGAGCTTTTGTGGGCATGACCCACTTCTTCAGATGACTGGAGTATTAAAGGTCCAGTTCCAAAATAAATATGGGATGGGGGCAGGGAGAGAGAAGGAAGGGAAAAAAGGGGGGGAAAAAGGTCAATTAGTGTTCATATTCTATGAAGCTGAGAGAGAAGGTGCAAATTGTTCAAGTACCCATTATTTGGTTGATTAAGTCATTAGAATGTGGAAGGTAGTGTGCTAACCAGGTACTATCTTTATTCATACCTTTGTGCTGGGTCCCAAACCTGTAAATTAAATTAGCTTCCAAGGCTTCCCTGTGTATTTGGCTAGTATTGTGCTGTCGCAAAGTTCTCTTAGTGAGATCCAAAAGACCGCTGTCAGCAGCGGCATGGCTGTAAAATTTAACCCCATGTATGCAGGAAAGTGATAAATTACTGTACTTGGTTTAGGTACAATAATTATTTTGTCATCAAAATGAAGTGTTTTATTAAATTTATGGTATTTACAAACTGAAATATTTTGACAGATGTTTAAATGATATTTCTGTAGTAACCAAAGTGACTTTTGGTTTCTAAAAAGCAGGACATTTTTTGTAATGTTGGCAGCTAGGGATATAGATATAATTTTGAAAATCAACATTCTTGTGGCATTTAGAAAGTGCCTATTATAGTTACTGTAATTGCGGTCAAAGATCACTGGTAGTACTCTCAGGAGGTGCTGCACAAGTCTGTATATGCTTTTCTGATTTTTTTCGTCACAGACTTATGGGCATATTTCTGCTGTCAGGAAAAGCTACATCAGGGAGATTTGCCTTATGGGCAAATATCTGATGCCTTTTCATCATAGCCTGAGTTTTTATATTAATCTCCCCTGTGTGAATTCGTAATCATTCAATATATATAAAACTTTCATGTATAGTATCATACCTTCTTCCTAGCTTTTTTTCAAAAGTATAAAGAAGGCTGCAGATTTTAATTAAGCATCTCTTCTTTTTCATGTTTTGTTAAGGATCTTGTGCACTAAGGCTCGTAATGAGCTCCATTTTCTTGGAGAGACCATTGTCTCTAAGGCAGCAAAACTGACACAAAAACATCTGAATATTTGCTATTCATCCAATATTATGTGTCATCTTAAGAGTTCCCTTATTTGTCCTCATTCTCTTCTTCTCATCCCTCTGGAATCAAATCACAGATTAGATCTATAAAACATTTATAGTGGCCTGGGAATGAAAGGAGAGGATGACAGTTACTCACCCTCCCTGTTGGTGGTTATTTATAATAATTTATTTGTAAAAATTCACTGTAGATTGAAATTTTGCATACAGGATCTAACCCAGGCAACAGAAATGGAGAAGTTCTGATAAGTAAAGTGAAGGTTGTTTGTTTGGTCTCTTTAATTTAAGAAAAGGGTAAAATGATGGCTAGAGAGTTCTTTTGACTCATGATTGAATTAAAATACTCTGTATTTATGTCTGAAGCTGATGTTTTGCTGATTATTTGTTCTTGTGGATTGGTGCTTTAGGATATTTCTTAAAGGAAAAATGATTTACCTTAGAAAATGATTTGTTGTGTATAGGCAGCAGTTAACTCTATTTTTCAAGCTCAACCAAAATTATGTATGGCATTTTGGTATATAGACCACAGATGGAGCTGTTATGGTTTGGGGTGCCTATAATCTATGCATTCTCTTTTGTGAGGTGGTAGATGGATAATGTACACTCAAAGTGGATGATGTGCTTTACATTAATTTCTAGAAGCAGGGTTTGATCCAGAACCCTTGAAATGCCGCTGCTTATTGAGTCAGATTTCCTAAATGTTGTTTACAGATCTGTCTTTCAAGGCCCTTCCCTCATTAATGGCTAATCTTCATTTCAGTGTTTTACAAGTATAACTATTTTGGTTAGAAGTGTGTGATTTTTTTTTTTAAATTGAAATAGTTATACCAGTGAAATCCTTACAGTGAATGCAGTTACAGTTGTATAAAAATTACTTATACTGGCAGGGTTATCCTCCTTCCTGTATAGGAATAGCTTTAATGGTAGAAAGCTCCTTTTTACTGCTGCTAGAAGATTTACCTGACATTGCTTTAGTCCTTAACTCAGTTTTTGTTTTTCTTCATTTTTTAAAATCTTTGCTCTGGAGTAGGGCAGGAGATGAGGAATTCAGTATGCAGGCTGTTGGGGGAGAGAAGAAACCCCAGGCCCCTCTCACTGCAGCAGCTTGGGGCCAGGTGAGAAGTGCCTCTCCATGGCTGCTGCATCTTCAGCTGGCACAGCCATGGGAGCGGTGCATGTCCCCCAGCTGGGGCAGTTCTGGGTTCATCTGCTCCCTGTGCTCCTCAGCCAGAGTGAGGAACTGTGTACTTTCTCCTGGATGCCTGACAAAGGGGAGCAGTCAGCAGTGCTCCAGAATGAATGGTTGGGGGAAGCTGCAGCCCCTCCCCTGCCCTTCCTAAAGGGTGCCTGGGGGTGGGAGGCTCAGGGATGGGGCAGGCAGTCCTGAACCGGAGTGGTGGTGGTACCCCAAGCCAGCCTCTTTCACCTGCCTGGTGATTGTCTCTCTATTCTGTATGGCTTCAAGCATCCCTATATGCACGGAGGTGGGGGAGGAGGGAGCTTCAGGCCCTCCCTCACCCTTCCAACCAACCCCTTACCTTGCTTTCAGTTGTGGTAAGAGGAGGCTGCATATCAAATTCTGTAATCCTAGCTCTTACTGTTTTACCTTTCAGGAAGAGTTCGTGAACGAACAAACAGAGAGATAGATTTGCTCGCTCACAAATAGTAGATAACTGCATCCACAGTAGGGGCGTGCACAATTTTAACTATTCTAATATAGTTAAAAAGATACAACTTTCTGGTGTCATGGATGTAATTATCCTTGTGAGATAGGGAAGTGCTGTTACCTTGTGTGCTTTTTTTATTTTTTTATTTTTTAAACACAAGCTGAGGACTAACGGATATCAGAGGCAAGCCAGAGATAGAGCTGGGAATTTAACTGGGGACTCCTCACTCCCAGTACTGTGCTTTAATCACAGGAATCACACATTGCTCAGGAACCATAAGGCAAAATAAGATCAGCGTATCAGGAACCCTGCATGATTCCTAAAGTATATATTTCAGGGGGAGAAAGGAGTGGAGTTTCCCGATTTTTAAGCACTTAACCATACAACCTCAGCATTTTCTTAATATGTTATTTTAATGTGTACATACCATATATATGTTCTATACATAAAAAAAATTAAGGAAATAATGGTACATGGCATTTATCTTTGTGCAAAAATATATTTTCTGGAATCTTAACAGATTGATGGCATGCATATAAATGCACTATAACTTTGTGTAATTATGAGTTCGGGAATGCTACAAAGCTTGACGATGATCAGATAGACTACAAGGTAGTGACCCATGAATTACAAATTTGAAATTTTCTTAAACTTAAATTTTAGACTTGGATTTTCCCCACAAATGTCAAAAATTATTAAAAAATAAAAAGGGATGTTTTCTGTGTATAACAAGTACAGGTTAACCATAATTTGGCACATCTTGTTCCCGTGGGTTATTAAGAACCATTTCTACAGGATTTAGTGGAACAGAAAATGTAAGCAAAATGCAAATTTTTCCTGTCTTTTATTGCTGTTGTTTTAGCTTCTGCTTGGGTGTTCAGTTGCTTAATTTCCCGTGTTTTTAGTGCAATCTACTTATGTTGCAAATGTTTGCTTCCTTCTCTCTTACCCTTCCTCCAAATGAATCTGCAGGAAGTAATTTCTGTACTGCTAAGGATCTCGCAGAGGAAATCAGATCATTAACATTTGAGAGAGAAGGGCTGGAGGGACTTCTCAATGAGCTGTTGGTTCTGAGTGCCAGAAATGTCCGAAAATTAGAGAGAATTAAAGAAGATTACAACAGACTGAAACAAGAACTGGAGCAGGGGGAGTCTGCCTTTGGTAAGTAGTTCACCAGCTGTTGAGTGATTGAAGCTTTGCTTTTGCTATATTGTGGACAGACCAGTATTCTACTTGATTGGATGAACATCCCTGTGATATGTGTGACATGCAGAATGTTCCATTTTTAGGAGGGAAATTTTGGCAGGACCTTGATAAATAGTAGGTTGTACATGCTGTCAGGCTTTGTCTTGTCATTCATGAGTGACATTTTTTTCTAGCTTTGTATATATTAATGCTGTAGAGTGCTTTTGATAGCTCCCTTAGTCCTGAATCTCAAACAGTATATTGTCCTGAAACCTAATTAATAATAATAATGCCTTGTGCATGTACATCATGCATAATCAAATATCTTGTATATACATTTTCTTGTCCCTTTCGTATACGTAAAATATAGGTTATCCACAAGAGTAAGAACCCCTGCCATTAACATAATTGAATATGTATTAATTTGGTTGGGGGGGGAGGGGCAGCATGCAACCCAGAGAGGACACACGGTTTTGAAAACAAGAAGTTTTTATTTAACTAAATGATTTAGGGAATTCTGCTTGCAAGTCAACATAAGTAGCTTTTGTGGCTTACTGTTTCAAAGTGGAATAAGGAAATTTGATATGTGATTTAAATGAATGCAACTGACAAAGTAGCAAAGCTGCTTGTAAGTTCTGTTGATTCTCTGTCGTCCTCTCCTGAAGTGACACAGTGAGTTACCAGATCAAGTGGCATGTTGCTTAAGTAAAAGGTAGAGTAATGTTTGATTTATTACAAATGCAAATATACTGTACTTAACCTTCTGCCTATTAAACATAATCCTATAGTTCAGTGGTTCCCAAACTTTTCAGCATCACGCCCCCTTTTTGATTTTTGAGAAACCCTCCCTCCTCCCCCATAACAGCAAAACTTGTTGAGAAGAAAAAAAAAAAGGAACTGACTGGGGCAGCAAAACTTGATGGGGGGGGGGGGGGTTGGGTCACCTTGCGCCCCCCCCCCTGGAATTTCTTCACGCCCCTCAGTTTGGGAAGCCATGATATAGTTGCTTTCTTAAAAAAGAACTAGAGTTAATTCCAAAGTTAGAAACTCTTTTCCTACTTCAAAATAGAGCCCTGCAAATCTGCAGGTATCCACTTTACATCTACAGGTATTGCATCCACCGCTCATTTTTGTGGACACAAATTTTGTATTTAGAACCCTGCAAATTTGTGGATATTTGCTTTATATCCATGGGTATGTGCATCCATGAACATTGATACAGATATCTGCTGATGATTATTGCAGATCCGGATATGGATACTGAATTTAAATCAACGGTACTTTTGAAAATATTTGTAGGAGGGGAAGGAGGATATTTCCTCTATGCTACTAGACAGGTATTTATCCTGATAGAGGCTAGAAAAGATCCAGAAATGTGGGGCAAAAATGTTAATGGTATTCATCCAATGTTTATGTTCTTCAAAATGAGCTAAGTGATCCAAAAGCAGATGATGAAGCAGCCTTTCTAATTATTTAGAGTTGCTAGTGAAATGAAAAGTTTTTTTGATCTTCCAGGTTGTGCCTTTCATATGCTACCTGCTCTGTTAGGGAAAGAGAACTTTCTACAACACAATTTTCCAAATGGTACAGATGAATTCTTGTTCAATGAGCTTTCAGACTAATGTTTATGTGAGCTTGTTGAAGCAACAGAACTGGCAGCTGTTCAAAGACCGTCTTTTTTTGGAAACAATGAATGTATGCAATGAAGCATTATATTGTGCTGAAATTTACTGCTAATTAAAACAATAATAAATTGTAAAGCACTGATATTTCGGAGATTTACTATACAGATTGCAATTTGATTTGTTGTGATTCTACAGGAATAAATGAAGAAAGTTAATTCCGTATGCAGTAAAACCCTGTGGAGCACAAATTGCTGAAAGCTGTGTAAATCATTAAATTATTTATTCTTCATATAGCTACACCATTTTACTTTTGGGAGGTAGACACCTTTAGATTTGAGAACACGTGGCATGTGAACTTTAGTTGAAATCAAGACTGTGAAAAGTGGTAAATATCTTGCATTTAAAAAAAGACACTGAGTTTCAGGGACCAGTTGTCTTTTCACATAGTACTTTTATGTTTGGAAAATAAAACATGGAATAGTCTAAACTGCAAGATGGCACATTATCATTGAGAAGGCTTTCTTTGTGATTGCTGCTGTCCTTTATTTAATGACGCACCCTGTTTTCTATGACAGACTGGTGATGAGGACAGGGTTTTTTTCAAGGTTATTATTGCACTTAACTTTAGCAATAGGCAATTGAAATTAGTGAGTAACTTGGACTTGGGGATGTTTTGGTGCTCATCACAAAATGATGCATATTTAGAAAAACTGAGTGAGAAAGAATAGTAAAGATGAAGATATTGACTCTAAAAGAATATCAATAGTAGAAAGGATTGATAAGTACCCCAATATTCACATACCTCATTTTTATGATAAACAGGAATATTTTGAAAAACTTACCTTGGAAATAAAGATTGATGAAAGTCCCTGAATGATGGGCAGGAACATTTAGAGGAAGAATATCTACATCTCAAAGAGCAAGCAGAGGGAACTAGAGAAATGTGTTCGTTTGTTAAAATATTATTGTGGATGATAAGAACATAAGAACGGCCGTACTGGGTCAGACCAAAGGTCCATCTAG
>CM057847.1:69318645-69353779 GCA_030068395.1 Apalone spinifera | reverse complement strand
GAGGAGAGCTGGGGGTGGGGGGGGGGGAATGCAGGAGGAGGAGGGGAGAGAGAGACAGACAGACATGGAGGAGAGTCCTGAAAAATCCCTGTTGTATGACGGGTTATTGGCTAGTCCATTAAAGATTATGTTTATCATGTAACCAGTTAACTGGTTACCCATTCACATCCCTAATGTGTAGCAGAGACGGGGATGAGGGGTTCGGACTGTGGGAGAGGCTCAAGTCTGGGGCTGGAGCAGGGGTGTGAAGTCACCAGCTGAGGGGATGGGCTTGTGATGAGGCCGGGGATGAAGGGTTTGGGGTGCAGGCTGCCGTAGAGCTGAGATGGGGAGAGAGTATTCTCCCCATCTCTTTTTTTCCTGCATCAGCATCTGGGCTAGGGTGTGGGGGAGAGGCACTTCTTCCCACTGTGGTAACTCTGGGTCTGGGGCCATAGGATAGGTGCCTCTCTCCAGGTGCAGCAGCTCTGGCACTCGGGAAGAGTGTCTCCCCACCATCTCTCCCCGGCTGCAGCAGCTCTGGAGGTAGGCCAAGGGAGAGGTGCCTCTGTTGGGCCATGCTAGTTCTAGAGCCAAAATAGTGTGTTTTTTCACCTCTTGCCCAGTTGGGCAGGTCCAGGTCAGGGAAAGAGGTACTTTTCCCTGCAGCAGCAGGTTCAGATTTGGGGCCAGAGCAAAGAGGCGTCTCTCCCTACTGTGGCAAGTTCTGAATGATGCGTCTCCCCTCTGCAGCCCTAAGCACCTGCGCAGCATTTGATAGACTTTGTTGCCACCCAGTTTAGAGTGAGCTTAGACTCCAACCTCCTGCCCCACCCCTGAGCCGACTTCTGCATCCAAACTGCCTTCTAGATCTTGCACCCCTAAGGGACCTACACCTCAGACCCTTCTCCCAGCCCTGAGCCCCCTTCCCAGATCCTGGGCCCTAAACTCCCTCCTGCACTCTGAATCCCTTGGAATAGAGAAGTGTTATTTACACCTTTACATAACACAAGAACCAGGGGTCAGTCAGTGAAATTTATAGGCAGCAGGTTTAAAACAAAAGTAAGGAAGTGCTTTTTTATACAATACATAGTTACGCTGTGGAACTTTTGCCAGGGGATGCTGTGAAAGGCAAAAGTGTAAATGCATTAAAAAAAAATTAGCTGTGTTCACAGACGATTGCTCTATCAATGCCTTTTAGTCAAGATGGCCACTGATGCAACCCCATGCTCTGAGTGTCCCGCTCAGAGGTGAAAATGGCCCAGCGTGGTGTTCCAGAGGCAAAAGGGGCAGCGAGGTTAAAGCTCTGCTGCAGCAGTACTGCTGGATCCAGCTGGCAGGGATGTGACTGGGGAAGGGCAAAAGGGGCAGCTGCTTAGGGCCCGGTAATCAGAGCCGCAACACTTGGGGGGGGGGGGAGGGGTTTTGAGGTGTGGGGTAGAACTGCACCCCATGTTCACAGACAGCAGCAGGAAGTGGGGTGGCCCTGCCCCAGCCTGCTCTGCTCCCCTGGCTCCCAGCTGCATTGCTCTGAGAAGAGGGCTTTGGGGAAGAGGGCAAACCTTCCCCCCCCCCACGCTTACCAGCAGCAGGAAGTGGAGTCAAGAGAGCAGAGTGAGCTGGGAATGGGTTGCTCTGGTTCCAGTTATTGCTGGTGAGTGCGGAGTTGGCTCAAACCCTGCTGCCAGTACCAATCTCCTGCTAATACCTTGGGCCACATCACTTGGGGAAGAAGCAGTGAAGTGGGGCGAAAAAAAGTGGGGCGTGGGATGTATGAGGGGATTGTCCTGGTCCTCATATCCCGCTATGGATGGCCCTGCCAAGTGATTTAAAAGGGCCTGGGGCTTCTAGCTGGGGAGGGGGTCCACCCCAACCCTGCCCTGTCCGCCCAAGACCCAGGCCTTTCCAAGGCCCAGGGCTGCGCCTCCCCCTTGCTGAGTACGCTGGGTTTTGTGCAGTGTACAGTGGTAAGTCCTGGTGTCTACTTTCACCCTTGATCCGTATGTCTCTGACAACAAGAAATTGAGACTAGACAACATGGGATGGATCATGCAATAAATTGCTCTGTTGTGTTCATTCCCTCAGAAGGATCTGAGCTTGGCCAGCATTGGAAGAAAGGATATTGGGTTAGATGGAACATTCATCTGACCTATTATGGCCATTCTTATTTAATTACTCGCCTTCATGCCAGACAAACTGCTGATTTGCACTTAAAAATCCTGTTTGCATTGATTGGCATATCTCAGCTGAGTATGAAGTTGGAACTTACTCTCCTGTCTCAGTTTGCTTTGTTATCCCTGCTGGAGGGCAGATTTGCCTGGTACGTTTGCTGAATTCCTCATTTAGCTCTGTTCAGCAAATTGCTGCTGCCCATATTACACTTTTCCATTAAGTGTCTGTAGCTAACTACTAAATGGCTACACAAACCTGGAAGAACTATATTTTCTTGATTTAAATGCCAGGTTGTCTTTGCCAATTCACTTTAAGTAGAACTTTCTAGTGTGGATATTTTAAAGCCATCCATGTGGCATTAAAATGAATAAATAAATAAAAGCCCTTCACTCACAAGTTAAAACAATGTTTTAACTCTTTGTTTTCTCTCGTTTTTTGGGCTGATCCTGTCCTCTTTCCTTCTGAACGCCTATTGATTTTAGTGAGAGTTTTGTTTGATTAAGGGTTACTGGTTCAGCCTGTAAATCTCTTATTAGCTTACTTGCAGAATGGCTGAGGCTTTCTATGAGTTAAACTAGAAAGAGCTTTATAGGTTGAAAATGAATAGGACGGATGGGAAGTTAAAGGAGTCTGGAATTTTCTTTTCAGAAGTACAAGTATGAAGCATATTTGTCATGCTTAGCTTCTGCAATCATTTATTTGATGTTTGCAATGTTGTTGTAGCTATGTTGTCCTATGATATTAGAAAGCAAGGGGTAAAGTTATATCTTTTAGAGAATCAGCATCTGTTGGTGAGAGAGGCAAGCTTTCTAGCCTACACAGACATGCAGACGAGCTCTGTGCAAGCTTGAAAGCTTGTCTTTCAACAACAGAAGTTGGTCCAATGAAAAATATCACCTCACCACTGTGTCTCTATAATTCAGTATACTCAACTAGCATGTTTATTCAGTATATTTTAAGGGGCTTGTCTTTTAATGAAAGAGAAACCTATACAGGGTTCTGTTTTTTTTTATAGAATTTATGGCTTGTACTGGGCGATGAGAATAAAAATATACAGTTATAATTTAGCAAAAATGTACCTCAAAATATAAGAAATTCTTCCTATTGTTTTTATTATTCAGTCATTGTACAGGGTGCAGTTAACTACTCTGTAGCTTAATATTTATATGGGTAGCAGAAACCATTAATAGGTATATAAAATAATACAGGCTTTGCATAATTAAATATTTATGAAGGGGGTCTCTCTGACTCTCTGACAAACCCCACATATTCATGGAGCCGTATTTGATTTTACCTAACTTATGATGAATGGTTGTTCCAAAGCATTCTCAGAATTTTTTTAAAGATATATTTTTGTATTCTCTCAGTTTAGACCAATTTAATCTGTGTTGGAAATCTGCATATAATCAATTAAAAGTGTACAGTAACTCCCTTGTGGGAAAGCTTTTTTATTTATTTAAATATCTAATATTAACCGTAGCTGATAGTGGGGGAAAAAAGGAAGCTTTTTATAGCATAAAATTTTTATTTTTTTAGAAAAATCTAGAAGTTCCTTACAGTTAAACCTTACAAAATGTAACTGTTCCAGAAAAAAACCATCTGAAAAGCCATTCGTATCAGTGTGGTTTTGTCACACTGGTGTAGTTTAATTGATTTCCATGGAACTATTATTATTATATAAGAAGTGATTTGGTCTAATATGTTTGCATCATCTGCACAAAATAAGTTCTCTGAGCTGAATACATTTTTCCATGTAGTTTCCACAGTTAATCATATATATGAGAGTGATTATTTGATCCTTAGCTGAAAAGATGAACCTTTTGATTGAATTTTTAAAAAAATCATTAAAGGGAGATGACACAATGTATAATAGATGGATTCCATCAGAAGGAATCTATTCCCAATCACATTATATGTCCATTTCCAATTTGTACAAGGCTGTTTCTTTCTACAGGACCCAATATGTACTCTAGAGAAACTATATTAAATGCTTGTTGCTAAAACTAGAGGTAGAAGGGAATGCTTATGTCTATAGCCATATCTTTTAAAACTGTGACCTTGTCAGATTTCAAAAGGTAAATAGGGCCTTCATTGATACCTGGTTATGAAATCCAAGATGTTGTGAAAATGGTAATTGGATTTGTGTCATTCTTCCTTTTGAGCTGGCATTCAAGCAAGATATAAAACCAAGATCCTTAATACTTGTTTAATTTTAAAAGATCTTTTAGAGTAGGGGTTTTATTCCTATTTTACCCAAATTTCAGTTTGAGTCATTACACTCTGATTGCTTAAATTCCTTCTCACATTCCTTTTCGAGACGGTGTTCTTCATTTTCTGGTCTGAATTGTAGTGGTAAATATCTTCCATGCTCCACGTCATTAGTAGCAGCTTCTAAATGATTGTTGAAGAGATTTCTGTGTTTATGGCATTTCTGAAACACTTGGAATCTTTCAGGAAAATAATACTATGTAAAAGTTTTTATTTTGTGAATTTCAAGTATAGGATTGATAAACAATTTAAAACTAGATGACCATTGTAGCAGAGCAATGGATCTTCTATAGCGAAGACCAACTTTTGGTTTAAAATTGGACTCTTGTAAGTCCTCAGAAAGATACAAGTTTATTTAAAATTTGGTGTGAATCCTGAGCGTGTGGAGTTCTATTAGTTGTCCAAGTTTGGGGCCATTTGACCAAGGGGTCTTAAGATACAGCACTTCTCTTCCAAAAGGGGGTCTTTTCTTTTTTTCTCACAGAGAGCAAACTAGGCTCAGATCATCCCACCAGAGAGTTCAACAGCATGCATACATAATTACCCCAACAGCATGCATGGTGCCTACCCACCCACCAGCACTTTGGAGAAAATACAATTAAAACATTATTTCAAAAAGATTTTGTTTCTCCAGTTAGTCTAGTATCAAGCCTCATGTGCTTATTTCCACTCCTAATGGATTATTCTGTGCATATGCAGGAGGTGGGGAGGCTAACTATCTAGAAAACTGTCTACACATCACAGGACCTCAGTGGCTCCAAGCACCACTACAGGTACCAGCCCACAACAGAAATGTGAAGACTAAAAAAAAAAAAAGCATATTCCATATTTGCCTGTTAAAAGGGGATTTTTATTTGGGGAAAGGTAATGTGAGTTCTGCAGAAAATTTAGAAGATACTACAACTATTTTTGCAAAGAAAAAAGAAAATGCTCCCTAGGATGGGAGGGTGTTTAGGGGCAGAAACATAGATAGCAATAAGGGGAGAATTGTAATTAGGGAGTCAGGTGAGGGGATGGGGCAAAACACTGGAAAGGGAGGAAAGGGTGTGAGAGACAGGTGGGATAGGAGAGAATAGGGCAGGGCTGCTTGTCATCTTAACAGGATGGGGAGGGGAAGTTGGAAATGTTGGTTGGTAGTAGCTACATGTTGTAGGGAATGATGTGTCAGTGCAATGCATAAGGAGAAATAGACACCAGTCTTTTCTCTCATGCTTAAATCTAGTGTAACAACCTTGTAATTAAACCGTCAAGATTTTGGGACACGGATGATGGATGAGATTTCTCTCCCCAGCCCTGTTAGTAATGAGAGATTGGAAACAGTTCAAAGCATGACCATTATCCCCATTCCACTAAAACAAAATGTACAGGAGGCAGGATAAGCACTGAGGAATCACATAGCAACCATGTAGTAAAGACCAATGATCTGGGTCTGTTCCTAGCTCTGTCTCTGGCTTGCCAAGTGACCTTCACTTCACCTCTCTGTGGTCTGTTTCCCATCTGGAAAATGGGGATAAAAATGTAAAGTTCTTTGAAATCTAGTGATGAAATGTAATGTACGGAAGTTAAGTCTCTGATTATAAACTAGATATAATAGCATATCAGCTGCAACCTTGGATGAGAACTCCAACTGCCTTAATGACCGCTAACTCTGACAAAAAAATGAACACATTTCTTTCTGTTTAAAGAACTAGAAAATTAAATGGCAAAAACCAGTTAACTCAGAGTTAAGGATACCTGGTGATAGCTTATGCCCTTACAGAACATTGATTTCAACAAAGCACGGGCAGCGGCAGCCCGGCCCACACCGCTTCCCACGGCTCCCCTTGACTGCAAGCAACAAACTGGAGCCAATGAGAGCTGCCAGGCTCTGTGGCCGGAGCACCGGTAAATAAAACACACTGGTGCAGCCAGTTAGCAGCTTTTTCAAATTGGTTTCGGGGATCACTTTGAGAAACACTGACTTAAGTCGTCATTTCTCTATCTTGGGGGTCCCAACCCAAAAGGGGGTTGTAATGCTATTGTAGGATGGGTTGTTGCTGCTGGTGACAGCACTGCTCTCAGGTCACCCAGTTCTAAAGGCAACGTAGAAGTAAGGGTAACAACTCAACCCCCCTAAAATAGGCATGTGACCACTTTTTGGGTTGAGACCCACTGTTTAAGAAATGCTGTGTACTTTTTATACTTTTACCCTATAGTATTGTAGCATATGGTAAAAATACACAAAAGGCAAGATAATATTGGTGAGACTGGGTTGCATAGTGTTGTGATTTTTCACTGCTGTGAATTTGGTGGGGCTCTACTTTTGAGACTTACTACTGTAGTTTCAGAGGAGTAGCTGTGTTAGTCCGTATCTGCAAAAACAATGAGGAGTCCTATGGCACTTTAAAGATTAACAGATTTATTTGGGCATATTCTTTCATGGGTAAAAAACATGTCAAAGGTATGCATGCACAAAGTAATTTTTACCCACAAAAGGTTATGTCCCAATAAATCTGTTAGTCTTTAAGGTGCCACAGGACTCCTCGTTGTTTTTGTTAGTGTAGGAAATAATTGGTAAAAATGTTTAATCAATACTTTATGCTGCAGCCACAGAGACATGGTGAAATATGACCACAGAATAGAAGTAATGGTTCTTTAGGTATTGTGTTATTTACAAGGTAGTAAAAATGTAATTACATAAGGTGGAGTTTGAGCAGCACATTTGGGAAAATAACTGTTTTCTTTTGAAAATTACAAAGGATCTTTAGTTACCAGAAATGCTTACAGCTTCCAGATTTTACAACTTTTATGTTGCTCCCTGATACCAGTATAAATTTAGTATAACTTTGTTTGATCAATGATGTATTGAATATAAAAAATTGTCTCCCTAACACCATGCTGCAGTCATAGAATCATAGAATACTAGGACTGGAAGGGACCTCGAGAGGTCATCGAGTCCAGTCCCCTGCCCTCATGGCAGGACCAAATATTGTCTAGACCATCCCTGATAGACATTTATCTAACCTACTCTTAAATATCTCCAGAGATGGGGATTCCACAACCTCCCTGGGTAATTTATTTCCAGTATTTGACTACCCTGACAGTTAGGAACTTTTTCCTAATGTCCAACATAAACCTCCCTTGCTGCAGTTTAAGCCCATTGCTTCTTGTTCTATCCTCAGAGGCCAAGATGAACAAGTTCTCTCCCTCCTCCTTATGATACCCTTTTAGATACCTGAAAACTGCTATCATGTCCCCCCTCAATCTTCTCTTTTCTAAACTAAACAAACCCAGTTCTTTCAGCCTTCCTTCATAGCTCATGTTCTCTAGACCTTTAATCATTCTTGTTGCTCTTCTCTGAACCCTCTCCAATTTCTCCACATCTTTCTTGAAATGCGGTGCCTAGAACTGGACACAATACTCCAACTGAGGCCTAACCAGCGCAGAGTAGAGCGGAAGAATGACTTCTCGTGTCTTGCTCACAACAAACCTGTTAATGCAATATTGGTTTTTAGGTAATTGCAGAGAAAATGACTACTTAATGAATTACCATAACTTCATATTGGAGTTTTTTTGGAAGTATCTAAAATGGTATCAATATAGTGATCGGGCCTGCCCCAGTTTAAGTCTTGACAAGGACAAGAGCACAGCATAAGGTGGTTTTAACCCCTGTGATAAAGAGACAATTGATAAATCACTTTTAGATTCTTTGTGATGTAAGGCACTATTAAAATTGAAGCTGAAGTTTTCAAAACTGAAAGTTTTGGATGCTGAATTCTTATTAAAATGAACATAAATTGGCAATACAGTTCTTCCAGGCAGCTTTAAAAATCAACTGTGTGATTTTTTTTTACCGTTAGAGCAAATTTCATAATCATTTGAGCAAATCACTGTAATTTCACAAAAAGACCATATCACAATGTAACACTTAAGTAAGTGCTTAATTTTAATTATGTACTTAAGTCCATCTCTATTCATGTGAAAAATGTACTTAAAATTAAGCATGCACTCATGCTCTTCGTTGAATTGGGGCTGATGGGAAATTATTTTGTAGTCTCATTCTAAGAGAATTTGGAGCAATTAGAATAACTGATGTCACTTAACAAAATACTGTGTGATGTACTCTTTTGTCTTGCTTTTTTTCTTTCTTCCCCAAATATGTAAGGAATAATTTTTCCAAAGAACTACTTAATCTTTTCACAGAGTTAAAAATGTGGATTTGTATCCAGTGTTGTAATAGGAATTGAGGAATGTCCTGAGGGGCACCCACCTCAAAAGAGAAAAATACTAGCAGATTTTCTAGGAAAATGTCCTCTTCCTTTCTTTTTCTTTTTGCCTTGAGAGGTTGACCTTTGAAAGTGTGTCTTGTAGTCATCTAAGATTAAATACAAAGTTATTTCTAATGCTGATTTAAATTGACATATAGGTCCGTTTTCAAAGTTAAGGTAATCTTTTCTTAGTCTAATATTTTTAGCTTGTAATTCTTTAACCAGGGTATTTCTGTTTTGATAAGAATGTCTTTTATAAGATTAAAAAAAGTATTAGGTAGAAGATAATTTTGCTTCTACTTTCCCTACTATGGAGACAAATGAAATGAAATTCTAAGGACCAAATTCACTGGTGAAGTTAATGACAGTGCATATTGCATAGTTGGTGTAATTTGTTATAAAGATAAAATGTATCTTGGCTCAAAGGGCCAGAACGAGGTCTACCCACCATTTAAGTCCCAGAGAAAACTTCAAAATGTAAAAGATTAACCGGTAAGCCTCACCTTCAACTGTTTTGAGGTTTTGGTAATAGGGGAGGGACTTTGGGCCTCCAAGAAAGTTTGAAGGGTTTTTGAGGATGGGGTTTGTCTCATTCACTTTCCTTTGAGGACTGGGTGGAGCTGACTGGAAAATTTGTGGAGTTATCCTCATTCAGTTTTAGTCTGTGCACCAGTGAATCTAATTAGACAGTTTACACCTAT
This sequence comes from Apalone spinifera, assembly GCA_030068395.1. Classification (NCBI taxonomy): domain Eukaryota; kingdom Metazoa; phylum Chordata; order Testudines; family Trionychidae; genus Apalone; species Apalone spinifera. The sequence continues at coordinate 69,344,412 of CM057847.1, read as the reverse complement.
CTGAACTATTGTTTCAGGGTTTTTTTTAGAGGACAACATTGCATTGGTTTACATTCAATCCACATTCAGAAAGTTTTATTCATTACTTTAAGGCAGGGGTGGGCAATAATTTTTGATGGAGGGCCACTCCCAAGGTTTTGGAAAGTGGTTGAGGGCCGCACTCTTTCCATCGTATTAATGGAGGAGGTGCGGGATCTGAGATGGAGGTTGGATGCAGAAGGGAGTTTGGGGTAAGGGACTGGAGTGCAGGAGGGAGAATGGAGTCTGGGAGAGAGTTTGGGTGACGGAGATAGTTGTGACCTAGGGCAGGGAACTGGGGTGCAGGGTTTAGGGATGTGACGTAGGGTAGGAGGGGATTGTGACCTAGGGCAGGAGATTGGGGTGCCAGATCTGGGAGGGGGTATGAGTGCGTGTGGAGCAGTGGGGCAGGAGTGGAGGGCAGAGGGAGGGGCTTAGGTGCCAGAGGCAGTTTCTTGCCAGGAGACTTGCCTGCCTGCCTGCAGAGCTAAAGGCTTACAGAGCTTAAAATGTTTCTGCCTGCTTGGCCATATGCTTGAGTGAGAGAGAAGGAGGGTCGTGCTTTGTGGCTTCTTGTTATTCAAACAGGCAGCTCCCATTGGCTAGTGTCAGTCCAGAAACTGGCCAATGGGATTGTGCTAGGGATGGGAGCAGCGCCTGAACCTCCCCTCACCCCCACCTTTTTGGACTCAAAGAGAAAGCGCCCTGAAGCCGCATTCTGAGTGGCATGTGGGACTGCAGGGCAAGCAGGGGTGCCTGCCTGGGGCTCCCCACTGACTCCGTGGGCTGGATCCACTGGCTTGGTGGGCTGGATCCGGTCCCCGGGCCGTATTTTGCTCAGGCTTGCTGTAAGGGTTCGAAACAATTTGAGAGGACACCCAAGTCTTGAATCCAGATCTTTGGGTCTGCAGGCAACCCCTTCATATCCTGGCTATCATCTGACAACTATGTAGTAATTTATGAACTGAGAGGCTAATGGAACCCTGGCTCCTCCAGAAGCACCTCCCAAATGTGTCCTAATTGGAGGTGTGCCCAGTCCCACTGATTGGTCTACTTGTGTTCTTTAATCCACAGGAAGGAAACAGGAAGTTGACCATGCAACTGGGTGAACTCCTTGCTGGCTGCTACATCAGCCTTTTTTCCTGAGTCCTTGTCCTGCTCTCCTGCCTTGTTCCTTGTTTCCGCCTTCTTCCTGACCCCTGACTCTGGCTCCAAACCTATGCTTGATTCTCTGATTCTGATTCCAGCTGTGCCTCTTAGTTTGTCTCCTGACTTAGATTCCTGCTACAGCCACAGGGATGATGGCTCAAGCCCTGACCGTGACACCTTTTTTTTTCTGTTGAAATGGAAACATAAGTGCAGCTGTATAATTCTGCTCTGGGGTTAGATTCTAAGGCAAATTCTGAAGCAGCAGCAGCAATGTGGAATATGCTCTTTGGGGCAAGTAATACCTTTTTGTTCTGGGCTTGTTTAGCACCTATTATAGTGAGGTTTTAGTTCTTGACTGGCTAGATGCTATGGAAATACAAATAATAATGATGGTAATGAAGCCTTGTCTTTGTTTCTGTGAATCTTACATAATATCTGCTAATACTGCTGTAATTATACTATTGTGTTAATAAGTATATTTTTAGAATTTAGATCACGGTACAATATCTTGGCCTGTTAGTGAACGTTTCCCCAGTAATAATCGTCCACAACTTTTGTTAGTGTTTTAGTACATGGATCAAATTTTGCACTCTCAGAAGAGCGTGAAATTCTGTAGAAATCCATAGAATTGAGTTCACTTACACTAGTGGCAAATTTGCTCAGTGAGTGAGTGAATGAAAAATCTGGTCATTTTCTGGGACATTTTGTTTCTGCTTAGATATTGACTGACAGTCTGAAATAGCAGCTGGGAGTCTGAAAATCTAAGCAAAAGAAACCCTTGGGATGCTGATACTGTATAAATATAATACAGGATGTCACTCTTTTTATGAAATATTGCATTTTTTTCATTGCCTTTCACATAGAGCAGCTTGATTATCTTAAATATAATTTTTATAGAACTTCAAGCCTATAACACAAATAGGTGAAATCCAGGGAATACAAATTTAAGGAAAATTGCTGTTTGTTAATTATTGATATTTCAAAACAAAAGCATTATTGTCTTCAGCTTCCCCCCTCCTCAACTTTATGCTACAGTGAATTAGGATAATTTATTTATCTAGTACTTAGTGCCTTGAATCATGTAGGATCCCAAGTGCCTCATAGATTTTACCCAAAGACCAGCATCCACACAAATCACCATTGAAATGCAGCCAAATCTAGTGTGGAATATTGGAAACCATCTGTTTACAGCATGCTGCACAACTGTGTGAGAGGTGCAAATTGGCCACAGGAACCTAGGAAAACCTCTGAAATTAAAATCCTGGAAATTATTATAATGTCACACTTCAATATTCTGACTTTATCTGTAGGTACAACCAGAGCAGAAGCTGAAGAAGAAAATGTGTATACAAATATTTATCTGATGAACACATAACTCCCATAAAAGTTAGTGGAGTTGCAGGTATCCTTCATCCCTCAGTATCAGGTATTTTATTTGCCAGAATAGTGAACATACACATACAAATCAAAATCCTAACCTGACAGAATCAGGATTTCACCCATGGTGTATTTTTTTGTTATTTTAAGACTCGTAGGGCCCACTTCTGTTCTCAGTTACATGGGTGTAACTTCTCTTAATTTTGATAGAAATTTTACCCTTACAACAAAGGGCAGAACTAGGTCACAGATTATTTTTAACTAGAAAAACCTTTTTGTTGCACAGTCAACAATCTTCTGTTCCTAGCAAAGAAGATCTTCTCTTGCAGTTTTGATTCAGACTAAAATTTTAGTTATCTCAGTTAGTTTTATTTCATTGAGTTTTGTGTCTTTGTCCTCCTAACATAAAAATGTATTTGAGAGATACCATTTGGGTGGGGTTTTTTTAAAAAAAAATTCAGGGAATTAACAATGTAGAATTTCCAGACAAAACTACGATTGGGTCTTTATTTTTGTTATTACAAAAACAGGATTCACCTACAGGAATTAAAATGATTTCTCATTTTCCCGTCCCAGATGTATCATATTCTGCTATATTTAAACATTCTTACTATTATTTGTTGTTAGTATTATAGTAGTATCCCGAGGGTACTATGCAATGTCTCCATTTATGAAAAGATGAATTCCCTGCCCCAAGAAGGTTACAGTCCAAGATTTCAAGCAATGGGCAAAGGTTGTAGGGGAGAGAAAAAATAAACTATCAGAGACAGTTTTTAAATTAATATAAACTGTCCTTCAACTGACCTAAAAAAGTAAGGTGTTTATATATTGTGAACTGTTGTGAACTGTAGGAACCTCTACAATTACCATAACAACACAAATGAGCAGTAAAATACAGCCCAACTAAGACTTTCCCTACTCAACCTACTCTTCTAGTAGGTGATTGAAGATCCAACAAAACTCTTGAAGTGTGAACGTATATAACAAAAGCTAGGCAGAACTAATCAAAGAAGCAGATATTACTGATTCTGTTTTCTTTGATTTTCCACAGTCTTCTCATGTTACTAAGATCAGTTCTACACTGGCAGAGAAAATGGATGCAAGATATGCAACCCCAGCTATGTGAATTGCGTAGCTGGAGTTGACATGCTTTGTATAGATTTTCCTGGGGCAGCCCCCTAACAGGAGGTTGATGGGACAAATGGTCCCATCGACTTCTTTTCCTCTTTACATCAATGAGGAGTATCAGCACCTCTGGAGGTGCCCTCAGCATTTGATTTGGCAGATCTTTACTAGACCCGCTAAATCAAACCCTGGAGGTTCGATTGCTAAAGTGTCAATCCTCCAGTTAAGTGGAGATGTGGCATCAGTTATATCTCATCCAAAGACAACGCCCATTACATATGGGAAAAACTGATCAACTCTATTTCATGGATCTGATAAACTAAAGGTGTGGAACTGAGTATTCTCATCTTTTCTGATGTTACACACAAACACTCTCAATATCTTCCCTATTGGCCTTGTATATGTTTGAATAGGAATGGTGACTGAATAGAGCTATGTTTCACTCCACATCAGAGTGTACTCCAGGCAAATAAGCCATTGTCTATTATTATCATTCACCCCGCCTTGGGAGAGATCCTTGGAAGCACTCGGTTCTATCTGTCCCTTCCAGGATCTAAATATGTGTCAATACCTTTGTGATCAAGGCTATGTAAAGCAACTAATTGATCTACAATTATTTATCATGAATAATCAATTTTTATCCATTACCAGAAAGAGAGGCTCAATCAATGAGAACACTGCAGACCTGAGGCCAAGGAAATCTGTGCAGTCTAGATATTGCCAGAGTTATTTTGCTATAATCTTCAGTCTTGTTCACCTTGAAAACAAGCATTTGATAAGAACGGCCATAGTGGGTCAGACCAATGGTCTATCTGACCAGTATCCTGTCTTCTGACCGAGGCCAATGGCAGGTTCTTCAAAGGGAATGAACAGAACAGATAATCATTAAGGGATCCATCCCCTGTCATCCATCCCCAATACCTGACAAAGAGAAGCTAGGAATTTCTAAAAATTTTTATAGAACAGGGACCTAATAATTGCTGACACTTTGCTTTCCTAACAGATGGCATTGTCCATTACCATATGTATTGGGTATAGTATCTCTCTGCTCTGTTTTACCAACCAGAAAGAACATAAGTCCTATTTTCAGGTTGTAGCCCAAAGCCTTCAAAGCGTTGATGGACAAAATTGGCCATTGGTCCAAGGAGATTTCACACTGGTTCCCCATATCATTTTTGAGGTAGGTTTATACATTCCTGAAGAGTGAAAATCAGATCTGTATAGCTGAGTAATTCTGTCATTGAAATAGATTGAGAATTCACAGCGTGAGCCTCTTGATTCCACTTTTGAGTGGAAATAATCTGGATTATTATTAAGGTGACTATATCCTCCCCTGGCAACAGTTGTCTAGCAGAAGTTATGAGAGTGGATCTGTAAGGAATAATTTGTAGATAATAAATAGAGTATTTTTTGTTTAAAAAGACCCAGATAATATTAACATTTGTTTAATGTGTATGACTCATGTTTGTTCTAGGGATGTAAAAGTGTAACTATATAAAAACTGGCTTCTGGCATGTATTGGCTCCTGGGAAGCCACCTGCTGCTCCATGCTGTTGCGGTGGGGGTGTGCGTGTGTGTGTGTGTGTGTGGCAGGAGCTTGTACATGCCGAGAGCCAGCTCGCTGACTGCAGCCCCAAGTGTGGTGACATGGTTACTTAATTACACACATTTTAACATCCCTAGTTTGTTCATAAATTCAGAAACATACCCCAGAACTGAGGAAGAGGGAAAATGGGGGAGAAGCTGGACTTGAGTAAGTAGATATAACTGGGGTGTTTGCACTGCTTATATTGTTAGTAGTGATAAAAATCAAAATAGTGAATTAAAAATAAATAAAAAATATTAATGTAATTGTAAGGTTCCCATGGTTTTAGTTAATCAGTTATTTTTCTCATTTTTGTCTTCCCAAAACAAACAATTTATGCTATAAGCGAATAAATATTTTCCATGATGCTAGTTTATCCTTAGAGGGAATTGTATGGTAAAGGTCTTTCATTATATTAATTCTAATGGACAGAGGCAGTATTTTAATCATCTGTGTCCCCTGCAGTTCCACTCCCGATAAAACTCAATTCAGCAAGCTGTCAAACAGAAGTAAAAAAGGACATAAAGGAACTAGAAGATTTCTCTCTTCAGAGCTCGATGGTTAAAACAAAGTCATTAACTTTTGTCCCCTTTCCTGCTGAGCCATATCTTTTTGAATGTCCTAGATGGATTTTAGCTGAAGAACAACTTCTAGTTTATTTGTAATTCTGGATTCTTTGAACATACACTTCTACATTTACAAGAGCTAAGTTTTTTCAGTTTCTCACAATAAATGAGTGTTGCCTTTACCACTCAGTACTGTTGATGATGAAATGAACTAGTATTTGAAAAACTGAAAACTAGCTAAAACTAAAACATTTTTTTTAATCATTCAGAATTTCATGCGCTGAAAAAAAATCTTAGTTGAGCTCCTACCCCTGTAGAGCAGGAGTGGGGAACATTTTTTTGGCTGGGGGCTGCTGACCCACAGAAAAATTAGTCAGGGGCCACACACGTGAGAAGCAACCCCCTCCCCCAAACTAATCTTCACTGACATGGCCCCTGACTGAGAAGGAGAAAAACACTCCCCTCATTCCCCTTGTACACCAAAGCCTAGGTAGGCCCAGGCTAATAGATTCTGTGTCCTCCAGCTGCACGGGAGGTTGGGGGCTGGAGCAACAGTGTGGGAGGAAATGCTGGGGGGGAGTCCTGAGCCTCGGGACCAGATACAGGCAAGCGGGGGGCTGTATCCAGCCCCTGGGGCCTTAAGTTTCCCATCCCTGCTGTAGAGCATTATTCCATGCCCTTTTTAGGACAGTATAAAGTTCACAAAGATCTGTCTTTCTCTTTCTCCAAATGATTTATTTATTTTTAAAAAATTCTGCAATGTCCATCCCTTCTCCAACTTGTTTAAATCCTGAAAGACGCACAATATGTAGGTGTATTATTTCATTCTTGTGCTTCCAGCATTTTATCTGTCATGGTGTTTCTCTCCTGAGGTTACTTACATAGCCCTTAAATAGATTGGATAGGGAAATGAAACTGGGGACAAAACAGAGCGTGCTAGAATACATAGTATTTTCTAAGATGCCTGTCTGACCATGGATAGCAATGTTTGCTGGTCTAGAGGGAAAATATTTTAATAATTTTGCAGACTAAAACACAAAAATGCTGGGATCTTTTCCCATATTCAAATATTGTATCCTAGTACTAAAATGCCAAGCTGCAGCTAAGAAACATCAGGGAACATTTATTAGCTATTTTTGCCCCTAAGAATTCCCCTAAGTAGGATACTGTTCATCAAGTTATACCCTTTACATGAATATGAAGAGCTAAGAAAGCCTAGATCTCTTTTTAATACTCTCTTGGGGTTTGAAATTTGTTTTAAGCATTTTTATTGAATCACTGAAGTCTGTCTTCCTCAGCATCCCTATGTTTACTTTATAGCCAATTTCCTAGCTTTCAGTGCCTTGTGTGGAATGTAGTTTAATACTTATTTTCCGTATCTTTATTAACTGTTCATCCTTCTTTAGGGCCTCAGAGGTTTAAAACTGTTAAAACCTGATTTAAACTGTTTAAATCCTTCTAGTTTTTTCCTTACCTTTTACTAATAGCTCTTCTCATCTCAGTTAAATTTTTATTTCCATTTCATACTATGACCATTTCTAAGACTTGTCCAAACATGTTCTTTTATTTACTTTTTCTTTTATACCTTCTTTGTTCAACACCTGTTTTATTTTCCTTATCCTTTTGCTTGCAACTTTCTCATACACTTTTTTGCATATTTACTTCCATTACTTCACATATTGCACTGTTTTCTAGTTTGCTCTCCACTTACTGTAAGCATCTTCCATTATAGATTATTCCCGAAGGAGGCTTTACGGCCAGACCTCTGTTCTATACTTTTCATTTTGTTAATTATTCCAATACTTGTTTGTATAAAACCCTGTACAACTAAGGTTTTCACACACAACAATTAACATTATATTCCTTTTATAATCGAAACAGACTTACTTCTTGTAGCTATCTGCACACATCAGTGTTGAGATACAGATAGTTTCTCTTTACAGTTGCATGCTCTGACTTTTTGGACTTGGTAATTAGATGCTTACTAATTACCAACTGCCAACAATTTTGGATTATGTCTTTTCCTATCTACAGTTTCTATCGACTGTATGGAACATGCTAGATGACAGACGGGTGGTTTTTCCATCCTCTTTATTTTCTGTAAGCCATATCCTACCCTACTCATGGTGTTAAAGATCATGGAAGAGATTAGCTTGTCCCCAGCAAATAATAAGTTTGTCAAAGGGAAAAGAGTTCCATCAGTAAAAGGGCAAAAGGACAGAGTTCCAATAAGGATAATACAGAGATTCATACCCTAACCCTTGCAGATATGTTCAAGGAAGAGATCTTGCATTTGATGCTCTTTAATGGTGTTTATAATGGCTAGGTTCTTTGCTGTTTCACATTAGATGTGCCCATTGATTCATTGGACCGGATCCACCATGAGTGTTGATTTTCACAATGTACCAACTGGTCTGCCCCAGTTAGAGTTGCCAGTGTTAACTTTGAATGCAGTTTTATGCTGCTTTCAAATGTGTATATACCATGTACAATTATCTATATATTTGAAATGATTAGATTTTTATTGGTGAAAGTCTGTACCCACACAGACTGATGTAAAAATATTTCCATAGACAAAAATCAAAATGTACAGATAGACAAAGAAAGAAAAATGCTGCTTGAGAATGTGAGTTTCATTTAAGGGTATTAACTCTATATTTTGGTAGGTGATGTTCACAATTTGTGTGTTAACAGTTATAAAGCTGTAACTTTTTTGAATTTCTATATATATTGTCATTAAATAATCCCCGATTGTCCAATACCCACTGCAATTTCCTACAATGGTGGGAATTTAAATGCATAAAAGTTATAAAATGCTTATCAGTTGAAATGATGAAAAAGTAAAAATAGAATTCTGCCAACCATAAATATCTGTGTCCTGACTCCTCCTTCCTTTTTATTTCACCACTTAACTGTTTTTGAATATGGTTCTTCTGTTACTCAGATCTGGATTTGAATGGTTTATGTGTACGTATGTGTGATATGAGTTTTCACGTTATTTTTTTCATGTAAATTCTGTCCATCTCTCTCTCCATGCTGTATCAGAGAAGGAGTATATTGGTTTATGACTATGTATTTCACTCTTTTGGAGACTTGGGAGTACTGAGGAATGTTTCCACTGTGTTAAATTGCAGAATTTCCTAAGATGATTTGTCTTAAGATTGAAGATTTCAACCTTTCTCTACCATTTGTCTGTATTTGGATACAGAACAGTAGTGCTCATGATAAACGTATATGCTCTTGAAATATTTTGGGATATTATTATACGTAATTATAAGATGAATAGATTTCTAAAAATAGCCCACCTAAAATGATTGTTCAGGTAGGAGTTCTACCTGAATCTGTGGAGTATCCAGCTGGAATTGCTCTGAGTTGTGAGCTACTTACATTATGAAGTAGACACAGATAACATTAATAGATGTGTTGCAGTCCAAGAATAGCTCTTCAAAGGGGAGTTGGGCTGGCAAATTTTATCTAACACTCAAGTTCACTAGCCCAGGCAGAATGAATGTAGCTTTTGTTCCAGAGTCAGTGTGCTACTGTAAGTAGTTACTTTTCTCAGATGTTACCTTTATTATTAATAACAAACTGTGACAGTGTGCTTTCAATGAGTATCTCCCTGCCTTGAGATAAAAATCTGCCTCTGTGGAATCACAATCTTTATATTAGTTTTGATAAGGTGCACTTCTAAGTAGAGCTTACTCTGCCATCAGGTATTTTATTAGATAAGAATATACTCCAGATACCTGCTTTGCCCATAGGTGTTGCCTAAACAGTCTCAGTGAGCAAAATTCAGATTTGCTGTAAGCAGATGCAAAACCCATGTAAATATCTGGGCCAAATTCTGTTGTGATCTAATATTTTGGGTGTAAGTTGGTAAGAAAACAGGTACAGTTTGCTGCAAGGAGTTAAGTAGTGTAACTTGCACTGGTTTGGCATACAGATTCTCAGCTATGCCATTGGATGGCAGCAGGCATCAAAGATGGCTTTAGTCTACCTTTTCCCTACTGCCATCGCCTTTGACTGACCCAACCCATGATGTAAGTTAGAGCGGCCTCTATTTATCTAAAATATTCCCAACTGAATTGGCACCCCAGGGGGCCATTAAAGGCCAAGACAGCACACTGACAGCCATCTTCTGCCCTTGGCAGGTGGCGATACATAATTGGCATATCTGACTCTATGCAAGATGGGGATTTTCCTATGGCAAGGAAAGTTCCAGCTACTGTGCCAGGACAGCTTTAATGCTTTTGTGTGTGTGTACGTGCTGCTGATACTGCACCAAGAGCTTAGTGAGAAGCCAGGATCTTGCTTTGCATGTGTAAAATACATATACATATTAAAAGAATGGAAGTTAGGGTGTTTTAGGAAAAGGGGCTAAGTGGAGGATGTAAAATACAAAGCAGGCTTCCCTGTCATAACTTGCACCTTCCTATTAATTGCTTATTATGTTATAAGCCTCCTTGAATAATCTCTGAACTCGGAATATTCTTAACATAAATGCGAATTGTTTTATATCACTTAGATTTAACATACAGCATCCAGACACCACAAATTGCTCTGCTTCTGAATTTGACTTGTATGAGTGTGTGACCTTTTTTCCAAAAAGTACAAACATCTTAGAAAGAGAACTTCATATCACAATTGGCCAATCAGTATATTTTGTTTGCAGTCACATTCTAAAACGTAATGTTTTCATAGGCAACACTTTTCAGAACACCAAAAAATTAACTTTTTGTCCACTTGAATTTTAATTTTGGGGCACAAATGTGTTGATATTTCAGTACAGAAGATCAGTGCATTAATGGTGATTTATATGTCACAGACAATCTCCATGTTCATTAGAGCTGAAACAGCAAATTTTACCTGTGAAGAAGAAAGGTTTTTTAAATTGTGTATCTTCCACCTCATAGTCTTTATGCACTCTATAAATGTTCCTTCTGACCTTGATTAAAGGCTGTAATTAATCTGTAATTAAAGTAATGATAGGCTTTCAGGGAAAAAGAAAGCTCATTTGCATTCTTTTGACACAAGAGGGCGATGTTGTAGCAATATACAGTACGTACAGAGTTACAGAAAAAAATTATTAGCAGATTACAAAGAGGACTCATGAAACAGAACTTCAAAAGAAATGTCATTCGAGAACCTTATTTATCAACTTCAGATAACCAGCCATGATTCCAGCAAAATGCAGAATAAAATAAGATAAATCATCAAAATTACATTCCTCTTTGATAGTAAGGCCTCTCCTCTATTCTTAAGACCCGATTTAAGACAATTGTTCTTTGGTTTTGAATTACATTATATTTCGTGTATATTGTTCCTCAATGCCCACCTTGCTGTAATACTCCAGATGGCTGTCGTCATAACGATAGATAAGAATTAAGAATGGTAATAAGGGATATTTTATTTAAATCCACTTCTTTATCGTCTGTTACTCTATTTTCCATTATACACAGTGCTATATTCAAAACATGCAAGGATTTAAAGGGAAAAAATAATCATTTAAAATTAAGATATATCTTTTCTATTAATCTTTTAAAGAAATCATTGTAGCACGGAAGAGGTCAGACTGCTCTCTGACAGAGAAGCATCCACAAATTCCTACATGTAATTCATATTCCCATTAAAGGATATGAGTTGGTTCAAAAATAAGAAGATACACATTGGATGACTCAGTGGCAATGTCACAACTGGGTGCACTTGCAGAATTTGTGTGCATGGTTTAAAAGGCTCATTTCCCTCAAAGTGAAATGACTTAGCTACTGCTTATTAATCACACAAGTGGCGGACCCTGTTAAAATTGACGCACTTAAGAAGCTGGAACACAAAATGTCTCGCTATACATGCTATTTTTACTGCTGTACAGGGAGTTAGAAATAACATTAAGCTTAGTCTGTACCTTCTGCAAAACAGATTTGTAGCAAGCTAAAACCATCTATTAATCAGCTCTTTTAAACCTACTATTTGGTTGCAACACTGTGTGATGCTGTATAAATAGTATTTAGAGCTGGTTGGTACACTTAGTATAAAATGAATTTTTGCTGAAACATGCTGCTTCATTGAAGCTGTATCACTTTCAACAAGATTTGTTGATAAGGGGAAAGGAAAAGAGAGGGTGGATAGATTCAGATCACTACATGCCTGATTCTCTTCCCCCCCCCCCAATTTCAGTCTGAGTGTGGACATCTTGACGCAATTTTGTTTTAATGAAAATATTGGAAAGGTTTATTTTTACTCTTACGTGGAACAAAAACAGCCTTGAAAATTGCTGCAAAAACAGACTTGTCACTCTCCAGTCAGTTCTGATAGTATTGTGGTATGTAACAAAGCCAAGTTTAAAAATGTCCGTGTGGCGGTCATGGCTAATTGGGCTGCTTAAACTGTCTCTACAGTGGAGATCTATCTCTTCAAGTGCCAGCATAGGGTGTGGAGAGGAATGAATGCACTCGGAATACCCTTAGCATGAATGAACTCCTAAGCTGCTCAGAAAAGAACAGCATTGGTATTGCAGTGGTAATACTATAGCACTGAATAGATTTGATTCTGAACAGCTAGTGGATAGGTAAAAAACAAATCTCTGTACATAAATATTATAGGGTTGTGGAGCCACAAGGAGAGGGAGAGGATTTTTTTCCCTCCTCCTGTCACTCACATGGAGCTGCTGTGGTTTTTGAGCTTATCAAAAGGGTTTGCTGGTTTGTTACCATACCTGTTAATTTAACAGTTATGTTCACAAGGATGATTGATGTGGTTGAGAATGGAACATAGAGCCTGTAACCTCTACATTGCCAGTTCAATCTCGGCAAGAGTTGGTAGTGACAATGTTCTTGCCATTTCCTAGATCTTAAATGGTCTGGGTGAAATGAATTGTTGGTGTTGGTGAGTTTTCCCCAGAAGATATTAAGAGAACACCACACTGAGCTCAAATTGGCATCACATTGGACCTTGATGACAGTTGAACAAAAAAGTGCAGGTCATAGAGACTGAATTATCTTCTTGCTCCCACAAGTGGCCCCTCAAAAGCTAGAATATAGAATCATTGGTAGGGTAGAGTGGGGAAGCTTACACTGCTGCTGCTCTTGCTATATCTGTATAGTGGAGACATTGAAAATTTCAGGCTACAGCAATGTTAATTTGGTACCTGTCAGCACCAATAAATTCACCCAAGGGATGTAAAAAAAAGTTTAGATAGCATTTTTGCTAAACATTTGGCTACAGATCCCTTTGCTCATATTTATTGAAAAGATAGATGATTGATCCTCTGATCCAGGTTAAGTATAATCTCATTTTTCATGAATGCTGTAGTTTACTTCCTGCATCTTCATATGTGTGCAATATGCTCTCAATATACTGATAATGTAAAGCCATATTTATTATATAGGTACTCTATATCTACCAAACTGGAATTTAATGACATCAAGCTAGAGTAAAAACTGTTTTAAGATCTCCCCTACTGTTGTTTTACCAATGATTTGCCACAGCCCCAACATAAAATAGATCTTAGAAAATCTTTGTCTCCCCCATTTTAGTACAGTAACACTTTCACTCCAGATATAAATATACAGCTAATTTGGTGTTGCTAAATTCATTTTAAAATGTTCTGGACATTATTGAAGCAACAGCGCAGGCAAATTATCCGGTGAGAAATCTGGATTCTTTCTACATGGTATATATGCTGAATATTTTTGGACCTCAGCAGAATTGCAGCATGGGCATGTGTTACTAAAAGCCTCATCAGGCTGATGGAAACGTTCATAAAACTCACTTGATCAATGGAGTGAAGAAGATATGAAATATGTTTTAGGTGAAGGTATTGTCGTCTGTGAGAATCAATACAAATGTTGTGGACAAGAGTTTTTGTTTCAAAACTTGATTCAATATGTTGAGTTATGCACCCATTTTATCCCCAGTGCAAGTTTTTTTTTTTTTAAAGATAATGAAAAAGAATGTGTATGTCATGCTAGCCCTTATTGTAAGGTTATTTTCCCCTATTTGTTTGAAAACTCTTATTTTTCCCAATCTACTATATTGATTTTACTGTATCAGAGCCTTGCAAATGTCAGCCATTGATTCAGTGTTTTGTGTTATATAGCTCCCTCTTCCAAGGTCACTGATTTCTCCTTTTTTTTTTCCTTCCTCTGACTACCTAGAGAACTATATCAGTACCTGATAAAGAATGAAGCATAGAAAACTCGTGTTGATATGGGTTCATGCATATTTTTATATCCTGTCTATGCACAGTGACAGCTGGAGAACAGTCTGTCAAGTAGAGAAAAAATGTGTGAGGTAACACACTACTGCGTTGAGCCAATCCACCAATATTCACTTATACTTGTATAGAGTTTATAGCCAGAAGCGACCATTAGATCATCTAGCGTGACCTCCTGTATATCATAAGGTATTATATTTCACTCCAATACCCGGGGAGGGAGGGGAGGAAACAGACTTGCTGGGCCCTTGGGAAAGGTGGGGAACCTGGGGGGCAGACTTCATGGTCCCGGAAGGGCTGGGGTCTCAGGCGGAAGGAGCAGGTCTGGGTCTGTCAGCGCTCAGCACTACCCAGATTGTGCCATGCCATGGCACCTCCTCCCCCCATTGGATGATGCTTTTAGTTACACATGCATACCTTGCAATTCTGCTAAGGTCATTCAGCCAGTATATGCTATGTAGAAATAATCCAGATTTCTCTCAGGATAACTTGCTTTCCTTATCACTGCCAGTAGCAGCTGGGAGCTCCGGCCCCTTTTTGAATAGCAGCACAGGGGACAATTGGTGGCCGTGCCAATATCTGTACATTCAGCCCAATGACTTCAGTTAGATTGAAGAATTTCAGTCCTAAGGAGACTAAACAATTGTGTGCTACAGGCAGACAACAGGAGAGATTGAGGTGCCGTAAGTACTGGAGGACCCTGCAATGGCAGAGAATTGATTACGTGAGAGATGCCCAGGCAATTCATCCTATATAGAACAGAAAAAGCTTCCAAAATTTCCTTCCAATCTGGCCTGGATGAAAATTCCTTCCTGACCATGTGTGGCCTTTTCTGTAAACTGTGTACAATTTATGAATTCTGCCACAGATTATAAACTCTGTGATGTATCTTTACCAAACTGCAAACTCCATTTTGAAGGTGTAGCATTTTGTTTTCTCCTTTTTCTTTTGCTTCCATATTGGGATGAAATCGGTCCTGTAATCAAACATCCTAGACAATAAAGTATATCCCACCCAATAGCAGAACACTGATTTATCAGGGGAGAGATCATTTAGCAGCAAGATCATTTTCTGGGAGTCTGGGATCACCGGAGGAAGCTTATCCAGGAATCACCTTATAGAGAAAGGTGCCTGTCTTTTTGGGGGTCTTCTGCCATTGTCAACAGTTCCAAGTAGAGAGAAACTGCTGCAGCAGTTTGAACAGGTCGGGGGAACATTGCTTCCTGAACTCAGATGATCTCTCAAGGGAAGGGTGAGCTAGAGAAAAGGTGTGATTGAGGGACAAGGCCCTGATCTCTTCCGCAAGATCTCTTATTCCCTTTTTAGAAAAGGGAATAAGAGATCTTGCGGAAAAGGCTTTCTTTTCCGCAAGAGCCCTGTCTAGACTGGCGCTTTTTTCCGTCAAAGCTCAAAGACGGAAAAAAGCGGCAGCCATGTTAATGCAAATGAAGCGGGGAAAATGCAAATCCCCGCTGCATTTGCAATTCCGACTGGCCTCCTTTGCATGACTTTTCCGGCAAAGGGGGCCTGTCTAGACACAGCCAGAGTGTCTGGGTTGGGACCCGGGGTAGAGGACAAGCCTGTATGCCTCCCACCAGACACTTGGAAAGTCACCTGGACTTTGACACTCTCCAGAAGGGGAATTGAACTCTATAAGTGGCCCAGCCAGAAAGTCCCAAAGATGACCCAGGGGGACGTGCCTCACACGAGGGCCAGGACTGCTTGAAGAGCAGGGACAATTTGAGCTGAAACAGTTCAAACCAGGATACTGCGGTAGGCTCTGCTAGACTAATTGAGGAGTAAGGCCAGATATAAGACTGCAGGTCAAGAGATGTTACTGAGGGCTTTGAGACAGGCTGGGTTGGACTTCTATCCTGGAAGGGGTTTAGTTTTTATTTCACATACAGACTGCATATGACTTGGCTGGAGGGCCTCCACAAGTTGAGTGAGAGAGTGCAGGCACAAATGCTGGGAAGGGGTGCTTGGGAGAGGTGAATGCAGCCCATTATGGAGAGGTTCAGGATGTCAGTTATTTTCTATATGATCTATATTCTGTGTATTTCTCATGCTTAAGTAAAGAGCAATAGTGTTTTAGAATCCTGTGACTTTGTGTGTGATATGCATTATGCCTATCATAGGCCCTTTGAAGAGTTAACCTGTGAACCTGAACTTTCACACAATTGCAGTTTTGGGAAAGGGTGTGTTTGAGCTGGGAGAATTCTGAAGAAATTAGCATTGGTAACAAAGGCTACGCAGGGTCTGTACCCCAAGAGTATTCCTAGAGTCCTCAAGGCAGTGGCCTCTGATCAGACTTCAGGGACTTACTGCCGAGGATATCCAGCAATCTGGTTAGTGGCCAAGAGTGAGGATTTGACTGAATCTGTGAGATCCTGAGTATGTAAGCAAGACATACCCTAAGAGAGAGGATTTTCTTCCCTGGAATAAAGATTCACTTTAGCCAGTGCCCCATTTCCAGCTGTAGTCAATTTCTGATGCTTCAGAGGAAGGAAAAGAAATCCCTCTGAATACATCTGGCTAGTTTGTATCTGGAAGAAAATTCCTTCTGGCCCCTGTAAGGGACCTGTTTGAGCCTTGGAGCATAACAACATTTGATCGTAGTTATCCTAATGCAGAGGTGCAAGTGTTATAAGCGTGTTGAGCTAAACAGGCAAATCTGGTTTTTCTCATAGCCTATTAAGGAAGAGAATGAACAGAGGGATTCAAAGATTCTGAGGCTAAAAGGGACCACCAAAGGCCTACAACCTAATTCCTTGCACACGCAGGCTGTAGAATTTTCCCCAGAAACTAGATTAAATGATATCTTTTAGACAGATAGCTAATCTCCTTTGAAAATATATAAGGATCATAACTGCCAAACATTTTGAATTTTTGCCATTCTTCTCATGCAAAGTTTTGCATTACACAACTCTTTCTTTCTTTGGTTTCAACTAACAGTAAATGTCCATGGCTCCTGTTGTAAGTTGGCATCCATTATAAGGATATTCTCATCAGATTACTGATCTGTTACCTTTTTTTAATGTGTTCTTTAGTTTATTCGGTGAACAGGTTACAAAGCCTTGCATACATGCTTAAATTGACAGGTATGAAGTTCAGTCAACCACAAGTATAGTTAACCATGCATGCATATCTTTGCAAGACTGGGTCCTTAGTCTTTGCAAAACTATTTTTCTTTTACAGTTCAAAAATCTATTATTGTGTATATTTTCCTTCCCAAAAATAAACAGGCATTCCAGGGGGTTTTTCTTATGAAATCAAGTGAAATCCTGGGGTGAAATCCCAGGACTCTTTGAAAACAATGGTAAAACTCACACTGACTTCAGTGAAGCCATAATTTTTCCTTGTGTGTTTCACCCATAAGAAGTGGTGCAAAATAAAGAGCAAATGAAAGATACAAGAAATACAGTAGTGTGTTGTGAATTATACTACAGGTTGGACTTCCCTGGTCTGGTGCTCTCAGAACCTGACTGGTCCCAGATGTTGGAGTTTGCTGGACCAAAGGAGGTCATTTCACTGCCCCCCCCCAGACCCGGCCCTTCCACTGCCCCTCCCCCCCCAACCTGATCCAGCTGCCAGCCAGAGCCTACTGCCAGCCCCACTACCCTGCCTGCACCACTGGGCTTTTGAGCCCCGCCGGGCAGCCCAGCTGGGCTATGCTGGGCTCAGGGTCCTGCCAGATAGCCAAGCTGGGATGCATCAGGCTCCTGCCCTATTGGCAGCCAGCTGCCCTGCTGGCCACAAGACTTCCAGCTGTCACCTCTCCACCCAGACTCTCGTCCTGGAACATCCAGCAGGACCACAGATGTTGCTGGATCAGAGAGTCCCAGTTTAGAGAGGTTCAACCTATATCTTGCTCTCTTTGCTTACAAATGATACAACTAATTTCATGATTTTTGTTGCTGCTTTGCTGTTGAATACAAACATGAGATTAAAGCTGTGGAACTATTTCCAGAGACCTTTGGAATTCAAAATATAATTATGTTTCTCCTCTTGAAAGGTTTCATGATGCATATACTTATTGGATCAGTTTATGGAATGCCCAGTTTGTAAAACTAACACTCTCAATAAATTATTAGTTTAGTGTCATATATATGCAAAACACCAAAATATAAAGTTGTATAGAAGCAAAAAGAAGTCTTGTCCTTCAGAATAAGTTTGAAGGGCTGCAAAATTATGTAGAAAAATGATTATCATCATTCATTGGCTTTTCCTGGAGAGATTTAATAATTTTTCGTTTACTGTGTCTTTAGTCATAAAGGGACTCTGATGATATCTCAGGAGATATGTGAAAGAAGATAGGGAAAATTTATATGAAATGGATAGTGTTTCTGATGCTGACATGAGTAGTCCCGATAGTGTACAACTGTTACCTTCTTTTATGAGGACTTGCTAATTTTTTTTCTTTCCTTTGGTTGTACCACATCCATTAACTTATATGTATAATGGTGTATTGTATATGCTAGCAATTATGTAAATAGTTTTTTCAAGCTGCCTGTTACAAAGATCTCTGGCTAAGTGTGAGCATTCACACTTAAATGGAATTTATAGTATAAATATACAATCAAAACACAGCTGTCATGCAGTGGTTTTCACAGGGAGCTATGGTAAGCCCGGAGCAGTGTTTACCTTTTTGCTCCAAAATAAAGTCAATTGCTTAGCTCAGAAGATGCATGAATTAAAGGCAACTAAGTAAGATTGTCTTTTGTAAGACTAAGTGTTTGCAGGTTGTTTTCTCTGCTGTTCCTGAAACAGTTCCTGCCACTTTTATCTTTCTCTTTTCTTCTCCCCACCCCCTAAACTCACTCTGTCCCTCCTCTCCCTGAAAACTAACACAATATGATTCTGACCACTCAGATGCTAATTTTTCCTCTCAGTCCTTGAAATGACAGGCTTTAGAAAAAGTAACACAAAATTGACTTGGAAATCTTGAGAGCAGGTTTTCTCATGAAATTCCAATCTAATCTTCTTGTTTGATGGAATTCTGTTCATTTATACCATGCTCATACCTCTGGAATCTGAATGCCTTTGGTATTTCTGGCACTTTTTGCTTTTAGCCAAATCTAGGTATATTAAGGGTACTTTAAAGGAACAGCAAGTAAAATCAACAACATAAAGAAATGCCTAAGCTTGAGGAATGGATGTTGTCAGTTCTGCGATTTATTATATGAACCATTTAGTCTGTGCTGAAACAGTTGGTCATTGGTGCTAAGGTAACATAAAGCAAACTCTCCTTATTGATTTAGTGCAAATGGTTTCAGATCAAATATTCACATGCACGTGCTGTCTTTTGAGGTTGCTTTGGGGGATGTCACTTAGGACGGGTCTACTCTGGGAACTTACATTGGCATAGCTACATCTCTCAGGAATGTGAAAATCTACATCCCCCAGAGACAGAAGTATATTGACCTTTCTAAAATGGCACTATCTCAGCAGAGACATTCTCATGACTACAACTACACTACAGCCAAGTTGATGCTCCGGAGATGGATGTACCAGGGGTCAATTTAGCAAGTGTAGTGAAGACTTGCCAAATTGATCACAGATTGCTCTCCAGTTGATCCCAGTACTCTGGCCACATCCATACTTACCATGCTGGAGACTGATCTTCTGGCATTCAACTTAGCGGGTCTAGTTAAGACCTGCTAAATCAAATGCTGAAGGTGGCTCTGGTACTCCTAGCACTTGTGAGGAGTAAGGGAAGCCAATGAGAGCATTTGCTCCCATAAGCCTCCCTCTGTGATGATGGCGCTAAGCTCTACTTAAGAGTGCATGCTTTAACCTGACCTTCCAGGTCTAGTGTAGACCTGGCCTCTACCCTGAACAAGAAGAGTAAGGTAGGTCAATAGGAGATTCTTCCATAGACCCAGCTCAGTGTGGACACCACAGTAAATTGACCTAAGCTCCGTCAACTCCAGCTATGTTATTCATGTAACTGGAGTCGCATAACTTAGTTCAGCTTACTACAGAAGTGTAGATAATACATCTGTTGAGAGAACCCCTCCCATCAGTGTGGGTATTGTCTAAATTGAAGAGCAACAATGGTGCAGCTACCACTGTGCTGTTGAATCAGTTTCGGGATGAACATGATCTCAACCAATTTCCTGCCATTGTAGGAGCCTTAGGCATAAGTGCACCTTGGTCCTACCTTTTCTCTCCTTGTGTCACATAGTAGTTTAGTCTCCTGAGGGCAGTAATACCTTGGTTTAATTTCAATGGTTGGATTTATTGTGCAGGTAATGGGTGCTGGTGATGGCATGTGACATATAGAAGTGCTGGCTAAATGATCTAGCAGTCCCTTCTAGTCTTCAATTCTGTGACTCTGTATGTTGACCCTCCAAGTCAGCAGCACAATAGTATGAAAGTGTGGGTTAGGGTTCCTATAAATAGCATTCTCCATGCTGGAGAAAGTTCACCTTCAATTGGGTTGCAAATCGTTATTCCTGAGAGGCACATCAGCAGAGCAGTGTGGACAGGAGGCAAGATTTTGATTAGTGATGGTAGGGCTGTCCTCTACTTACCATTCAGCAAATACTATAAAAAACAACTTCCAAGCATTCAGTGGAATAAGAATTGTGAATTTGCTTTGGCAGTATACATGATACCTTTTATTCACCCTTTGTAATAATTTAGGTTAGCAAAATCCAGCGGTAAATTGTGAATATTCTTGTGCATATATATTTGCATGCCAGTACACATTCATGAGTACTCATACTGGAAATGTTCACACAGACATCCTGATTGTTCTTTTTAGGTGTAGGAGACGTCATGTAATCTAGGGATGTTAGCGTATAGTTGAGTAAATGAACCTGGGATTATTGGTTAAGTCTATTTACTACACATAACCCCTGCCCCTCTTGCTACCTTTGTATCAGGCTCCCCATGAGCACTGGATCTGCCTGCTCCCCCATCCCCATGCTGCTGCCTCTGATAGAAAGGCAGCAACACGGAGGTGAGAGGGACAGGAGAGAGCCAAGTATGTGCAGAGAGCCGGCTTTCAAGCCAGCTCTCAGTGCATACCAGCTCCTGTGGACCTGCCTGTTCCCCTTGCTGTCTCCTACAGCAAACCTTTAAAGCAGTGCAGCGGGGAGGAGGGCAGAGGAGACTGCCACAAAGCATCCTCTGTCTGTGGGGGTCTGAGCTTCCCATGGACTGAGGCTGGAGGTTCCGCGTCCCACAGGGTTTACAGTTTACATAAGATACAGAAAACGTATCAGATATCATTAAATACTGCATTAGATCAGATAAGGTCCCAGTCTCAGAATGCCATAGGTTTCCTTTCTATGAGTTCTTTCAGTGGTGGATGCATCACGTGCTTTAATAAAAGTGTAAAAATACAGTTGGTCTCCCCAAAGATTTTGCAAAAAGCTACATGTAGATAACCAACAGTTGTATCTATCATGCCTAGCTTAAGCTTACTGCGAAGACAAATTATTTGGTATGATAGTTTGCCTACTGGCAAAGAATTAATTGGATTTTATGTTTTGCTGTCTGTTCTTTCTCTTCATCATGATTGTAATTGAGTTTCAGAAGTCAGCAATAGGAAAAAACCTCTATGGTCATGTAGTCTGTCTTTCTTAATGCAAAGTTTCCACTTCTTTCCTCGGGAGGCTGCTACATTCATGTTGTGTTTTCTTGGTTTTGAGTCTACATGTTCCCTTTCTTAATTTCATCCTGTTCGCCGTGTCGGTCCCAGGATATCAGAGGCAGTAATGTCTTTTATTGGACCAACTTCTGTTGATGAAAGAGACAAGATTTTGAGCTGCCCAGAGCATTTCTGTATACAAACTTCTAGAGCTTATTTCTCATCTGAAGAAGTGGCTTGTGCCCATGAAAGCTCATGATACCATCTACATGTTTTGTTGGTCTTTAAGGCGCTATTAGACTATTAGTTAAGTTGTTTTTTGATTACATACTAACACAGCTATGCCCTCTGAAGCTTCTAGCGCCCTGTGCAGCTCAAAATCTTGTCTTTTTCACTAACAGAAGTTGGTCCAATAAAAGGTATTACCTCATCTACCTTGTTATTCTTAATTGTACCTACTTGTACCACTCAATAATTCATTTCCTTCCTTGGCATTTATACCCTTCAAATATTTGGAGGCTATTATGATGTCCTCCGCTAAGTTGTTGCTTAGCCAAGCTGCATGTAGTTGACTTTTAATCTTTCCTTGTAAATCACTCTCCAATCGCCTCTCAGGCTTTTTGTCGCTTTTCCAGTAACTCCCTCCTATGTGTTATCTTTCTAGTACTGAAGTGTTAAGAAATTAATGCAATATTTCAAGGGGGATGCAGCAGAACTATTTTTAAGGGACTATCAGCTCCCTACTTGTGAGTTGATGCTTCTGCATATGCAGACCAAAGCTGAGCTTTTTTGTGCTATACTGTGTAGCAAACTTGAAATCAGTTTCATTCATATTGCATTGGTTTCACAACATTTGTCATGCTGAGATAATATTGTGGCTGCTTTTTGGACCATTATAAAGCCTGTGACTAGTGGATCTGTGACCACAGAACACTAACGAACCCTCTCCATCCACCCCTAGATGTGGGGAGTATAGAGGGAGTATGATGTGCCGTTGCTTCACAACTCAGGTTTGTGGCATTTAAGAAAGAATAAAGAACGTTTTTCTGGCTTCTGCAGAGTCATCCAGCTCTCATCATATCTGTACACCTGAACTATGTTGATGGAAAGTTTGTTTGTTTTTCCTCTTAAAAACATACAATATTAAAAAATCAAAAGAAAATCGAGTGCAAAGTAATGTTAAAGTTACATTAAAACCTGGAATAGGTTAGGAGGGCTTTGCTGTTCATCTGTTCTGTTCGCAGTTGTGGGCATCTCAAAAGAAAATGGACAGATTTCTGCTGATTCGTTGTGACAGGAGTGGCTTGTTAGCTCCACACTGGTAAGGTAGATGGGGACAGCCCATTGGGAAGAGGAGACTAGGGCACATAAAGTTCTCTAGAGTCATAAGTAAAGCCAAAAGCCAAGAAGAGTGTGAGTTTGGACACTGGATTGGACTCTTTAGAACTGAGAGGAGAGAGATTTGGCTCATGGGCATGGCCGTCACTGTTTAGAGCTATGTGCTGGGTGAATTTGAGTGTTGCTGATCTGTGCTCAGTCAGTGACATGGCTCAGTGACTGGGCTGAATATGGGTGCAACCCAATTTAGTAATCCCCTCTTGCAAGACATATGAAGGATGTGCCGTTGTACCACAGAACAGTGCAGTTCTGTGCAGCCACAGCAGTTTGGCTGGCAGGGTGAATGCAGGAAAAGACTGTGCAAGGGCCTTTAGCCAGGGGATGAGTGACTGCAGAACCACTAGCTAATCCTCTCACTCAGTCCCCAGATAGGAAGAGCACAGAGTAATCAGCACATGCTGTTGCTTTATAGCTCAGGTTTGGATGTGCGCAAAAGAGAAGGGATCTGTTCTGCTGGTCTCTGTAGAGAGGAGAATAGAAAGGAGCAAAAACTCTGTCGAATTAAGTATAAAAAGAGAAGAAAAGCCAAAAAGGCATTTGAAGAACAGCTAGCCAAAGCCTCAAAAAGTAATAGCAAAATATTTAAGTACATCAGAAGCAGGAAGTCTATTAAACCACAAGTGAGGCCACTGGACGATCAAGATGGTAAAGGAGCACTCAGAGACGATAAGGTCATTGCGGAGAAGCAAAATGAATTCTTTTCTCCAGTCTTCATGGCTGAGGATGTGAGGGAGATTCCCAAACCTGAGCGGTTCTTTTTAGGTGACAAATCTGAGGAATTGTCCCAGACTGAGGTGTCAATAGAGGAGGTTTTGGAACAAATTGATAAACGTAACAGTAACAAGTCACCAGGACCAGATGGCATTCACCCAATGAGCTCTGAAAGAACTCAAATGTGAAATTGTGGAATTAACTGTGGTTTGTAACTTATCCTTTAAATCAGCTTCTGTGCCTAATGACTGGAAGATAGCTAACATGATGCCAATATTTAAAAAGGGCTGTAGAGGTGATATTGGCAATTACAGACTGCTAAGTCTAATGTCAGTACTGGGCAAATTAGTTGAGACTATTGTAAAGAATAAAATTGTCAGCTGCATAGATGAACATAATTTGTCGAGGAAAAGGCAACATGGTTTCTGTAATGGGAAATCATGCCTTGTTAATCTATTGGAGTTCTTTGAGGGGGTCAAGAAGCATGTGGACAAGGGGAATCCTGTGGATACAGTGTACTTAGATTTCCAGAAAGCCTTTGACAAGGTTCCTTACCAAAGGCTCTTAAGTGAAGTAAGTTGTCATGGGATCAGAGGGAAGGTTCTCTCATGAATTGATAACTGGTTAAAAAACAGGAAACAAAGGGTAGGAATAAAAGGTCACTTCTCAGAATAGAGAGAGGTAACTACTGGTATCCCTCAAGGGCTCATACTGGGACCAATCCTATTTAACCTATATATAAATGATCTGGAGAAAAGGGTAAACAGCGAGGTGGCAAAATTTGCAGATGATACCAAATATTAAGTTAAGACCAAAGCAGACTGTGAAGACCATCAAAAAGATCTCACCAAACTGATTGGGTGACAGAATGGCTACTGTAATGTTAATAAATGTACAGTAATGCACATTGGAAAAAATAATCTCAGCTATACATACAAAATGATGGGGACTAATTTAGTTATAGCTACTTGAGAGAGATATACCTTGGCGTCATTGTGGATAGTTCTCTGAAAACATCCACTCAATGTGCAGCAGCAGTCAAAAAAAAAAAAGCAAACATAATGTTAGGAATCATTTTAAAAGGGATAGAAAATAAAACAGAGAATATCTTATTGCCTCTATATAAATCCATGGTACGTTCACATCTTGAAAAGTGTGTACAGATTTGGTTGCCTCATCTCAAAAAAGATATATTGGCATTGGAAAAGTTTCAGAAAAGGGCAACAAAATGATTAAGGGGTTTGGAATGGGTGCCGTATGAAGAGAGGTTTAACAGACTGGGACTCTTTTTAGCTTAAGAAAGAGGAGACTAAGGGGGGGAGAGGATGATAAAGGTCTATAAAATCATGGCTGGTATGGAAAAAGTGAATAAGGAAAAGTTATTTACTTGTTCCCATAACATTAAAAACTAGGGATCACCAAATGAAATTAATAGGGTAGCAGGTTTAAAACAAACAAAAGAAGGTTTTTCTTCATGCAGCACACAGTCAACCTGTGGAACTCCTTGCCAGAGGATGTTGTGGAGACCAGGACTTTAACAGGGTTCAGAAATGAACTAGATAAATTCATGGAGATTAGGTCAGGATGGGTAATAATGGTGTCCATAGCTACTTTTTGTCAGAGGCTGGAAATGGATGATAACAGAGGAATCACTGTTCATTCCCTCTGGGGCATCTGGCATTGGCCACTGTTGGAAGATAGGATAATGGGCTAGATGGACCTTTGGTCTGATCCAGTCTGTTCTTATGCTATTATGTTCTCTGTGCAAGGCCTATTCTTGTGGGTATTTTTCAAACAAATTTAAAATGGGGCTGTTTGTGCCCTTGTATTGCCTGTGTCACTAACTCTGGCATATGAATGATGGGGTGTGACCAGTTCCTCAAACTGGTAGACCATGCTGCTTTGCAGCATTGCTGTACTGACCTTGTCTATTTGGTTATGGCTTGTCTATTTTTCGAACTACTTAGTGAAAAATAGATTACACTGCTCTACAGCCAAAATGCTTCTGAAATAAATGTAGTCAAAC
>CM057847.1:69291854-69313354 GCA_030068395.1 Apalone spinifera | reverse complement strand
GGCCCCACACCCTCTCTGATCACCTTCTGCTTGTTAACATGCCTGTAGAAACCTCTCTTGTTATCCTTCACATCCATAGCCAGTCGCAATTCCAATTGCGCTTTCGCCTTCCTGATAACCCCCCCGCATTCTCGAGCTATACATTTAAATCCCTTCCTGGTCATTTGTCCAAGTTTCCCCTGTAAGCCAAACCGGTCTTCTACCATGTTTGCCTCTCTTGCTACGCGTCGGGATGGTTTGTTTCTGTGCCTTCAATAAGGCTTCTTTAAAATACTGCCAGCTGTCCTGGACTCCTTTCCCCTTCATGATAGCATCCCAGGGGATTCTGCCCATCAGGTCTCTGAGGGAGTCAAAATCTGCTTTTTTGAAGTCCAAGTTGTGTATTTTACTACTCTCTTTTCTTCTTTTGGTCAGGATCCTGAAATCTACCATCTCATGATCACTGCTTCCCAGGTTGTCACCCACCTCTACTTCCCTTATTAGTTTCTCCCTGTTTGTGAGCAGAAGGTCAAGCTGTGCACAGCCCCTGGTCGGATCCTTCAGCAGTTGTGTCAAGAAGTTATTCCCAACATTCTCCAAAAACTTCCTGGATTGCCTGTGTACTGCCATATTGGTTTCCCAACAGATATCAGGGTGATTAAAGTCCCCCACGAGAACCAGGGCCTGCGATCTGGGAGCTTCTCTCAGTTGTCCAAAAAAACCTCATCCACCTCATCCACCTGATTCGGTGGCCTGTAGCAGACACCAACCACAACATCACTGCTGCTGTTTGCTCCTTTAAACTTAACCCATAGACTCTCAACAGGTTTTTCTCTCTCTTTATACTGGAGTTTAGAGCAATCACAGTGCTCTCTTACATATAGTGCAACTCCTCCTCCTTTTCTCCCCTGCCTGTTCTTCCTGAACAGTCTATACCCTTCCATGACAGCACTCCAGTCATGCGAGTCATCCCACCAAGTCTCTGTTATCCCAATTAAATCATATTTCTTGGACGGGGCCAGAGCTTCCAGTTCTTCCTGTTTGAGGCCCAGGCTTCTCGCATTACTGTACAAACACCTCAGGTAACCAGTTGATCACCCTATCGTCTCCATTTGAATCAGGGGTCCTCCTTTCTTGCTCGTTCCTCTCTGCATTTCTTCCCGGTATCCGACTTTCCCATTCCCCTCAGAGTTTTGGTCACCGTCCCCCGACAAACCTAGTTTAAAGCCCTCCTCACTAGGTTTGGAAGCCTGCCCGCGGAGATGCTCCTTCCTCTCTTCGTTAGGTGGATCCTATCTCTTCCTAACAATCCTTGTGCCCGGAACAAAGTCCCATGGTCGAAGAAACCAGAGCCCTCTCTGTGACACCACCTGCGCAACCAATAATTTACGTCCTCAATTCGACAATCCCTGCCCAGTCCTTTCCCTTCAATAGGGAGGATGGACGAGAACACCACTTGCGCTCTGAGTTCTTGGATCCTTCTTCCCAGCGCTACATACCCCGCAGTAACACACTCAAGGTCATTCTTGGCCGCATCGTTAGTTCCCACGTGGAGAAGAAGGAAGGGGAAGCAATTTAAAATGAGTGGCTCTATGTCAAAAACAATCTCTCTAGAAATTCTCCCAACCAAGGTCAGAATTTTATGCCATTCATAATGCAGCTTCTCAGCATTCAATCTGGGCTGTACAATCTGGGCAGAACCCAGCTACACCCAGCGGCTCCTCTTCAGCCAAGATGGCAAAATGTAATTTTGTGCTACACCAAATGTGATTACAGGTACAGAAGGGCTCTGTGCATTACAGACTCATTTATGGAACACAAACACTGCAGAGACATGCAGCCAAGATGATGTGTGTGGAACAGCCATGGTTTTTGGCTACTGACAGAGACATGGGAGAATACCAGTACAAGTGTAAGAACTCTGGAAAGTGGTAAAGATCAAAATGTGGTGAAGAAAGAATGCACAGTGGCAACAGAAAAGAGAAATGACAAGCACTTGTTTTCACTTCAGTGCAGTACATGGTGGGTGAGTCATTTGTACTTCAGATTATTTTAAAGCAAGGAAAGTGGCAGAATCACTCAGGCCTGGCCTGCATTACAGAGTTAGGTTGACGTCAGCTTACATCTGTGTCTACACTGGAATACTACTTGTGGCAATGTAAACTGTGTACTATTCCATCCTAATAACTCCACTTTCACACAAGGCATAACACTTAGATTGATGAAGGTTAGGTCGATGCAGTGTCAGCATAGACACTGCATTGACTGTTCTGGCTGCCAGCCCTGACAGCTTTCAGCCCAGAGCTCCACCACCCAAGAATAACAGCTGGTGCTCCAACAATAGGGCTGGCCACATAGTAACCCACTCTGTCAGTTAAATTGATGGAAGTGCTGCAGGTAAGGCTGTGCCCTGCCGAAAGAAGAAGAGTAATGTGGATATGAAAAATCGATGTAATTACTGTGGGGGCTGTAGGTTGCTCTAACTTAAGTCCACTTAATTTTATGATGTAAGCTTTCCCTCGGAGAAGGTGAGAAATAATATGAAAGTAGAATATTGTCCCATAGCTACAAGGAAAAGAACATTCAATGTAACAGACAATTTGAAACAACCTTGGAATATCAACTAAGTAGATACAAATCTTATCACCATTTAATGAACGTGCATTCCCTTAATTCTCAAAATATGCACACTTACCCTGCATGCAGCCCCAGACCAATGGGAGCTTAGAAAGAGCATAATGTGAAATGAACATGCATTAGTTTATGTTTCCATGGACTGAGTCATTCCATGGGCTAGATTGTTCCTAGCCCTAGGCAAATGAGTCAGGAGGTGATGTGAGGAGCAGAATGCACAAGGAACCTTCCCACCCATCCCGACACCGATGATAGGCACAACCTTGTCTTTATCCACCCTCCTCCTGAAACATTCCCATTATGGGACTTCAGTTTAAAGAGACAACAAAGCCTTATGTCTAAGTAAGAGTGTCTCTACTGATTAAACTAAATGCTAGAGCCAAGCTGTATGGAATGTAAGTGAGAAGACGGTGGGTTAAAGTTTCAAAGCAGAGCACAACAGATATAGACACAAAAACGTGTGCATACACAGAACCCTTTTAAAACCCAAACTTGCTTGTATGCACCACAGTTACCTAAATAGCATGTACCAGAGGTACAATTTGGGCAAGCACAGTTTAGCAACCAGATATCTTTAAAGCAGGTCACCAGGTACGGTTATTAATTTATAGTCAGTTGATTTTAAAATAATACTTATGGTATAAAATATTACCTGTTTCTATATATACTTTTTAGTGCAAAAAGTTAATATGCTAGACCTCTACACAGAGACAGCTTTAATAACATTGGTTTAAGAGGGTCCAAATGAAGAGATATTTTATAACGATCATAAATTACAGTTTCCAAATGAGTTATATCTACCTTGTTCATTTGTACAATAAAACAAAGGATAATGGAAGACAGAACCTATTATACTGCAGTGTAATTTCTGTTACACTGTGTAATTTCCAGCTCTATTACTCTACAAGGGATTGTGGTATTTTTTTCTTACGATTATTCCCTGTCACTGGAGTCAGAGATAAGTATGCAGTTTCTCCTTATCACCTGAATAAATAATAAAATATTTGAGCTGGCTGGTAACCTTTCTGATAAAAAGAGAGACTTAATATATATTTTGGTTTGAAGAGATAATGAAAGAAGCAGCCCTATTACCAGTTCAAAATCCCCTTCTAGATGGAAGTGGACAGTTTCAGTACCTATGGAAAAGCATTTATTTGAATTAAACCACAAGTGCTCTGTTACAGTAATGTCCAGGATCTGAACTAAATGCACAAGAGAACGAAAACTGAAACCCTGTCCTAAACACAGGATCTAGCTCTTACTACATATATGGTAAGTGAAGACATTCATTGCTTAAAAACTCCACACTGATTGAGCCCAATGGTTCTAATTTTGCTGCACTGAAGACCCCAATTTGTCATGAAGCTGCATCTGTGTTTCCCATATTCCCAGCACTGCCACTACTTCCCATATTTTCTGTACAGACTCTCTCCAGCTTGCCCCATTCTTCTTCCTAAAACTCTTTACCCATCTTTGTTTTTTGTAATTTTACTTTGTCACATTTTTCCCAGTTGTTCTTTTTTCTCTTTCCCCTTTTCCCCCCCCCATATATGAGCAATATATGCAAATATTTGCCAAGCATAATTCTCCAAATAAAAAAGAAGTCTGTAAGCTACTAGGCCCCTAACCAGTAAGACAGTTTTATGGCACTCAGTGTTAGACTGCTTCTTAGAAGATAAGAAAAAAGCAGTGAAAAGCGCACCTCTAACTCAAAAAAATGCTTCGGAACCCTCAAGACCACTGACTGATTTCACACACGCTCGCACATGTACACACACAGACACACAGAGCTTCTGCAATGTGTACAAAAGTCTTGAAGTTTCTCCATTTCCACTGCTCCTCTCTCCAGCTGCCTCAGAAACTAACGCAGTTTTAACCTTAATTGTGAGCTCAAATGTTGTTAGTTTAACTCTTTTGACACTGACCATTTTTCAGGTGATATTTGAAAACTTATTAATTTCAGAAGTTTTGGGGAGATCAGGACAAGCAGTCTAAGGATTGGCGAGTATTTCTGGCAGTCAGCCTCTTCACACTTCACAGCCAGAAACTTTTCTTGATGCCCAAACTGCATTTTTCCCATAACCTCCCTCCCTGCCTTATTTCCTGGACTGAACCATTTGGGCTGTGAACAAATATAGGGAGGTAGATTGGTCAGAAGTGTTGTTTATATGGACAAAGAGAACTGACAAATAGCTGAAGTAAGCCAAAATGCTGAAGTAGGCAGGTCACAGGAGGAGGTAGCTGAGGTGAGCTAGCAAGTAAATGCATGGAGGAATGAGACCAGGTGTGGGAATGCCACGGATGGGAAGGAGGAGACAAAAATATTTTGTGATAAGAACCTTTTGTGGGGGGCATGGAATAATCAGCGATTAGTAAAGTGAGAGAGGAACGAATGAGGAGATGCTGTTTAACTGAGAATGAATATACTTATTCTCAGGTGCTTGAGTTAAATCGGACTTTCAGTGTTGAGTGATTTTGACTGTAGTCAAATTTAATCTCTTTTCCAGTTAGTACTGGAATATAAAACCTTTTCTCACACACTCTCCAAAAAATATCTGTTTCAATTTTCTCCCAGACAACTCCATTTCACCCCTTCTGCGATGTTTAGACTTGCATCCAAGTATTTCCAAGATTTTTGAGGCACTTCCACACATCCCACAAGCACTAGTAGATGGATCTGTAATAAGCTACATCAACTTCAGTCAGTCCTATATATAAAAAGGTTATTAAATCAGTGTTTGACATAGTGCCTCTTAACCCAATTGCCATGCCCAGCATGGATGGATTTAGCAGTCGACTGCATATATTGAGGTGCTGGTTTTGACCTATAAGGCCCTAAACTGGCCCCTGATCTTCTCTGAGACACCAGCTCTTTCATAGTTTAAATTATTGGAGGCAGCCAATCTACAGCCACCTGGGATTTAAAGGGGGTGGGGGACAGCTGGCAGGGCATCTTCTGAAGGGCTGTGGATTTTGGAACTCGCTCCTATTGGTCTGAAATAGACTGAATCTGAGAACGTGCAAAGCATGCTGCAAACCCATTTCTTGAATATTCAGGATGCAGTCTGGATAGAGCCAATTTCTATGGAATGACTAGGCTCTGGAGATGCTGCAGTACATTTGTTGAATTGATTTGTCTGATTGGTCAGTTTATTGTGCTATGTAGCTTGAGTAGTGGGGCTGGACAATTGGTAATTTTGATTTTTTGGGGTTTCTTTAGGAATTGAATATTAAACTTTGTGATAGTGCCTGGAGGTTAGCATGGTCCATCAAAAAAAACCATTTTCTGAGAGTGAATCAGTAGCTTATCTTAACATTCAGCTCTGTGACTAACATTTCACCACATTTCTTTCAAGCAAGTCTGGACAAGTTTTAAGCCACATCTACCTTATGAGGTAGAGCGTGACCACCCTGCTCATGTACACATGCACACTAGCTCTTACTGAGGTAGCAAGAGTATAAATAGCACTGTTGCTGCAGTAGAAAGGCAATGGCAATGAAGATACAGTTAAGCTTCACTAAGTACATACCCACCAAATTCAGGCTGGTTTGTACCTGGCATGGCTCAGTTGGTCATCCACTACCTGTGATACCACTGTTATACTACTGTTTATATTCACACTCGCATGATGAGAACTGGTGCAAGTATGTATGCAAGACCAGGAAATCACAGCCTGAGCTCATAGCATAGATGTAGCAGTAGAAATGAAGTGTTTACATGGCAATGATATATAAAGCTTTGTTACTGGACACATTTGCAAAGCTGTATGTGGATTTCATCCGCGTAACTCCTAATATCATCAATGGGAGCCACACATTAAATCCCCAAGCATCACTTTGGAAATCTGGCTTATATTCAAAGGACAATTATAGTACATTTCTCACACAATTTTCAGCATAAAGTTACTACCCTTAGAATCAGTAGAAAAATGGAACAGTTTGGGGAAAATAAATGATTCACTAGATAGCAATTTTTCCATCCAATTAGATTGGGCAGTTATGCTGAGTACATATAACATATCCATACTCCCCCTTCCTCCCAAAAGAGCTTACACATTAAACACAAGTTAAGGCTTCTAGTATTTCATCTTTGTTGATTTGATGCTCCTCCTGAGGTTCAAACCAACATTTTGTTTAATTATTCTTCCCCTCTCCACGCACAGACACACACTCATCTACTATATGGCACATCAGTAATATTGAACTCAAAATCATTGTACAAACCCCCACAGTAACCATTTGTAGTTTACTAATAAGACATTATATTTGCATTAGACTGTTCAGTTCAAAGCACATTGTGCAAATCAGCCTGAGGGTTATGACCATAAATCTAAAACCAGAACATCAGGTCAATTAGCACAGCTTTTAAACCACAATAGCTTGGACAAAAATATAAAGGATATTATTAAAATTCCAACAACTGAACAACCTCCCTAGGCTGGAAATAGTGCTTGACCTCTAGAAGAGAACAAAGTGCCTCTGCTCTCACCTCTCTACAGTAAGCCTGGTGGCAGATGAGACAGGGCTGACATGCTCCAAAGGAACAGGGAGAGAAGATCATAGAAAAAAGTAGGGATGGATCTTCTGGGCTCCAAAAACCTACCTTTTTTCCAGATCAAAATTTAAAAAGAAAGGGTAGCATGAAGGCATCTAGAGTGTTTGGGAGTTTAGCACTGAGGGGAATAGACACTGCACATAAAATGTATACAAGAAACAAAAAGCTTTCATTTCTAAAAGGAAAACAAAACCTCAGACAAGCTAATATGTAGTTATAGACTCAAAGTCTCAGTTAACTGTGGACACACTAGACCCCCAACAGCTTATTTGGGGTAAGGGATGCCCAGCCTTGTGCACAGAATGCAGGATGTACGACCACTAGCTGATGGGCGAATTGCATATTTATGCACCTGGTTCCGTTCATTGTCTTCAAAGACCAATATAGCATTTTGGGATTAAAGCTACTGAACTGGAGAAGAGAAAAGAAAGTGTACAGAGGCAGCAGAAATGGGGACGTTGTAGAAAGAGTCCACCCCAGAACTGGCAGCCCCACTCTTCCAGGAAGGTAAGTATAAGAAAATTGTCACAATGGAAGGAGATGACAGTGGAACAGGAGGGTAAAGCCTCCTTCAGGTGAGTCCCAGCACTTCCACTACAGGTAGAGACTGCTGCCAACACCAGGCATGATCAGTCATGATGCAGCACAGCCAGCCTCCAGGAAACCTAATGAGCACAGCTAGTCTGTTGTAGGCTGCCTGATTGGCTACGCTGCATGATTAGTTGGAAGGGTCAGTAGACTGGGGTTTAAGCCCAGCAGTGGCAGCATTTCTGTAGCTGCTCAAAGTATTTGTTCGTTGCTTTGACAGCTCCTTCTTGTCTCACTCCAAGTACTCCAGTGCTGACCCTGGGCTCTTATTCCTGACCTTTGGCTTTGATATCTAGGCTGACTTTGGTTCTGACACAGGCTCTGTCTCCTGACACCGGCTGTGACCCTTGGTTACATGCCTGAGCTCTGGTTCTGATCCTGTGCTCTAATTCCTGGCTACAGATTTCTGTTCCAAATAGTAGACCTGACACCTGCTCTGATCACTGAACCTGACTCCTACTCCTGTCACAAGATATTTCTGCCCGTATCTTGGTCACATGACATTGGGCATTAAGATGGTCATGCCAAGAGATGGGAGTACAGCTTGAGACACAGGGAATATTATCATTAGAAATATTAATACCTGGAGATATAGTGAAAATGAGAGCTGTTTGGTGACCTACGTCCTCGGTGTGAAAGTGGCATATCTCCCTAGAAATACCAACAAGGAACCTGAGGGTTGTGGTATATATTGCAACCAATGATTTAAGGGAAGTGCAGGAGAGAGGTACTGAAATACACACTTAGCCGTTGCCTACACTTGTGGTCACATGCGAGTATGTGTAGCTATGCTCAACAGCAGAAGGCTCTGTTGGGAAGCAGAGAGAAAGGCTCCGGCAGCTCACTGTTCGCATCAAGCTAGCATGGTAAAACAGTACTGGAGTCGTGGTAGCTCAGGCAGCAGAAAGTGGTGGCATGAGCTAACTGCCCCAAGTAGAACCCAACCTGGGCCCTAAAGGTATGATTGCCCATGTTTCCATGGCTACACTTTGAAAACTAGTACTGGCTGATATGTGGAGTTGACCTAAAAATGCCAGATTGCCGATAACATGAAAAATTATGAATTTAGCTAAGAAATGACTCTCAGAGTGAAGATACAGTTTTGTTTTGTAGCGAGAGTTGTTGGTTTTTAAGATGTTAAAACAGCTTGCTTTCTACCACTCAGATGACAGAAAGCATAACAATAATACTCTTACCTCCATCTACAAAACCTGAGAAATTTTTCTTCTGCCCTGTCAATTACATTAGGAATATTTGCTTCTCTGACCCACATTGACCAAGAAACTGCCTGCACAATTTCCATTTTTGCCTATGGTTTGCCGTTTCCTGTACTAATTTCTAGGAAAGAAATGCTATTCTCAGGTACTTATTTCTGATGGATTTTCATTTCCTTGAGGCCAAACTCCTAATAGCAGCCCTATGCTATATAGGCTCATTAGACAGGAAAAAAAAAACAGTCTGTTTGAATAATCTAACATATTTGGTATAATATGCATTCTCTTGGCAAACTTCCAATAATTATTGCTATTTTTCTTTTACTTAGAGGATCTTAAAGGGTGTATGACCACGTCTACACTAGGAGAGATTCTTTCAAATGTACTAAGTTTGACTTCTGGGCACCCGAATTCAAAGTTCCATGTCCTCACTACAGGGAAGAATTGAATGTAGTCCAAGGCAGGCTTTGTTAATGTGGACGCGCTACCTCAGACTCAGAGCCACAGGAAGCACTCTGGAGTGCGGTGGGGGCCTCCCGGACGCCAATTAATTCAAATTAGCAACACCAGAACATCTACACTAATGTTATTTTACAAGTTCAGGATAGCGTTACTCCTCGTGAAAGGTAGGAATACGGAGTTTGAATTCCACAGCCCCTTATTCTTGAATAATGGGCTTGATTAGAAAATCGACCGGGGGGGGGGGGGCTAATTTCAGACTAAAGTCATAGTATAGACCAACCCATGGTAGTACGGATAGGATAATCACATCAGTAGAGTCAGAGAGAAGAAGAATGGCAATGAAAAAAATTCATGTGTCAAAAATAAATTTGTGCAAGTAAAAATCATCCCATAAGATAGACAGAAAAAATGCCAGCTTACTTTAGCGTCTGTAGCCAGACAGAACTGCCTCCCCTCCTCCTCCTCCTGCTGACATCCTGGGGAGAGAGAATCCTTGAGAGCGAAACTCTGTCCAGGGCCTCCAGAGATGCTGGAATAACTATGGCTCTGGATGCTAGACAGAAACCAGATAACAGCGACAATTGGGCCAGCAGGCGGTCGGGTACTATGGCTGGTACCAGTATTATTACGCCTACACACACTGTCCCAGAAGAGGAATCTGTCGCCCCATCAGAAAAAGAATGTCTGGCCCTAATGATTTAGCTACCTCCACCTCACAGGTGCAAATTAAGCTTTGGACCCCCGGTGGGAATGGGCGTCACAAGACGTTCCAACTTAATTGGTATTCTAATGACAAGAGGAACCGTCTACATGACCACAGGGGTATAAAGTAGGGCCCTGTGCCCCACTCTAATTGGAGATCCAACCCATATACCTGCTGGTCAGGCGGTCTTGGACCCCCGAGACTTTAGGGACACCTTCGTCTTGTACTGACTGCTTCCCATTGGGATTGAGAGGAACCTGACTTTGCCAGAGTAAGGATCGCAGGGGTGAGAATATACCTGCTAGGTGTCTGGGTTTTTTGCACACATTTAATAAGAGCTCAGAGAGCCAAAAGGGTTTCATGGTACCTGTAAGTGACTTTTTAGTGTAATTTCTGTCTTGTCCTTTTTGTAGTGGCTGTGTTATCTGTAACACAGCAGTAACATTTAACAGCTAAGCTTGCCTTGTAACAATATAATAGTAACTCTTTAAGCTTTGACCTGACTCCTTCAGTTGCTGTAACAGAACCAGACACAATCAAAAGAACATAGCCGGTCAGGGGTAGACGCAGTAAGAGTTGGGCATTGGGTTGTGCTGCCTCCACGGGGCAAACCCTTGGGGCACCCATCAGCCTCCCCTGGCTGCCCGCTGCGAAGGGACCCTGTCCTAGCAGCTACAGACTCGGGTGTAATAAGCTCTCCCTTCAGACTCTTGTGGCACCTGTCAGCCTTCCCTGGCTGCCCACTGCGAAGGGACCCTGTCCTAGCAGTCAAAGACTCGGGTGTAAATTCTTTGGGGGCACCCGTCAGCCTCCCCTGGCTGCCCGCTGCGAAGGGACCCCATCCTAGCAGTTGAAGACTCGGGTGTTTAATAGGGCTCACAGACCACTCACTGCCCTGGCCACCAGCTAACAGCATCTAAGATAGAATCTCAACTGGTGAGATCACAACCACATCAGAGTAATAAGTTCTAGAATGAGAGTCATGGCTTCATTAAACCTGGTATTTGTATAACACTGAGGGGCAGAACTTCAGTCCCTTGCAATTATCCTGCAGCAAGTGACTGCAGATGAGAATTTATGCATTCAAACAGGGCACTTCAGGATAGACTATGGGTGCCTTGTGATGGGAAAAAATGCAGCTGGATTGCACTATGGTCTAGCAGTCTTGGCCAGTGGAGCAGCTCCTTGGGAGTTGCTATCTGTTGGCAGCAATTAGAACAGCCTTGAAGCAGCTTCAGCCTATGTCAGTGGCCAGCTTGGGCCAGACCACTGTTTACAGCCATCTATCCCACCCCACCCACCCCCAGTGTACCAAGAGCTGTGCTGGTGAACCTTCTTCTTAAGGTTTATAAAGCACCTTCCATCTAAGGATTCCAAAGTCTAGAAGGCAATAATTAACAGATTGTATGGATTTGTCAAGAACAAACCAACCTGATAGCTTTCTTTGACAAGGTAGCAAGCCTTGTGGATGGGCGTGGGGAGAGTTGTAGATATGGTATATCTTAACTTTAGTAAGGCTTTTGATATGATCTCGCATTACCTTTTCAGAAACAAACTAGAGAAATACAGCTTAGATGGTGCTACACGAGAACCTCTTTAATCTGTCAATCCTGGGAAACAGGGTATGCCAGATTAAAGATTTTGCTGGGCCAGGGAGGGTACTGAGGGGGTGGCCGTTATCTCCTCCATTTCATGGGTGTTCCCCGATTAGGGATGCCCAGAGTACAGACTTTTATCTGTAATATAAGGTGAATGCATAACTAATTGGAAAACCAGTCCCAGAGAGTAGTAATCATGGTTCACAGTCATGTTGAAAGAGCATAACGAGTGGGTTCCCACAAGGATCAGTTCAGGTTTTGTTCACTATCTTCCTCAATGATTTAGATAACGGAATATAAAGTACACAAAGTTTACAGATGATACCAAGCTGGGAGGGGATGGCAAGTGCCTTGGTGGATAGGATTATAATTCAAAATTATCTGGACAAATTGGAGAAATGGTCTGAAGTGCCTTCCTAAATGGACCTTCCTAAATGGAGTGCTTTGCATTTCTCCTTAATGAACAGTAAATTCACTGAAGAGAAATGCAAAGCACTCCACTTAGGAAGGAACAATCAGTTTCACACATACAAAATGGGAAATGGATGCCAAGAAAGGGATCTGGGGGTCATAGTCAACCACAAGCTAAATGAGTCAACAGTGTAACACGGTTGTAAAAAAAGTAAACATCGTTCTGGGATGTTTTAGCAGGAATGTTGTAAGACATGAGAAGTAATTATTCTGTTCCACTTCATGCTGATTAGGACTCAACTGGAATACAGTGTACAGTTCTGGGTGCCACATTTGAGGAAAGATATGGACAAATTGGGAAAAATCCAAAGAAGAGCAACAAAAATGATTAAAGGTCTAGAAAATGTGACCTATGAAGAAAAATAGAAAAACTGGTTTGTTTAGCGTGAAGAATATAAGACAGAGGGAACATAAGAGTTTTCAAGTATCTAAATGGTTGCTACAAGGAAAAAGGAGAAAAAATGTTCTCCTTAACATGTGAGGCTAGGACAAGAAGCAATGAGCTTAAATTGCAGCAAGGGAGGTTTAGGTTGGACATTAGGGAAAAATCTTCCTAACTGTCAGGGTAGCTAAACACTACAATAAATTGCCTGGGAGGTTGTAAAATCTCCATCATTGGAGATTTTCAAGAACAGGTTAGACAAACAACTGTCAGAGACTAAGTAATACTTACTCCTACCATGAGTGCAAGGGACTGGACTAGATGACCTCTTGAGATCCTGTCCCGTCCTATGATTTTACAAGTTATCCAAAGCTATTGATTAAGAAATGTCCAACTTCAGTTGCTTGATTTAGGATTAAATATTTATCTATTTAATTCATATATCAATAAAGAACAGAGAGGGCTAGATATTCAGCTTGTGTAAACAAAGTATATCTTTTGACTTCAGTGCCAATTCAGACTAGCAAAATATCTGAACCAAAGAGTTAATGCTTAACTCTTAAGGTAACACAAAACACATTGCTGTCATTGAAGAAAATTAAAACTTCTGTGTCCATATGCCCTGACATCTCCTTGCTAATCTAGGAGCCTACTCCTTGATTTCTGAAGAGTACCATTAGACCAACCAACAGCACTAAGGGTAAGCAAAGGACACAAAGAGTTGAATCCCTTTTCTTAATTTCCATAGGAATTTGCATATCTTCTTCCGATCTCACTTTCGAAAGCTAGTCGAGATGCGTTTTTTTCGGCAAACCCCCCCTTTTTCGAAAAGCCACATTAACCTCATTTTTTGAGGAAGAACGGCTTTTCGAAAAAGGGGGGGGTGGTTTGCCAAAAAAAATCCCACATCCCGACTACTTTCACTTTCGAAAGCTCTGCTTTCAAAAGTGAGATCGGAAGAAGAGATGAAAATTCCCGCAGAATTTGCATATCCTCTTTTGAAACTTAAGCATAGTCTAGATGAGCCCCCAGTCTGGAAGGGGGAGCCAAATACAACCCAGTACCAGCAGTGATATTCCAGAAAAAAAACAGGATTCACTACTTCTTGAGCTCAGTTGAAATACGAAGCACTGGTGCTGATAGGACAGTAAAAGCTATCCAAATAGTTTTGCTGTTTAATAACCTTACAACCACAATCATATTATAATTTACTGTAAATTGATTTATGATTATAATTTTAAGTAGGAAATTACTATCTTCTCCATTAAATAATATTTTTGTCTGATGAAAATTGAAAGTGTATGCATATTAGTGGCACTAATCTGTTTCTTTCAAAGAATAGCAGCATATCCTTACAAAGACAGTAAGGTCTTTACAGGGTTTGATTTTAATCATTTTCTATATCAACTATAACAACAAAACAGGAACTGCAGTAGTGAGATTTTATTTTCAAGTACAAATTATGTACTGATTGACCTGGGGGCAGGGAGATCATGTGAAGTCTCCTCCCACATCTGGGGTTCAGGTGCCTAGAGGGAACTGAAAAGCTGGCAGTTCTCTCTGGAGGGGGTGGGGGCAAAGACTTCACATGCTCCCCCACCCACAGACCAATCAGGGTCTGTGGGCAGGGAAACACAGAAGTGTCCTGGCCCCACCCCTTCCGGGGTGGTGCAGAGGTACTTCAAAAGTTTCAGAAGTGTCCCCCGGTAAAAATTATTGCTCACCCCTGCCCTAAAAGATGACTTCCAAAACTGAAATCCCCAAAGCTTGGTAGAAATATTACTTTGATGGCCTCAGTGTTGTATACCAGATATGCAGTTCAGCATTAAAATGAGGAAAGGTCCAACAGGTGGTATGGCCATGCTATGTAAATCTTCCCTCAAATGGCAGGATGTCTCCCACCTTTCACCTAGATTTAATATTGTATGTCCATAAAAAGGGTGAATTCTGGGATGGATTTAAGATGTAGAATGCTATAGTATACATTTCTCCATAGCACTACAAAGGCTCTGGCTGAGATGGACAAATTCTCTTCCCTGATGTTTGAAATCTCTGAGTCTGATTTTGGAGGGAGGGAGGATTTCATTTTCTAGGTAGAAGACAATCCATCTGACAGCTCAAGATCTCGAAAAAGCACCAAGACAGGAAAAGAGAGGGACAGAAGGACATTGTATTAGGCCAATGAAGAGGGTGAAAACTAGTGGTTTGGACCAGTGGCAAGATTTGGAGGAGAACAGGGCTAGAAAGCTACAGTTGTAAAGGGAGAATGGAGTTGGATATGAAAAAACTGAAGTGAACTGGAGGCAACTGAATATCTGATGGGTGGGAAAAGAAGCAGCTCTGAAAAGGAATGCAACTAAAAGGACAATAGTCACTTTTCTGCAACCCCATTCACTATACTACCCAGACCAATAGGACCAAGAATATGGGACTGTGTACTCAATAATTTCAAACTATACTATTTCTCAGATGAAAAGGGTTTTAAACTTTGGATGACAATACTACACCTTTATAGTAGGAAGACTCAAATCCACAGAAATAAGGAATATTCTGTATCTGGGGTTTAAATGCTGACGGCAAATGGGAGTTAAACAACAGAAAAGATGGTCTTCATGAAGTAATTTTGTTTCAAAGAGCTGGATACTCATTTGAAATAACATTATCTACTTTAGAAAAAATAAATTCCAAGTCAGTGCCATAATAAATAAAATAGTTTAATTTTCAATCCATTGCTTCAGAACAAACCTTTTAGTCCAGATACACTAAAATAATTTAGAAATTTGTTGATGCTACAGAAATCCAATAAATGTAGTTCTGTATCATTAAGAGTTTATTACGAGAATCAAGAAAGTGGGGAGATAAACAAAGCAAAAATGAAGGGAATATCTATGTTAGCATGCAATATCTCTAAGATGTGTCAATGTGCACAAAACCTCCCC
The DNA here is from genome assembly GCA_030068395.1 of Apalone spinifera. Taxonomy (NCBI): domain Eukaryota; kingdom Metazoa; phylum Chordata; order Testudines; family Trionychidae; genus Apalone; species Apalone spinifera. The sequence goes on along the minus strand of CM057847.1, from coordinate 69,297,829 downwards.
TGTGCAGCATTTTAAACAACAAATTTATTTTTATTAGCAATCAGACTGAAATAGAACTGTCGCATCTACTCAAAATATAGGAATGCTGTGCAGTTATTAACCTATAATTCAACATTTATTTCTCAGTTTTGTAATTCTCGGCACTCTAATTGGCCAATGGAGGTCTGATTAGTACAATGATTTTGTTTATTTCTCTGTAACTGTACTTTACACAAATCCCTCTTCTCTATATTTTTCTTGCTATTAGCTAATGTGAGATCTATCCATAAAGGTTCTCAACATATGCCCCATCACTATAATACAGGGGTACTCAAACTTTGTGATACCGCGACCCCCCCTCTAAGTTGCTCGCGACCCGTCGGGGGGTCGGGACCCAGTTTGAGAAACATGGCTAACAGGTGAGAACTTCACAAAAGAAAGCGCCCAAACAACAGATTAAAAAATTCCCTAGAAAGTTGCTCAACAATTTTTAAACCTCTGCATGCAATGACTTCATGTTTTCCTTCTATTTTTTCTTTAGCTGTTCTTGATGCTGTTACTATGGGAAGCCTAACCTAAAGAAGTTGATTTTGCCTCTGAATCGTCAGGCTATTCTCATTTCCTCCAAAATACAATTCCATAATTTTCATCAAATTATAATAATTGTGGAAATCCCTCCACTCTATGTGATTACTGTATTTAGAACTCAGTATACATCCTTTCCAAGCATAGTTACATCATCTATTTTGGGGGTTCAGTGACTGCTGTGAATCAAGAAATAATGTTGCATTTTAAATGTGTTTATTGCTCATCTTTCGCGTTGGTGCACAAACATTCTCCCATTCTCAGTTTGTATTATGAAGAAAACAAAAGAATTAAGAAATGTATGTGAAACATATCTGGAGATTCCCATAGAAATGCTTCATCTACTGAACCATTCTCTACCCAGTTATTCTAGCCAAGACATTAAAAAGCTAGATCAGCAAAGGAATTACTTTCAGTAGGAAGTAAAGGTGCAAACTACACTGTCCTCAAAAGATACAGAAGAGTTGAGGGAGAGATTGAAAAGACTGAGGCTATCGGTGGTGACGTAGAGGTGTCAAAAGGTCAGAAGCTCTTGTCTGCCACTTCCAAAGTAGGCAAAGATGGTGAGTTGAGGGAGAAAGTCAAATCAGTATAACAACTGAGGGTATACACCCTGTAAATTCAACAATATCACCTTGGTATTAAATTCCTTGGCTTCTGGACATAGTTATCCTAAACTAAACAAACTATTACTTTATAAACAGGAAGGATTCTCAATCTATCGTTTAATTACAAAGATGTCTGGTAATGGCATCTCAAAAATAGACATCAAAATGTTAGAGTTTACCAATGAATATGTCACTGGGATTTTTTACTGTTTCTTTAATTTTAAGATTATTTACTATTATTAATGTATACAGTGATTATTAAGTATCAAATGTAAATAAAATCATAAAGACTGAATACATCAAATGAATATTCATAGCAGGTGATTTGATACAGTACTTAAAAACAGAGGGAATTTTAATTAGGTAAAACTGACAGTGATGAACAACAAAGACAAAATACAGATTCCTGCTGTGGACATGGATTCTGTTCAACAATCCTAATCAATGGAATCAAATGCATAAAAACACTTCATGCTAGGGCTGCACACAGAAATTTTCTGAGATCAAACTCACAAGATTTCCCTTAACATATGGAGAAACAGAAAAAAGTTAATAGTCTGTGTTATGATTCTTTATTTCACTGTCTTTCTGGTGGTTATGGATGACCCTTTGTTTAAGCTAATGTGAAGTTCTAATCCCCAAAGGGAACAGTGACAAACAAATGCTTCATCTGTTCTTTTCCCTTGTCTTGTTCCAGTTAACTAAAGGTGATATCTCAAAGGCATCAAAGACTGTGCTTATTACAGCAGCAAATTGTATGAGACTAAAAATAAACAAAATATGTTTGCTGCAGAATGCAGACAGCAGCCCAAATTTGGAGATTATATAATGAACTGCTGCAAAATGTAACTGCAAGGATTTTTTTCAGACACTACAAATATCTCAAAAAATTGGGGGGAAGGAAAGAAAGGAGGAGCAGGATGTTTAGTCAGCATATCATGTGTGAAAGAAATGGTCTGGATTTGTTCCATAAATGATAACAAATTGTGTGTGTGCCAGGCAGTTTAAAAAAAATCACTACCACTGCCATCCTGATGGAAGCAGAATTCAGAACAAAAATAAAGGCATATGAAAGAAGGCAAAAAGCCTTAATTCACATGAAAACAAACAATGGCAAAGTGAACTAAAATTTCCTTCACACATTTTATTGGATTTTATTCAGATATGATAAACCCAAATGTGTGTAACCAACTGCAGCATGCTTTAATGTTAATAATGCAATTGTTAACGCCCCAAAACTGTCCCAGAGATATTTGAGAAAGTAACTTCTTCTAAAAATATACAGTCTGGAATAACAGCAAAAAAATACTACATTCAAAATCAAATCAAACTACACAGGCTGATTTGAGTTGTTTTAAAAAACTAAATGTGAGCAGATTGATGAATGTGCCAATTATGAATGACGGCAAAGTAGATACATACTCATTAAACAGCTTTTCTGTCTGACATTATTTCGGTCTTACCGGAAGAGAAATAAACACACCTATGACAACCATACAGAAAGTACAGGAATTTAGGACTACCCAAATTCTGCCCTTAGTCACACCTTTGGGTCCCTACTGAAGACAAACTTTGGTCCAATAAATTTAGCAATGCAAATCAAAAGAAATCATCGTCCATGATTAACTCAAGATTCTGATGCTTAAAGGACTGTGTAATCTCTGTAGAAACATTTCTGCTATAACCATAATGGTGGTGGTGGTTACTCCTATGGATATTTGCATAAATTCTGAATCTTTGTTTCTTGTGGAGATTATCAATCTTTGCTACTTATTGCTATTTTAAGTCATCCTCAGCTTGTGATGACAGTCATTTCTATAGCAACTTCTGACAATATCACAAACAAAGGATGATGATTTCAGCAAGGGAATAAGTATCAGAGTTCAATGAACTCCATAAGAAATAAAGAAATGCTTTCCTCCAAAGATTCCTGATAGGATGAGAGAAATATAGAAGTTACAGTATAATTGTCATTATATAAATAAAATGGTCTCCACAATAATATTTTTCAACATTTTCCAGAGATATCTGTGAGGATTTTTTAAAAAATGCTGAAATTATTCCTATTGCATTTATTCCTTTTGTTAAAATGCATCAGTTGGCATCAAAGAAAAATGGAGAGCAATCCTGCAATGGAAAAGTGAAATTAAAATAACAGATAATCCACTTAGGAGAGATCATTTTCACAGGTGCAATTCACGTGAACACCAAAATTCTTCATGTTAAATACCCATTGTGTGTGAAAGTATGTAACTGTTGAAGAAAGAACCTCGGAATATTTTTGTATTCATGATGTGTGCCACTCTACATAAATCAGTCAAGAAACAATTCAAGACATCAGTGACTTATCCAGACAGATTTTTGATTTGTGTAGTATAAAGAACTACAGTTTGTCTCTTTAGGAGCACCAACAAATCATTGTGTATCTATTGAAATGTTACAGTGACAAGAGAGAGAGAAAGAGAAAATTCATTTCACTGTAGTTTCTGCCTCCTTGTTACACTTTTCAGATTTGCAAGACTTCTGGATGATGAAGTCAACAACAGCTCGTATTCCAAAAAACCGTAAATATTACTTTAACCATTTTCTCCCCATTCCATTACTGGCGAGTGAGACCTGATTTCCTGATTACAGACAGTGAAGAATTAGGGAAATATATTTTTATAACAATAATATTCACCTCACTTTTACCCATTTGATACAATCCTGCCACACTACATATAGTTAAATCACAGTTAAATCGCAACCAGGAAACAAAATTAATGTTAGAAATGACACCTATGGTAAACAACTTCAAGAGACTGAAGATTGGGATCAACGGGGTTATCCAGAATATTAAGAGATATAGTCATGCTCCACACCTCCTTATTTCCTATTTATAATTGCAAGGTTTTCCCACCATTAAGGTTGCTGTGAAACAGTTTAATAAAACAACAAGTTCTCCTGTTTGCAGTCCTGTGAGCTAATTGTTATTACTGTTACACTGAGTGGTCCCTTTAAAACAAAAAACAAAACAAAACAAAACAAAAAAACCACCCCCACACAACAGTATCTGCACCATTAACTGGGAAGATGTTATTTTCCAGGCACAGTGGGAACTTGAATCTGGGTCTCCCACCTCTTAACAACAGAGCTATTTGATATAAGGGGGAATGCCCTCTTCCTCTTTCTCGGGATTTTTTTGTCTGAAGCATGAACCCTCCATCTATAAACCCTCTCTTGGAATTAGGCACCTCCCTCCAATCTAGAAATAAGTGTTTCCAACTGGCTAGCTTCACCAGCTTTTCATTCTGCATGTTGGCTTTTGTAAATACCATTCTTAGGTACCCAACTTCTCCCATACATTGCATATGGAACCTGAGCAACCAGCACAAACTAAGGCTTCAACACTGAACTTAATTCCCCTTTGCGGATTTGGCTGTTAGGAGCCTAAATCCTATAGACTTTCAGTAGGTCTAAGGCTGCTGGCTGGTTTTCAAAATGTGACTTAGGCTTTTAGGACACACAGGTGCTTTTGAAAATTTAAACTCAGGTTTCATGACTCTGCCTTCTGCTTTGATCATTAACCATGACTCCCCTTCCTTCCCTTTGACATCCTGAAGGATTCCAAATTACTCTGTAAGCATTATCTAATGATAAACATGTGTATAAAAGAATCAATTTATTCACTAATGAAATCAGAAGTGGATCAGGGCTTGATTTAGCAAGATACTAAAATATTGGCCTAACTTTAAGCATGTAAGTAAGCCTATTAAAGTTACAGACAGAATCGCAGGCGATGCACATATTACCACTGATTAGTCACATACTAGAGCAGACTCAGAATTAAGCATGTGACTGGTTAACTAGTGAGCTGGGGATGTCAACACGTAGTCAACTATATGATTAACTGATACATCTAGGCTTATGGGTTAATCTCGTCGACTACACACGTATTCCCCCCCCCCTTTCCTTCCCCGCTGCCTCTTTATCAGAGGCAACCAGTTGGGAGGACGGGGACGGGAGCTTGGATACCCCACAGAAAGGGGCTGCTGCCACCCTGTGCTGCTGCCTCTGTATAAGAGGCCAAAACCTCCTCTGCCGCAGGGCTCTCGGGTCTAGGAACACGGTCCTGCTGGAACACAGATGTTGATGGACCAGAAGTCTTGGTTTAGGGAGGTACAACCTGCAGTGCAACCACACTTAATGCAAGAGGGTTGTACAGATTTAACTGAGGGGAAAATACAACTCCTTGGCTAACTCCTAACAAAGGAACAATCAAGTCCTGTGCAGTATGCCTTCTTATGAAAACATCAAACTTAAGTTAAAGTTGCTCTCTGACAGTTGATGTTTTTCTTCATTATAATTTAAATTTATTTCACAATGTCTGCAGTAATTTGTAGGTAGGAAGTTAGAGTAGGCTGTCATGTAAGAAACATTGCTATCTTAGCAAGAATGACAGCTACTAGTGAATTCCAGCTGCAAAGAACAGAACAGATTCCAAAGTAATTTATTACTTCTTTGTACTGTATGTTTTGATGATGTTTCAATAAAGATTCATGGGCAAAGGTTTTATATTATCATACATACACAAAAAAAAAAAGGAAAAAAGAAAAAAACCCTTGCCATTTTAAAACAAATAAATAAAGTTGGAAGAGAACCAACCTGTATATGCATGGGTAATATTTAAAGAATGTAATTATGAAGTAGCAGAAGAGGTCACAGAAAGCCTCAACCCACATACTTTATGCAACAGCAGGCTTGGCTTGTAATCACTGGTCTACAATTTTTTAGAAGTCGTCTGCTTCAGAGATAAAATGTGCT
>CM057847.1:69276370-69291754 GCA_030068395.1 Apalone spinifera | reverse complement strand
AATAAACTAATTTACATGGCTCCGTCAACGGAGCCATGTAGTCTAGACACACCCCTTGTGTTCAGTAGCTGAGAAGTTGGAGAATGCACTCAGTGAAATCTCTGTTATCATGGCATTAGATGTGACACATTCAGCATGTGCAAAAGGCTTATTTATAGCTATGGTAATCCCTGCACCAGATTGATATTTCCTGATCTTGCTGCTGAATGAATAGGCGGGGTAGGGCCAAGTTAAAAAAAAATCCCACTTTCCTGAAGAAGTTTCCTGTGGATTTAAGGGAGTAATGAGACAGCCCTATAAATGTAATAAGAGAATGAGCTAGTTAACTAGTCCCAGAAAATCCATTCATTTCCTAGTAGTTGATTAGTTTTATCTTCTAGCATATTTTTGCACAGTTTTTAATGGGGAAGTTAAAGTTGCTTGTGAAGTGTATAAAGGTTGAGATGAGAGTGTGTGGAAGATTATATGGTGGTAGAAATTTCTGTCTAGGTCAGAGGTCTCAGATTCCTGGCCCGCAGGCCATTCCTGGATGGAGCAGTTGTACAATCCAGCCTGAGAGTTGCCGGGTGGGGGGGCTTGTCTGTTTCTGTCCCCCAAACTCCACCCCTTCCCACCATCACTACACTCTCTCCCTCCATGGCATGCTGTCCCCCAAGGGACGTAGCTTCTGGGATTACTGCAGAGGGATGCAGCAGCAGTGGAAGCCCACTGCCACGGAGAGGCTTGACCGTTTCTGCTGCGCTGCACCACGGGGGGAGGAGAGGGCAGGGATTAAAAGTCGTGAATAGACAGTCTCCCCTCCCCCCCCCCGCCACACACACACTCCTCCAACTGGCTAGGACTTCTGTGCCAGATTATGCAACTGCTCTGGCTGGGGGATAGCCTGCGGGCTAGGAGTTTGATCTAGATTCCTTAATTGCCATACTGGATCAAAGCTGTGGTCCGTTGAGGGCAGTGTCCTGCCCTGGACGCTGGCTGGTTTCAGATGCTTCAGTGGAAGAATACCTGCAGTATGCAATATTAAAATAATTTGTCCCATGGGTAAATTTCTTTTTAAATCCTATCAAGTAAGATTGATTTATACTTTGAAACTTGAGGATTTAAAGTACTTCCAAGCATCTGCTTGTTTTCTTTTTAATTCTTATTATTGTTACTTGAAAATAACCTTTAATCCAGGAAAGAATGACAACCTTTCTAGAATATTTTCTCTCTTCCATGCAATTCACCATTTTCCATTCTTAATCCCTGCCTTTTCCACAGGGTGTTATCCTTCTACAGGTTGAACCTCTGTAGTCCAGGACTGTCTGGTCCGGCAACATCCGTGGTTCCCAGTGGCTAGGAACAGAGCCCACCAATGGGGGCAGCGGAGACTATGGGGCAGGGAAGCTGGAGGAGGGAGGGGCCAGAGCTCACGGGACAGCAAAGCCCACAGCCAGCTGGGCTGCTGGAGCTCTTCAGGGGTAGGCAGCAAAGCTGCCGCAAGGCTGGCGATGGAGGTGCCGCGAGGCCTGTGGTGGAGCTGTCATGAGGCCAGCAGGGCTGTCAGGAGCTCTAGCGGGGCTGCTGTACCTCACAAAGCCAGGAGGCTGGGGAGAAGAGCCCAATGGGGAAACCTTTTCTGGTCCAGCAAACTCCCTTGTCCAAGACTGGTGAGGTCCTGAGGATGCTGGACCAGGGAGGTCCAACCTATATTAATATGTCCCATAGAAATGCACTGGATAGAGTCAATGTTTCTTTCCACAAAACACGTTCTTTTGGATTTTTCCTCCTATGTCTATGAAGTGCAAAATTGGTGCTTTGCAATCCAAGATCTTTCTACTGCTGTTGTGGCTTGATAACTGAGCTTGACTTATGGTTTGAGAAGTTAAAATGCCACCTCTTGAAGTGTGACTGGCTTTGCAAGTAAAACGTCCAATACACTGAAGCTTTGGCATGGTTTTCAGAATATGATTGCACTCATTTCATTCAGCAGCCTTCTACTCTCATAGAAAAGAGCAAAGCCTTTTAGTTAGCGGTGTGCTGCTTTATTTTTTAAAAATCCCTTTTTACATTTTAAAAGCCAAATCCTGCTGTGCTTACTCAAGGACCAGTTATGCTCTGTTCCGTCCACATAGGTCCACTGAAGTAAATGCATTGACTGCTGCTTCACTCCCAATATAACAGAGCTGAATTTTACCCTCAAACCTTTGTCAGACAAAATTCTCAATGAAGTCAGTAGTAGTTTTGCTTGAGATGGCCCAGAAATGTAATGTAATAGGGGCATGGCTCTTCACATTCTATCCTTGGCTGCAAAACCCACTACTTTTTTCAATCCTAGATATAGATTATGGATTATTCCTAACTGTACCAAACAGAATTTTTCCATTATTTTACTGGTAAATGTTGTATGGTGGTTAGAAAGGAGAATGCAAGTATACCACTGAGAGTTGGCTGCGCCTGACCTTGATTGTTTGTAAGACTTGACTCAGGCTGTCAGGCCTCAGGAGGAAGAAGAAAATGTGTTACAGTCCCAGATTATGATTTTGTGGAAAAGTCCTATTTCTGGTCTCAGCAGATACTCCGGGGTCTATTTTTCCATTAAGATTTACACTGCTTGTTTAGGTAACTCCCCTTAATTGGCAATAACAGTGAAGCATGTAAATCCCCAGAGCACTGGTCAAAAAATAGACCATTTGATTTAATTTAAAAATAAACTTCTGTATGTTTGTTTATTCAGTACACAATTTAATAAATTATTGTCTCTGCCATCATCAAATACTTCCTGAGCTACATTTAAGAGACTCATGTACTGATTTTGGCTTGAGTATTTTAACACCAAATGGTAATGAGTGATTGTTATTAAATTAAAACAAAATCTAGAAATCTGCCGCTTGTCCTCTATTTCCAATGGATGGCCCAAAGGTCTGAAATACTCACACACTTGTCATGGTGCTTCTTGAAATTCAAAGGAACACAAATAGAATTTTTAAATAGTTAAAAGCCTTTGGGTCACAACTCTTTCAGTTATATGCACAAGAAAGCAAGGAAGCAACATTAGTCTGCTGTAAGAGGAGAGATCCGTAGAAAGTTTGTGTTCCTCTTAATTTTGTTAAAACATTTGGCAGGGGTGTATGTGGCTTAGTGATGTGAGGATATTTTCAAATGAGTGTTAGCATTTAACTGACCCACGTTGTGCTAGTAGTGTTCTCTTGTATGTTACTTTTTGTCATTGAATAATGCTGATTTATTAAGCTGTGTGCTTCAAGGGCATTGTAAAATAACATGTTGGGGCAGGACTGAACTGTGAAAGCGAGAATTACTGTATCAGATCATGTCCAATTAAAATATGACAAGCACAGCAGGAGAAATTGGATGTAGAGTTTATCTTTCATGAAAGAGAAGAAGTCATTATATCAGTTAGAAACAAAGTACGTGTGAAACAGATTCTCCACCCTTTCTCTCCCTCTCAGAAAAATTAATATCTGTTGACATTTATATCAGGAAGAAGTTGAAATCTCATGTTCAAGGGCATTATGGCAGTGGCAACTGAACGAAGAGCACTGCAGCCATACATATTAAAGCTATTCTTTCTCAAAGTATGTGTCAAACCAAAAGTTAAAACATTTGTAACGGACAGATAAAATAGTTTGAAAATTAGATTTTCTTTTAGCTAAAATTATACTATATGATTAAAGGAAGGCTTATAGTCTTTCTAGGTCTCTTGGGCTTCCCAGATAAACCTTTTAGGGAAAACTGGAATAAAAAGTATTTTAAAAAAATCAGATACTGTACTTTTATAAGCTTTGTAGTATACTTTTTCCTATTATGAGTTTTGATATAAAATTCTCTTTGGTATGAGGTAGAGAAACTGTGCATTGACTTCCACTACCGCTACAATCCTTTATATAATCTATTTGTATAACATTCACTAGCACTTTGCTTGCAGAAATGCAGAATTGTAAATATAAATAGATGCAGGGTTTTTTTTATGCATAGCTGTCCTTGATCCTTCTGGGTCATAGCATGTGGTTGTGTTGAATAGTGCTTCTTGAAAGTCAATTTGAGGCTTTTCAAGACTATCTTCTATAGAAACAATCATATCCGAGTGGCTGAGCAAAGTGAGACCTTCACTCAACTTTATGGAATTTTTCTGTATGTTTGGATGTAACCTGATAATTTTTAACAGGACATCTGATCAATTCCCAAAATTTAGGGAATCTTCTAGGCATCACTGTGAGCAGAACTCAACTGATGTAGGGAGAAATTGAAAAAACTGGAAGAAATAAAAAATAGGAAGGGGACACAGCTTCTGACACGTGTTTGTCACACCCATCATCTGTAACTGTCTGCAAATTACAGAACTTGTTGATGGCAGCTGTTAGACGTTCCAGTTAAACACCTACTCCACCTCTTTCAGCTCTGTTCATCCTTCCAATGGAACTTAAAATGTTCCCCTCACCTCACCTCCATAATGACTTTTCTCTGAGACAGAAAAAAATTAATAGATTACAAATTGTTGGGTAGATGAAGGCATGCAAAGAGTCCTTTGTGTGTGGAATGAGTTCAGTCTACAGAAGCAACAAAGTTTACAACCCCGTAGCTTATTTGGAAGAATAGTCTATCAAAAGTTAATATAGTTTCCATTATCAGTTTCAGAAATTCAGTATTCCCATGTGATGTAGAGACATTAACTTTGGTTAGAGACAATAATGAAGAACTCTTTCCAACAATATGGAAATGTTGACCCATTAAATGTTTCTGTCCTTCAAGAAATGATTTATATCCAGGCATGTGGATAGTCAAAGGACATGTTTAGTGCAGTGCATTACAAGGTTGAATAATATCCATTGGAATGAAGTCTAATAATATTCCTTCTTTCATCTGGCATGAATGACATAGAGCAACCTCTTGAGATGTGAAGTTACTGTGAGATAGATGGACATATCCTCACACATATCGACTAATGTCCAAGTCCCAGTTATTACTAGATCTTAGAACATTGCGTGGATTGGGAACAATCTCAAGACAAGAGCGTTTAAATTCCATTAAAATTGGTAGCTTAGGAAAGTTTCAGTCTTGTCCTAAAAGTTTCATTAAGGTTGGGTTTTTTTAAAGGAATCTTGAGCATGGACTGGCACAATAGCTGAACCCATCTGGCAGGCTTCTGACATAATGGCAGAATCTAGCTCAGTTGCTTGTGTGATGAGAAAAATCTACTTGTGTCTTTTTCTTCTCTTCACCACCTGCATTACATAGCTGAGAGCAGAATTTAGCAATAATAATAATTTAAACAAATTAATTTAATATTTGTTTTTGATTGTAAAGGTAGGAAAAACATTCAGATCCTAATTTTTATATAAAAATACTAGAAGAATTCACCTTCAAACTGATACATATATAATAGTGTATGTAAGATGGAATGAAAAAAAACCTAAAAAATAGAAGGAAATTTTTTCACTAATCTGTGTATTACCTCTTCATCTTGATTCCTGAGTAAATAATAAGAGTAGATAAATTACATTTAAACTATTGCAACACTCTCTAACTTTGACTTTTATCTTGCAGAGACAAACGTGAAGGAAAATGCTGTGAAATTCATGGAGATGCTGGAGAATAAGCTGCATAGGTAATGATGGCATGGTGGAAACATTTAAAAGAATTAAAATGTTTCTTTATAAATGTAAATGTGGCTTTAGAGTGTTGGAGAACTCTTTAAAACACTGTTAAAAAACCCCAGCAAAACGCAGAATTTAGAAAGGAAAGTTTCAAAGGGGACTTTTGTTATTAATCTTTCATTCCAGCATCCTGAAAATTGTAACAAAATCTTATTTAAAAAAAACCTACAAAGACATGGACGTCGCATAAGTTTCTATATTGTGGATCATGCTGCATCTGCTTTGCACTACTCTGCTAGTGGAAAGTGATCATGTAAATCCTCATAGCCAGTTAGCTGATTCCCCTGGTATAAGAATATTCTTTAGGGGTATAGATTAGTCATATACCCATGTCAGCTGATCACTGGCATAGGGGGTGTGATATGGCAGGAAAGGGGCATGGTCAGGATAGCACTGCATCCATCTTAGTGCAAGCTGTCCGTATGACCATGAGACAGCTCTATTTTAAGTTGCAGACTAGTTTAGCAACCTTGAGTTGTGGGTAGCACAACATTGATTTAAAACCACCTGCCCCTCTGGCACTTGTACACAAAAGTACTAGTTGGGCCAGATAATTTCTCCCATGAATTCTGTGCTTTCATGTATTAAATATTGATCCACTTAATTTTGAATGGTTCTGAAAAATATAATGAAATCTTTCTTTCCTCTCTACCCCCCACAAATTAATAGAAACTAAGACAACAATATAGCTGTCTTAAGTATATAACCCTACTCCAAATACATATTTAAACTACCACAAGGATTAATATTTAATCTTCTTGCTACGTGAAGAACTCTTGTGCCTCCCTCAAGGGTTGCCTTGCCTTTCCCAAGCTTATCACCAGGTATGATGTTGCTGTTGTAATGGAACCATCTGTTAGAATGGACTATGTTTTAAAGAATTATTTACATTCTTTTAAAAGTCTGGCTACGTTCCATTGTTGATGTGTATAAAAATCATCTTTGTTCTGCTGGACTGGAATTGAGAATACTACCCATGCAATATTTACCATATTGGCGGAGGGAAGACTCCAGGGTTTTAGACCTGTCCATATGTACTTCTGAATACTAAATATTGATTATGTTAAAGCAGTAAATTTAGCAGTAAATCAAAATCATAGTGCAAAATCTTGTTTGTTTAAATTTTCATCAAGAATACAACTTCTGAAAGAATATGGTATAGTATGGCTTAGTATAGTGTTAGCGTTTCATGGATTTATATCACTACAACAGAGCCCCCAACAAAGAGAATAATTTTCCCTTTAATAGTTAACCAGAGGGAAAATCTGTAGAGAAATGCCATTTTCATTTTCTTCAGTGGGAGGTTTTACAGTTGTGGACAGTATGGCTGCTAGCTTTGTAGATAAATGTTGAATTGCTTTAAAGAAATTAAATATTGCATTTGAGTTCTCATATCAACCCAAAACTTTTTTCTGCATTACTGTCCTTCTAATACTAGGGGGTTTTATGTGTTTTGTATACTCAGAGATGTTTAATGGGTTTTGAAAGAGTATGTGTCATGCGTCTGCCCCCTACCCCTCCCTCTCATTTCTGAGACTGAAATTTGTGCTGGATTTAGCAATGCCATCATTCTGGTATTCATCCTGTTTTGGTGAAGTGTGTCATTTCTGGGAAAGTATTGAAAGTTAAACCCTCCTGTGGCACTATGCTATATATTGAAAGCCCATGCTGTCAAGTTATTTCTTTATCAACAAGGGTGAAGATTTCAAACTGGTTCTAACAGACTTCAGCAATATAGTGAGTGGTAATGCAATATGTTTAAATTGCATTGATAGGTTGCATTCCTTACTACTGTATAGAGTTTGCTATGTCTGATCCAATCTGGATTTTTTTTACTGAAACTACATTATAGGTCTTCATGTTTTATTACTTAGAGGTTTCTGTCATCATTAGGGTTGCCAGGTGTCCAGCTTTGAACAGAACAGTCCAGTATTTGAATTTTCTGTTTGGGAAACAAATTGAGAAAATATAAATGTCTGGTATTTTCTAAATAAATGTAATGTAGATTGTGATGTAATGTCAAGTGTGTCCAGTATTTTTTTTTGGAAACCATCTGGCAACCCCACTCATCAGGTTTACTGAGAACTAAATACATGTAGTTGAAGTTCTGCACGTACATTCCTGCAGTCATATTAGTTCATTTGTCATGCATCTTTCACAATTATACCAGCCCTTTGCTCACTGTCCATTTCACTTAGTCTAACGTGGCAGACACCTGAGCATCTTCAAAAGGCTACGATTTAAAAAGGTAAACATTCAGAAAAACAGGTTCTCCCAAAAGAGGAATCTGTACCCCATTCCTCTCCCCCAATACACCCCAAAAAACCTCCTGCTGTCCAAGTCCCGAGGTAGGGACTGTCTAGTGATAGATTTTTTTTTAGAACTGACACTTATAAGAACAGAATAGCTCCTATCTCAAAGAACCATAGGGCTAGAAATGGGCATGTTATTCATTGGAAAGAGAAAATGCTTTTCAGTGGTATCCGTATCTCTTTCTAAACTTGGATGGGCTTCAGATATATCTTTGAAGTCGTTATATTAAAAAAACCCTATTTTAGGCCTTTATTAAAAATTTGTCAGGCTCTCTGAGCCCTACAAAAGTTGTACCTGTGGTAAGACAGACATCTGATTTTTATAGGCAGAGAGAGTAAGAATCTTTTTTTTTTTTTAAGAAATTCACAAAAACTTTCCTTAAGTAGCCTTTCTAAAACATGTGACATACACAGAATATATGAAATATGATATAATGGCTTTATCAGGATTTTTTTGGCATGAGATTCAATGCTCACTTTCAGCTTTGTTTGTGATTAATATGACCATCCTAAACTCATGAACCCCCCCACCCCCCAAAAAAAGTATTCCATATCTTCATGTGTTCATATCAACTCCCTCCCCTAAAAATAACTTTCCTACTTCAATATGTCTACAACGAGTTGTTCCTGCTCTCTCTTACTAGGAGGCAGTTCAGATTTGCTACTTTTAAGTAGGCGGCTAAGCTCCTTGCATTGTATTAAGCCAACAGAATTGCTATATCTCCTCATGAAGTAACCAGGATGTTACTTACCTCTCTTTTAGCAGAATACTTTAATACTAAAATGGATGAATTGGATTAACAGGTAGATTTCCCTTTAGTGTCAGTGCATATTCAGTTTTCCACAGTGGCAGAGTCCATCCCCAGAAGGGTTGCCGAAGTTAAAAGGTCTAACAGCATAGATGATGTGCTTATTTTTGGACACTTCTCCAACCATGAACCATGGAATTGTTTATTTTGTGTCCAAAAGGAAGTATCTCCTGAAATTTAAGGTGCTAGTCAGTGTTCAGCAGGAGAAACGAAGGCCTCTTGGGGAGAAACAGAGAAGTTATTATCCCCTTCCTAACTACCAGGTTCCTGCTGAACTCTTACAAGGTGTTTTCACAATAGGGGAAAAAAGGTGTGATCTCAGCTCATTTTTGCCAGCATACGGCAACAAATACTGGGTAAAATCCTAGTGAAGTCAGGACAGTTTTTAGCTTTCAGATGTGTTAACAGTAGGTCAAGGTAAATACTATGAGGGGGCATAGGGATTACTTAACCTCATGTTAAAATTGCAACTGCCTTGTCGTATCTAGTATTTGTTATCATATTTTTTCCTAGACTAGACAATGCCTAAGAGGCAGCTGCCAAAAGCAATGACGTTTAGTAACATGCTTCATGGCAATCCTTAGTTGACTGTCTTAGGTTTTCATTTTCTTATGTGTGAAAGCCTGGCATATCAAGGGTTCAAAGAACATCACAGAAATTGATTCATCAGATTCTACCTTAACTTGTATGAATGGAATTTGCACATGTTCACATCTCTCCTTACTTTCCAGTGGGAAGTATTGGTGGTGGAGCTAGTCATGTCAAGAATGAATGCCATGTCTTCCAGTCTTGTTTGACCAATAAAAAGATGACTGTATGCTAGAATAGCTGTAGGCCATAGTTGTGACCTATGTATTTACTTTATACAAAGTTGCTGACCTCCCCAGACTTCTAAGAATGCTGTAGGAGGCCTGTAGGAGAGCGCCCTCGTCATAATTCTAGCCCCACATTAATCAAGAATCGACTTCTAAGTTCACCTGCAAAGTTTTCCAGTGCTACTTTTGCATCTTCTAGACCTTCTACAGCAGGATTTGATTATTTATAAAGGTACTAAATTACCAAATCAGGAAGAGATGGGGTTAAGGCATTTTTAGAACATAATAGAACTATCCAGAACAGTAATGGGAGATTTTATCTACTCAAACATCAGATGGAAAAGTAATACTGGAAATGTTGTATTTTGATGTAAGTTATCAGAATGTATTGAGGACAACTTTTTGTTTCAGAAAGTGGAAGAAATAGCCAAGGGAACAGCCATTTTAGACTTGAGTCTAACCAGCTATGGGGAAATGGTAGCAAATCTGAAAATGGAACACAATTCAGGTGAAAATAATCATGAAATGATAGCTATCATGATTCTAAGGAAAGGAAGGAGTGAGCACAGCAGAATAAGGCCCATGGAATTCAGAAATGACAACTGTAACAATCTCAAAACTGGTAGATAATGCTGCACTGGAAGAAAATCTAAAGGAAAAAGGAGTTCAGGAGAATTGGCAGTTTCTTAAGGAGCCAAGACTGTATGCACAACTGAAAAGTATCCCAATGTGAAGGAAAAAACAGGAAGAATAGTAAAAGGCTCATAAAAGAACTCTACAAAAACAGAAGCCTGGATGAATTGCTAATGATGAGTACAAAAGAATAGTACAACCATAAAGGTACAAAATCAGAAAAGCTAAAACATAAAGGGAGTTGCACGTCGCAAGGAACATAAAAGGCAGTAAGAGGAGGTTCTTTAAATAGGTTAGGAACAAGAAAAAAATAAGGGAAGTGTAGGTCCTCCATCTAGTGGGGAAGGAAAACTAGGCACTGATGACACACAAGTTCAGAGGGGTTTAATGTCTATTATACTTCAGTCTTCTCTAAAAGGTTAATGAGGACCAGATACTTAGCACAATAAATATTAATAAGAGGGAAGCCAAAATATGGAACAAACAAGTTTAAAGAGTATTTTGATAAGCTAGATGTATTTGTCATCTAAGGTGCTTAAAGAATTGGCTGAAGCAATCTTGGAGATGTTAACAATTCTCTTTGGAGCATGGGTAAGATCTCAGAGGACTCTAGAAGGGCAAACATAGTACCTGTCTTGAAAAAGGGAACAGAGAGAACTTGTGGAATTACAGACCAGTCATCCTAACTATGAAACCAGGAAAGATTCTGGGACAAATGATTAAACAATCAGTTTAGGGTTGTAAGGATTAGCTAGCATGGATTAAAGAACAAATAATTGCAAATCAACCTAATTATTTGACAGAGTTACTGGCCTAGTGCATAGAGTGAAAGCAGTAGACAAGATATATCTTAATATTAGCAAGGCTTTTGACACAGCCCCACATAAGCAAAATGTGGTCCTGATGAAATTACTGTAAGATGGGTGCACATCCTGTTTACAGATCTTACTCAAAGACTAGTTATTAATGGCTCACTGGCAAACTGAGAGGCTGTATCTACAGGGGTCGTTCCTGAATCTGGAACTATTTAGTATTTTCATTAATGATTTGGTGTACCTGGGTCAGCATCCATGTCTTGTGAGCACCCCCTTGGTCAGTGGTTTCTTCGATGGGTCTTCAATGACTCTTCCCTCCGGCTAATACACACTGGATAGGATGGAACAAACCCCCTTCTGAAGTATACAGTCTTTACTTCAGAAGGGGGTTTGTTCCATCCCAGGCCAGGTTGAGGGCCACTCCCCTAGGGCTTTTTCTCTAGAAATATTTATTACGGCCTTCCCTTAGCTCAGTTTTCCCTTAGTCCCCACAGGTAGTCAGGAGCTCCTTCCTAGCTCCCCAGTCCCTGCCCACACTGAGATTTCTATTGTTCTGGTGCTCTTCCAGCCACAGGAACACCGTCCTCTCTCTTCCAGCTCCAGGCAGCAGTTGACTAACTCTGTCTCTACAGGTCCTTTTTATATAGCCCTCTTGACCCCTGATTGGCGGCTTCTGCTACAGCCAATCTAGGCCATTTAGGGTACATCTAGACAGCGGTGCTATTTCAAGATGCGTCTGGTATCTCAAAATAGCATTTTCCACATCTTAATAGCACACTTTTATTTCAAAATGCAATCAAAATAACGTGTTTGCTATTCCGACATCACAGTAAACCTCATTCCACGAGGATTAAGGGACTTGTCAGAATAGCCATCTATTTCGAAATACACAGCGCCAAATTTTGAAATAGACTAGCTCGAAATAAGCTACAATGTTTGTGTAGCTTATTTTGAACTAGTGCTTCTGTGTAGATGCATCTTTAGAGCACTTTGATTCTATTCCTCTCTGGGGCAGAATGTGGCAGGATACTGACCCCTGAGCCTATTCCACCCTGTCACACTTGGGTAATGGAGTATAGAATATGCTTCTATCATTTGCAAGAAGCTGGGAAAACAGGATTAGAATTCAAAACAACCTTGACAAATTGGACAATCTTAGTTTGGCAAGATGAAATTCAGTAAAAACATGTGCAAAGTACTTCATGTAGAAAGAATCAAGTACACAGTTACAAAATGGGGAATAACTGTCTAGTCAGTTGTATTGCCAAAAAAAAAAAAAGTAGTTCTGGAAGTTATAGTAACCACGAATTTGATTCTACAATCTGATGCAATTATGAAAAAGGTGAATATTCTGAGGTGTATTAGGAAGAGTGCTGTGCCAGAGATCCTCAAACCAAGGCTTCTCAGCAACTGCATGCCAGGTCCCTTTGTTCCAGCAACATCCATGGCGCTGCCAGAGTCTCCCAGATTTGAGAGGTTGATGAACCTGTACTTTGTAAGAGTCAGGGTGAGAAAACAACAAGGTTTATTTTTAAAAGTTCCTCTGAAGCTGCAGAACTCTAGAGATCTGCTAATTCATTTCAAACAATTATAATGAGCCTTCAGTAGTATTCTTAAAAATATTTAGAATATACCACCTCTTATGATACACGATAGCAGCTTCTAGCCCTGTCAATCAATGATAACCTATAAAACCTCAAAACATTATGCAAATATGGCATAATCAGTCCAATAATGTCATCTTATTGATCTGCAGGATTGAGAAGATGACATTCTTAGGCTGATTCTGCCATAAAAGCTTTAACTTTTGCGACATGACAACTAGGTTTTATGGCATATTAAACATTGGCTGGCACATATGTTAACATGAGTCTTGCCCTGTCTATTGCCATATCTATGATAGATTTACTGTGCAGGAGCGTGTACCAAGAGAGAAAATATCTTAACGGAGCAAATCAGAAATCAAATAGAAAGTCAAGAGGTCCCAAAAATTGTAATTATCTTTTCTAACACATTCAGAATGCAAAAACCAGAAGCATCATGACAAAATTAACATAGTATTAGCACAAAGCTAAAACATAGTATTAGACCAGCTCCATCATTACTTAACTAAACTTTTTCCAAGTATGTCATCAAACTTGTCTGCTATTGTTTACGTCACCTATCCTTCAAGTTGTGGTGTTGTGGATTGGCAGAGCCCGGTTCACAATCAGTGGGACTCTGCTCAGACAGAGGATTCATGTGGAACAATCTGCAGAATCCAATCTAAGTTAGTAAGAGTATAAACATGTAGGTCTCAGGCATTTTGTTAATAAAGCAAATCTTAGATAGGTGCCTAAATATGGGAGCCTAACTCTAGGCACCCAGATTATCAAATTTTGGTGGTGTTGTTTTTAGACACGTGGAGTCATTCCTCCTCAGCTGGGTTTAAAAGAATTTGCTTTCAATCAAAGTGGGTTTTCATCCACAAACTTCTTACATACTTAGTGGATAAAATTTCTCTCTCATTGTGGTTCCTCTGTATGCTGCTGCACACAAAGCCTCACAACTTTCTGGTGAAGGGTTCCCTAGGTAGAGACACTGCATTGGCCAGGGCCCAAAATAAGTCACCTCACAAGTTTCAGAGTAGAGCCATTCTAGGGAGCACAGATGGGCTGCAGTAATGTAGAGTAATCCCCAGTCTGCATAAATAATATGGGATGCTGTTTTAGCCTCTTACATAGCTCAGAATTGGAAGTGTGCTAATGTGACTTGAAGCTACTTCTGCCCTTCCCTCCCCAATGCTTCAAGTTTTATGTGGCACCTTCAAGAGACTCAGCAAAAAATCTAACCCATTGTTTCTAAGTACACTGGTTTTGATTCACTTAACCGTTCCAAGTTAGATAAAATATTATACCTTACTAGTGACACATTCCCTCCCCCCTTTTTTAGTCCCAGCCATCCCAGTCATACGCCAGCTGTGAGAACATTAGTACAAAATAGTGAACAGTAGACGCTTTATGTGCTATGATGCATGCCATGATATCTTACCTGGTGATGGGTTCCAACTCCCTTATCACAACTGCCTGAGGTAGGAAACCATTTTTTACATCAGTTGATATAAAGATGACATTTCTTGAGCTGAATGAATATAATGTGATTGTACAGTATTCCAAGCCTCAAAAGATTATTCTGTGACATCCATTCACCATAGAAATAGGACATTACTCTAATTCTCAGATAAAAATGTAAAATTATTTTTAAAGAATAGCATTTTTAAAGGATAACTGGTGACAATTACATGAAGCAGTTTTACTGAATTGTTTTCTCTATTCTGCAAATGGCATAATAAATTAATATGACTGCCAGTAAGCTGAAATATTGAAGAGAACGTGTTTTGCCATTATTTGGTAACAATACAGAACCCTGTAACCTTGCAAATGCATACAAAACCTTTTTCTAATTGATTCTCACTTGCTATTTGTCTTGTTTTTTTCCATTCCGCAGTGTTTGTTTTATCTTAATAGTGACTTTTGTCAATGTGTGGACCTACAGTATAGGCAATGATAGCAGTCTTTCTTCGGAGCAATGTTGTGCTCATTTGTGTAGCTGCTTGCTTAATGGAGCATGAAGTGTGTGTGTTTTAGGATAACTTGTACTCATATTTAATAAAGGAGCAACAGTCTAACAGAGCATGTTCACAATCAGGTGAATCCTCTCCAAGTGCTTAGTTGGACTTTAAGATGTTCATCTTCCCTCCCTGTCCCTGTCAATTGATCCTTCTCACAAGGGTCTCCTCAGACAGGAGGTACGTTAAGACAGATATCTCCCTCAGACAATAGGGTTGTTAAATTTCAATTAATTAGCTAATTGAATAGTTGGTGGAATTTCCATCGACTACTTGATTAGTTGATAAGGGGGGCACTCACTATCCTGCTGCGCCTCTCCCTTTCAAATGTACAGGAGCCACCTGCGGCTCCTGTACATTTCAGACAGACACACACAGCGGGTTCCTTTTGCTTCTCTCCCTTTGAAATGCACAGGAGCTGCCTGCGGCTCTTGTACATTTTAAAGGAAGAGGAGCAGCAGTTGGACCAGTGTGAGCTGGACTGTTTCAATCAACACTCACGCCGTTTCCCTACTGCCCTCTACCTCCCTTGTCCCCTGTGGAGACGCTGCTAGGGGGAACCAACTTTTAAGCTGGCACCAACTTTTCTCTGGTAGAAGCAGCGGGGGGAGCGACTAGTTGAATTCCTACTAGACTACTCAGTAAGCGTTTGCTTATCAGGTAATCGATAAGTCGCTTACATCCCTAATGCAAAAGCGGCGAGGGGTCCTGTGGCACCTTATAGACTAACCGAAGTGTT
>CM057847.1:69253365-69267735 GCA_030068395.1 Apalone spinifera | reverse complement strand
TGCTGTTGCAAAGAAAGCAAACATGATTCTGGGATGCCTTAACAGGTGTGTTGTTAGCAAGACATGAGAATTCACTCTTCCTCTCTACTCTGCATTGGTTAGGCCTCAGTTGGAGTATTGTGTCCTGTTCTGGGCACCGCATTTCAGGAAAGATGTGGAGAAATTGGAGAGGGTCCAGAGAAGAACAACGAGAATGATTAAAGGTCTAGCATCTTGGCCTCTGAGGATAGAACAAGAAGCAACGGGCTTAAACTGCAGCAAGGGAGGTTCAGGTTGGACATTAGGAAAAAGTTCCAAACTGTCAGGGTAGTCAGACACTGGAATAAATTGCCCAGGGAGGTTGTGGAATCTCCATCTCTGGAGATATTTAAGAGTAGGTTAGATAAATGTCTATCAGGGATGGTCTAGACAGTATTTGTCCTGCCATGAGGGCAGGGGACTGGACTCGATGACCCCTCGAGGTCCCTTCCAGTCCTAGTTCTATCCCTTCCATAGAATTCTAAGATTCTATCTTTACTTTCACATAATCTCCAAGAAGTCAGTTATGGCCTCAGGATGTCAGTTTGTTATTCTTTTATGGGAAAGGGGAAGAAGGAAATAATATTATCAGGCTATTTTTAGATTTCAATTTAGCTCTTGTATACTGTGGATACAGTAGGTGATGTTTTTTCCTAGACATGAGGAGTGGATAATGATTGTTGTTGATAGGTTTAATCTTTTTAACATTTCATAGAAAATATTGCCAGCCATTTATATTTCAGTGTGCAGTCAGTATATTGATAGCATAATAGGAACTACATCTTTTAATATTGTTTCACTGCTACACAAAGTTGTAAATGTTTTGACCAAAAAATTTTAAACAAATTCTATACACAAGTAAAACAACTTATGCTATTATTCATTGTAAAGGTTGAGAAAATTAACTTGAGATGCATCTAAAAATACAAAAGTTTTTAAAATATGGAGTTCATCGTGTGACAAAAATAAGCATTCAATTTTGAAAATGTTTGCAATGTAATAGGCGGGGATGCGTGTTAGGATGGACTTAGATGAGGGAGCATAATTTAAGTTTAATAATTTAAGTCAACATGTTCATAACATTTCCCTTCGTGAAAATGTTCCAGAAGTCAATATCCAGAGAAGCAAAAAGGAGTTAAGAAAAAAGGGTAGAATTCTGAAACAAAATAGGAACCACTTATCAATGAAGTTATTCCTGGTTTACATTCCAGCAATACATTTTCTCCAATAAACTATTTTTGCCTTGACTCTGGGCTTTTTTGAACAATAAGGCTCTGGCCTTCACTGAACAATTTTCAAGTGTGCGCATTTCAGTTGCTAATACAAACAAAATGGTGGACTGCATTTTGTTTCCCACTCCCAAATCTCTTGTCTTCTATTTTGTTTTGGTAATTTAGGCATGTTTGAAAATGTTGTCCTTAATTGTATAGCAGTTGTGAAATACATTAACAGTAATAGACCTATGTAAATTCTTGTATTTAGAGTCACTCTCAGGGCTTGTCTACATGGAAACTCTTAGGAAAGTTAATACAGATGAATTGTTAAATTGGATTAATTAAACTGTATTAAATCTCTGTAGGATCCTCATAGTCCCAATTAAAGTGGGTTTAATTTGGTTTAACTTAATTCACTTTGAAAATATTCACTAAGGGCGTAATGCAGTTTAACAAAGTCACTTTAAATTCACATGATTAATTTTCCTTATTATCCTTGTGTAGCTAAGCTGTTAGTACAGGCGTGGGGAACTTTTTTGGGACAGGGGCCACTGACCCACAGAAAAATCAGGGGTCAGTGGCCCGATCTAGGGGACCTGATCCAGGCAAGCCTTAGGTTCCCTACCACTGCCTTAGTATATTAAAAGGAATTTCTTTATATGGATTGAAAAAGCTTCCTCCTTTGCTGTATCTCATTGAACGATGTTTTATATATGTAGCTCTTTACAGGTATTGACATCAGAATCTTTTGTGAGATGGTAAAATAATCCAATGACACTTGCTTACAAATAAAATATTTTTAGGATATATGAAAATCATGTAATTTAGATCTAATCAGCAAAGTAATTTATACAATATGATACATGTTTATTTGGTATACCATCTTTCATACAAATATCATAAGCTTTACAGAGTTATTCCAAATAATAAAATTGTAGCATTAAATAATGAATAATAGGCGGGGGAGATGGAAGGGAAATTGGAAAAATGTTTTTGTCTGAGATGTATGAATTTGGAGGCTGTTTCTAGCAGCCAAAGGTATAGAAAAAAATTCTTTACCAAGAGTGGTCATTTGTTAAATGGTGGCAGGAGCAGGGAGGGAGTAGAGAGAGGTAAGGTCCATGAAATAGGCAGGTACATACAAGGTTGTACAAATACAAAGTGCGTACACTAGAGCAAGATGGGTAGAATCAAGGTGTTGGAAGGTATCAGTGAAAATGATGGTTTTGAGAATGGCACATTAGCAATGTCACAGTAAAAGCTTTGTTATCAGGTAGGTTGCGGGAATGAGGGGTGCTTGTTAGTCAAATATTCTAGTAAATGAAGTGTTAACTGGAATAATGGCGAGGAGTGGGCTCCAGCTGGGGGTGTGGGCTTCAGGGGGGAGCCAGATCTGAGAGTTTGGGGCACAGGATGGGGGCTCCAGGCTCTCTGTGTGCACACACCACAGGATCAGAATGCTGGATCTGGGTGGCGTTCACCTCAGGCAGCTCCCTACAAGCAGCAAAATGTCTGTGCTGCTTCTAAATGGAGCTGCATCTAGGCAATTGTACGCTGCCTCTGCCTGAAGTTCTCCTTTTTTCAGTTTCTAGCCATCACTTAGGGCAGGAGTGGAGTCCGCAAGGCTATTCTTCCACCTGGAACAGGGGTGAGCAATAGTTTTTAATGGGGGGCCACTTCCAAGATTTTGGCAAGTGGTCAAGGGCTAACTTCTGTGGAAGAGGTGTGGGGGTCTGGCATGAAGATTGGGTACAAAAGGGAGTTTGGGGCAGGGAACTGGGGTGCAGGAGGGGCTGTGGGGTCTGAGAGGAAGTTTGGGTGAAGTAGGGGGTTGTGATCTGGGGCAGGGGCTTAGGGTGCAGGAGAGAATTCTAGCCTGGGGAAGGAGTGGAGGAGGGGGTTCAAGGTCTGGGAGGGAGTTGTGACCGGGAAGAAGGGGGTAAAGAGGGATTGGGTGGTGGCCTGGAGCAGGTAGTGGGGAAGGGGGGAGAGTGGAGTGGGCTTCCGGAGGCAGGCTTTGGCTGGGATGTGTTTACCTAGGTGGCACCCAGCCAGCAGCTCTGCAGGAACCTGAGGCAGGCTCCCTGCTGAAGCGTTAATTGGCTGGCTGCTCCATGTGAAGTTTTCTCTGGGCATAAGAGGGAGAGGAAGGGAGGAGGCTTCACGTACTGTCCTGGCCAGGAACAGTGTGCAAAGTCTCCCATCTCCCTTCCGAGCAATCCAGAGCAGAGAGCAGCCTGCTGTTTAATGAGTGAGCTGCTCTCTGTGTAAGGGTTCCTGTGAGACAACCATGAGCTGGATCCAGTGGCTTGGCAGGCCAGATCCAGCCCGCTGGCAGCCTCTTGCCCACCCCTGACCTAGGAGCAGCAGGGCTATGTTGAGAAAAGGTGGGAGGGGAGAGTAAAGGAAAATGAGATAATTGATTAGAAGGGTTTAGAGGAGGCATCTAAAGGAGAGGCGATGTTTTTTAAAAAGACAAATTGTGGAAGAAAAGAAACAGGATTCCTTGTGCCTCGTTGGGTAAAGGCTAGTGTTTGGATGGACAAGAGAGCTAATAGTGCTTGTGAGCAAACAAAGCTATTACATTTGTAAATGATGGAGCAGCAGAAACAAGGTTTTGGTGCCCTGAGAACATCAGTATAGAGTACAGTATGTAATAAACTTACAACATTTCCAACTTTCTCAGTGGCCATAGAGATGAAATATGCAACATTGTTTTACAAGTCATTGAAATGTGAAATTGAGACTCTGACTGCTGTGTATAACCAGCTTCTCTCACTGGAAATGAGAGAAACTCCCAGGCCAATATGAAAAAAAAACCAACCCTGCTGGAACTGAGTCCCAAGTTTTCCATTCCCCACAGTCTATTCCTTTCTTGTGTGGCAGCTGAGTCCTGTGGTTTGATGAGCCCAGGCTGTATCATTTTCCTCTACCAGATTACTCTTAAACCCACACCTGACAGGGAAAATAGGGTTGTAAGGGCTTTGTCTGCCTATACCTCATTTGATCTGGTCACATGATGGAACAAGAAAGAGTGTGTTTGGATGAGCAGTGGAAAGTGTAGTTGTAGGTATCAAAAATGCAAGGGGGGAGGCTAAAGGGGCAGAGTGAACGTTATAGAATCAAATTAAATCAGGCTGGAAATCTGGATAGAAATATGTGAGAGAACAGATGTGAGTAAACTTCTAAAGGATTAAGCAATGTTCAAGTGTAAGCATGGTTATTAATACATAACCTTAATAGTAATGTGGTAAATTACATTAAAAGGCTGTGTTTCTTAAAATATGTTCTTCATGGGATTTTTTGTGTGCAGGTTAAGTGTTACTGCACTTGATTTTCTTTTGCTTGTTCTTCCTGGCTGTCTCCCTGGTCTCCCTTAGTAGGATGGTTACCTTTAGGCGACAGCTAGGCACTGTATGGACATACAAAAAGAAAAAGGTCTCTGTCCCAAAGAACAGAATATAAATAGGTGAAACAGACAGAGTGTGGGGGGAGGGAATAGAGGTGTAGGGAGATGAAGTGACTTTCCTTAGCTCACGCAGTAATAGGTCAGTGTTGAGCTAGAAATAGAATCCAAGCACCTGAATTCCAGTCCTCTGCTCTTTTTACTAGATATCTGCTGTTAAATGCAGTTCCATATTTTTTGTAATAACATTCCATATTTGTCTGCCAGGCCCATTTCGTCGCTGCTTAGGCATTTTTTACTTAGGGGAAACTCCTGAGTTCAATTCAAGTTTTTCTTGAGCAGAAGGGTAAATAAGGCACCCTGAATAGGGCTTGTGGAGAATGGCAAGTTAGTGCCCACTCTCTTTCGTACATTTTGAGAGGCATACACGGTGTGTACAATGAATCAGTAGTAAACATTTCTTTTCTTGACATCTGTATTTAAGCCCTGATTCAGGAACACACTTGACCATGTGCTTGAATTTAAGTGCATGCTTCGGTGTCTTTGATGCCAGTTGGACTCTCACAGGCCTGCTGATGGGTGTGCATGGGGGGACAGAATGGGCAGTTGCCCCAGAGCTTAGCAATTCAAAGGCGCTACTGCAGCAGTGGTGGCTTGAGCCCTGGGTCCTTTTGATCATCACCGGAGTGCCATGCCATCACTCTGGACAACACTAAGGGATGGGGGTCACACCAGGTGGCATTGAGGGCTGGTGTGGCATACTCCTGACAGCGCTCAGGGCTGGCTGCTCCCAGCTCCACCCCTTCCGGAAGCTCAGAGCTGACCCCCTCCCCTGCCCCAGCAGAGGCTATTGACTCCCCTGGACTTGCACATGTTCTCTCCTTAATCAAAACTTTAGTTCTGATCCTGTTAGAGTTGCCAATTTTGGTTGGATGTATTCATGGAGGTTTACTCGCATGCCATACATTTGTTAGCCTTTAAGATACCACAGGACTAGAGATGTTAAATATTGGTTAATTGAAAAGCCAACATGATTTTAGGATGCATTAATAGGTGTGTTGTGAGCAAGACACAAGAAGGCATTCTTCCGCTCTACTCTGCGCCGGTTAGGCCTCAGTTGGAGTATTGTGTCCAGTTCTGGGCACCACATTTCAAGAAAGATGTGGAGAAATTGGAGAAAGTTCAGAGAAGAGCAACAAGAATAATTCAAGGTCTAGAGAACATGATCTATGAAGGAAGACTGAAAGAATTGGGCTTGTTTAGTTTGGAAAAGAGAAGATTGAGAGGGAACATGTTAGCAGTTTTCAGGTATCTAAAATAGTGTCACGAGGAGGGAGAAAACTTGTTCTTCCTGGCCTCTGAGGATAGAACAAAAAGCAATGGGCTTAAACTGCAGCAAGGGAGGTTTAGGTTGGACATTAGGAAAAAGTTCCTAACTGTCAGGGTGGTTAAACACGGGAATAAATTGCCTAGGGTGGTTGTGGAATCTCCATCTCTGGAGATATTTAAGAGTAGGTTAGATAAATGTGTATCGGGGATGGTCTAGACAGTACTGGGTACTGCCATGAGGGCAGGGGACTGGACTCAATGGCCTCTCGAGGTCCCTTCCAATCCTAGTATTCTATGATTCTATGAATAGTCAATTAACCTCATGAATTCTTATTGGTTACTCGACTATTCTATAGTTCTGGGGGTGGGGCCAGCAGCCAGTGCCTTCTGGCCCCAAGCCTGAGGATCCCCCCCTCGATCTGTGCTGCTGCCTCTATATCAGAGGCAGCAGTATGGGGTGCCAGTTTAAAACCAGCTCCCTTTGCAAACTGGGTGGCAGCAGCTCCTGTCGGGGGGGAAGGGTTGTTTGAGCTCCCAGACTCAGGGTAAGTCCAAACTGAGCCCAGCTGCCCACTTGCCTGGCTCCTGATACACTTTAAATGCAGAGCAGGTAGGTCCTGGACCCAGCACAAGCTGGAACTGAATAAGGATGTTAAATTTTGATTAATTTACTAGTTGAGTAGTCGATGGAATTTCCATCGACTACTCAACTAGTCCATAGGCACTTCTGCATTCCTCTTTTGAAAAATACAAGATCTTGTGCATTTAAAAATGGAAGTGCCTGCATGAAGCTTGGGGTCAGTGGGGGACTGAGATTTCCCAGCTGACCCTGGGCTCCATGTGGTGCTGTCGCTTTGAAATGCCACATGGAGCCCGGGATTTGATCCTGGGTTCTGTGGAAATGCTGCACAGAGCCCGGGCTGATCCCACCTCCGTGCAGCATTTCAAAGCAGCAGCGCAGCACAAAACCCAGGATCAGCTTTGAAATGCTGCCGCGGTGCTTCAAAGGAGCAGCGCTGCATGTAACCTGTACCCAGGACTCCGTGCGGCACTGCCACTTTGAAGTACCCTCTCTTTCCGCCGTCCCCTTTGCTGTCTCTATCTGATAGAGTCAGCAAGGGGGCAGGGGAAGCGATGAGTCGACTTTGCTTTGCTTATCAGATAGTTGACCAGTCCTTAACATCCTTAGGACTGAGCTGGGCTGCTGGCCAGTCTGCTACACAGTTTACTAGGGGAAGGTTGGCAACCCTAGCCCCTGTTAGGAATCAGTTCTCTAAGTTAGATATTTATTTTCTTCTATTTAATTGATGTTCCCACCACTACAAAACTTTTTTAAATATATATTTGTTGAATTTGAGTTTTATTATGCAGTCTCACTTTCTCAGCTTTCATGATATGACTCCTTACAGAGGTTCATTTTCTCGGTAGTCAAAAGACCAGTATCTTCTACACAGTGTACTGGCAACTGTGAATAATAAGTCATTTTTCTTCACTCACATCAGAAGACATCCCTGAGATAAAGCTGCAATGAGATTTACAAGAAATGCTGCCTCCTTGTCTAGCTCCTGTTACTTTTTATAAAAAATATTTTGGCTATTCTTACATAGGCATATGTTTTCATTCAAGCTAAAGTGTGCAAGAGCTGAATATAACTTTAATATGTCTGTAGCACTCTTAGTAGGAAACTTATTTTTCTGGACTTCCAGCTAGCATTCTACGTAGTTTTAAAGCAATAATCTACTGATGCAACATATACAGAACTCTTATTGACATCACTGGGAATCTTACACAAAGACTCATGGGAGAAATAAATAGACCGTATACTTTACAGAAGATGGAAAGAATCCTCAGTGGGCAACCTCCCCCCCTCCCTTAATATCTATATCTATATATATATATATACACACACACACACACACACAATCTTGGGTCATACTAAGAGTACACATAAGTAGCTTATAAGTGATCAGTAATTGATTAGTATGTATTGTGATCAGTTCTTATAGATTGTTATGGATTCCAACAAATCAATAGTTTTCTTGTAATACCTGTACCTCTGTTTGATGTGCTTAACACATACTGTTATGTAACGTGTGTGTGTGTGTGTAACACCTATTAATCAATTCCTAATATTGCATAATGTAATTATAAATGTAACTTCAATATAAAGTTGACCTAATCTTATAACCTGTCCACAATATAGGTCCAGCCCTATAGATTTACACTGGGCTTAAACTTAAGCATTTACAAAGTGGATTTAATATGAATAAGCCAAATATTGTAAGTCAATTGAATTTATGTATCTAAAATGATATAATATTCAAAAAATTAGACCACATATACTTTTTTTACATGTGGTTTTATGTTGACTGTTTACAGTTATCAAAATATTTGTTTAAAATGCCTCCAAACTTTCAGTAATTTTAAATGCCTCTAAACTTGCAATAATTTAAAATATAAACTATGAAAGCATAGGCTCAAGAATTAAATAGATTCTGAAAATTAAAAGCATCTGTACATTTATTGCTTTCAGTTGAAAAGTTCAGCAACATAGAGTCTATTAACATACATATTTGATAACCAAATTCAGGATACATCAGGAAGTACCAGAGTTTTACTAATATATGGGCAAAACAAATATATCCTTAAAATATACGCAAAGTATTAGACATATAGAGTATTTATGGAATATTGGAATCTGTATAATTCTTAATCATAATGAACTCACGTTGACTAGAGTACTTTGTAGTTGCTCAGGCACCATTTGTTTTTCTGGCAGTAATTATTGCATAACTTCCTGTTTCTATCCTGGTTGTATTGATGGAGCCTGCTATTAAGTTGATTGATCAAAGTAAGCTACCTCTTGGAAGTTTCAAGTCAAGTCTTGAGTTGTCTAAAATGCAGCTGATAAAATACTATCCATTGGTGCTGACAAACATTTTATAAGAAGCAAGAAAACTGGCAGCTGTACATCTACAGTTTTTATGTAACCATTATGCTGTGACTGTCAAGCAAAATCTCTGGTCTAGAATAGGGATGTTAAGGGTTAACTGGTTACCCAGTAAGCATTGCCTTACTGGCATGCTTACTGGGGTAACCTATTAACCAACTCCCTGCCCAGCTAGAGCAGACCGCCACCTGTGCCATGAGTGGGAAGCTGCTCCAGCCCAGCAGAGCCCGCTGCACCCCAGGCAGGAGCACTCCAGACCAACCAGGCACACGATGACGCAGTGGCCAGTTTAAAATGTTAACCACTTTAACGATATGTTTAATGAGATTTTTTACATCCTTCTTGCAGGAAGTAGTAGGATTTGCTTATTTTACTTGATAGATGGAGTGTTGGCTGGAGGGAACGTAGAATTCTCATGTGGCACATGCTGAAGAGTTTCTTTCCCCCCTTCTAATTAGCCTTGCTCAGAACCCATTGGGATTCAGGCAACAATTTGAAGATCTCATGTCACATTCCACTTTAAATAAGCAGCCATACAAACTTCAAAACTAAATCCAGTGGCTCAGTTTCTGATTCCCAATTGTTCACACGTGCATTCCCAAAATATTGCAGCTTCAAAGAATTTGTTACTCCAATAAGTATTTTACTACTAACCTGCAATTAATTTATTCTGTATTCAGAGTAAAAAGCTCAAATATCTGGGAGAAACTAACAACTGATTTAGTCAAGAAAGTTGGAATAAAATATATAGATTTTTAATTTTTACTTTCATTGCATTACAACTGATAGACAATAAAGGACATTGACAGAAAGTGCTGCAGCTATTAGAGATTAAGATAAAATCTAGGCATTACTGAAATGGGAGTTAAGACACGTGATTTCTATTCCCTTCTCTGCCACTGACTCACTGTACTTAAGTAAAATAACCTCTCTGCGTTTCAGATTCAGCATTTGTAAAATGAAGATAATATATGCCTGTGTGTCATGAGGCTACTGAGAAGTTTAAATACCTGATCCTGCAAAATCTTCCATGTATGAAATTCTTATTGACATCAAGTGAAGTGCTGTACATGGAGAGCTTTCAGGATAATATTCATAAAGCACTTTAAGATCGCTGATTGAAAGAAGATGTAGAAGTACTAATTATTAAGAAATTCTAAACCTAAATCTTTCAACTCATTCTTCAGCTACAAAAAAAGGGACAGTATGATAGCACTGAAAAAGTGAGATTGGGGAAAATTGACAAGAAAATTAAGAAAAGGCTGAGGGAGAGTAAAAACAGCCCAAATTTGATTGGCTAATGCTTTAGATTTTGATCTAAGTTAATTCTAGCAAGAATCTGAAAAGTTACATACATTATTTTCTTAAAAGTATAGTTTGACCAATATATTAAAAAGTATAGTTTGACCAGTATATTTCATGCATCAAATAATATTGTAGTTGAAGTGTTAACATTCTCTCTGAGAACAACTTGGAAAAGATTGTGTGAGTACTGTTTTACAATACAGATTTACTGCTGCTGGGAATGAATAAGCCTCTGAACCTGCTCCCATTGAGGTCAATAACAAAACTTCTATTGACTTCAGTAAAATCAGGATGGGGTCTAATCTACCTACTGTACATACAGCAGAAGGTAACAGCATCTGAACAACAGATTTTTCTTGACATCTACTTTTCTGCAGATAAATCTTTCTACTGCTTCACAGCTTGAAATAACTCATTACCATTTTAAAAAGTGCTGAGCTCTTTATGAGAACATTGACCTGCCCTTTTGGTGAGGTTAAGAAAAAGTTACATGTGATAGGAATTATGCTCCCTGAAAATAATTTTTATTTTCCTTTGGCTTTTATTTCAGTTGTGGGAACCAGCTGCTTGAAAGAGTGTGGGAAGCTGACTTGGAGGCCTGTCAGCTGTTGATCCAAGAGTTTCAGCTGAAAGAAGCAGTTTGCTGTGTTTCTGAGGGAGAAGAGTGCCAAACAGATGAGATGGATGCTACTGCTGATGACTGTTCTGACACTGAGAGGGGAAAAGAAATCCACTTTCCAAAAGAGACAGAGTGGGGCACTGTTCCATGCTCCATTGCTCAAACCAAAAGCTGTGAATTAAAAGAGGTATCTTGAGTTTCTTGCAAATTGTTGACTTGAATGATGTCATTGTTTTTCATTTTGAGAAAGAGGGTTAAGGGTCGGCAAAGCAGATTAAGAATTAACTTTAGATTTTGGCTTCAAATAAGGACAAAAATAAATAGAGCTTTATGAAAGCTCTCTCAATCCTTTTTCCTTTAACCATCAGTCTTTTTAAAAATATGAAAGAAAAATATGTATATAGGGGTTTTTAGGGAGAAAATATTCTCATAGGGTTTTTTGGGGTTTAACACAAATTATCAACCCTGTCTCTCTCACTTGCATCAATTTCATGTTAGTTTGATTCCATCGACTTTTTATTCGTGATTTATTTCAGCATGAGGAAGAGGAGAAGCAGGATCCCTACTCTCAGTGGAATAGTCTAAGTCTTTTCAGTTCAGATGCTGGCAGATTTCCAATTTGCATGAAATATTAAAAGAAAAAAATGAGGAGGCTTAAAAGGGCTTGATATATTTCTTTTAATTTTTGGATTTGCTTTGGCATTTCTGTCTGTCTTAGATATTCACTACTATCCTGTAAATATTTACCAGCATTACAAGAATAACTAAGCTTCTTAAGAGTCAGCCCATCCAACAGAGCCATGTAATGTGACCAAAAAACCATCCTCATCCCTATGATATGCATTGTTGTTATTTTTTTGGAATTTTGTTGACAAAAATTAAATGTGTGCTTAAAAGCACTTAGTGTTAACAGCCATTGAACTCTGGACCAGATAGAAAATTGATATTTAATTGTGCATTTGTATTGACTGAGATTTAGGAGAAGGCAGGCCATTACCCTACTGTAAATTCCCTTCTGGCCTAGTAAAATTCTAATCTCAATCAGGCTGTGCATGGTAATTTCAACCTTTTGTAAAGTAAAATATTTTACATAGCTAGACCATTTGTAACACGGGCATTTTCATCCTAAATGGCCAGCTGTGGTTTTAATTTTATTTGCTGTTCTTGGTGAATCTGCAAAGAGAATGCCAGCAATTCTGTTGCATGGGTAATGCTCGACTCTTCCAAAAGTGTAACTGAGATTTGGGGTTGATTGTGACTTATTCTGCTACAGTCACAGTCAAAGCTAGTTGAGGCAAATTCCAATCTTAGTTGCAGCAGCATAAATCTGGATCAACTCAATTGAAATCAACCATATTGCTCTGGAATTACAAACAAGTAGTTTTATGGCAGTTTAGAGTAACAAAAATATGTAATATCAAGAGGTTTTGTGGGTAAAACCCACTTCCTTGGATGAATTGGAGTGGAAATAACAGAAAACAATGTATCAGAAGACGTACCTGTCAATAGTAGGACCCATGTTAATAAGGGTAATTAAGTCGGCTGGAAGTGTGTCATTAACACGAGTCCTACAATTGACAGCTACTACTTCTGCTCTTATTTTATAGATAGATATACATACACACTAGGGATGTAATAGTGTAGTCGATTAACTGATTAACCGATAAGGATAAGCTTATCAGTTAATCCTATAGACTACACACATTTCTTATCCCCCTCCCCCGCCCCGTTAGTAAGTTTTTTAGCTGGCTGGCCAACAGACTGGCTCAGTCCTGGCTTGCGCTTAGTCCAGGACCTGCCCCCGCTGCAGCTCTGCATTTAAAGCGTATTAGGAGCCGGGCGGACAGGCGTCCCAGCTCACATTGGGTCCAGGACCTTAGACCCCCCATCTCCCAGACACGAGCTGCTGCTGCTAGCCGGCGCTGCTGTCTCTGTATTAGAGGCATCAGGCAGCTGGTCCTGCAAGGCAGCAGGTTTTTTAAGTTGTGAGCAATATTGTCTTTGTTGTAAAAGACTTCTTTGGAGCAGAATCAGTGCAAGAAGTCTCCTAAATCTCACATGTTAGTATGGTATCAAGTTCTGTGATGAGGCAGAAGTTCAATCCCATTAAAAGTAGATAATTCAGCTGTAGTAAAAGGCAGCCTTGATAAATTGGTGACGTTGTGGTGTCACATAGTATCATTTGGTTGGTCCTGGAATAATGGTTTATCTTAGAAGTAATGTTCTGTGGGTTGTGGATTTGTTCTATTTATTTTTTGTGTGTTGGATGGTTATCATTAGGGGTTTTTTAATAATTGCTTTCAGTTTCTTATATGATCTCCAGATACGTTTCCTGTTTTTATTTTTCAGAATAGGAGAGCATGTGATGATTTCTTGTTTGATGTGGTCCCTTCTGGAATATCTGAGGTGCTAGAGATGGTTCCTCAGTTTTCCTGAAGTCCTTCTGCAGAGCTCTTCAGTATGTTTAGAGTTGTATTTAGTTAAGTGATCAGAGGATTATAGATGGTGAGTCATCTGGGCATCTTTCTGAATTTGCTCAGGTCATAGAGGACACTTAAGTTTGGCTTCCTTTTCTACATGTGGAATTTTCATTCTGGACAGTAACATTTCATATCTTCAGATGTATTTTGCAATATTGTGGTAGCTGTGTTGGTCCCAAGGTATTTGACACACAAGATGGATAAGGTAATTTATTTTATTGGACCAACTTCTGTTGGTTAAAACAGGCAAGCTTTCAAACTTCTCCAGAGCATTACTTGGAAAGCTCAGAATATCATAGCTAAATACAAGATGGAGCAGATAAGGAGTTACATGTTGCCAGAGACCATTCAGTGTAAAGTGGACAGTATACACCTCTACGGTTATATGATAAAGGAAGGTTAGCGGGTTACAGATTGTGATAAAGAGCTATAAATTCAGTGTTATTATTCAGTTCTCAGGATTTTTTTAGTCTAGGAGAGTTATGAATCTAAGTTCTCAGGTTCATCTTTTTAAAGTGTTCCCTGCCCTCCCCACCAACTCCACTGCTTCCCCCTCCCCCCCCGGCTCATTCCTCACAAACAGGGAGGAACTAATAGGGGAAGTGGAGGTAGGTGACAATCTGGGAAGCAGTGATCATGAGATGGTAGATTTCAGGATCCTGACCAAAGGAAGAAAAGAGAGTAGTAAAATACACACCTTGGACTTCAAAAAAGCAGATATTGACTCCGTCAGAGATCTGATGGGCAGAATCCCCTGGGATGCTACATGAAGGGGAAAGGAGTCCAGGACAGCTGGAATTATTTTAAAGAAGCCTTATTGAAGGCACAGAAAGAAACTATCCCAACGCGTAGCAAGAGAGGCAAATGTGGTAGGAGACCGGAATGGCTTACGAGGGAAATCCTTGGTAAACTTAAGCACAAAAAGGAAGCTTACAAAAAGTGGAAACTTGGACAAATGACCAGGGAGGGGTTTAAATGTATAGTTCGACAATGCCGGGGGGTTATCAGGAAGGTGAAAGCGCAAATGGAATTTCGACTGGCTAAGGATG
>CM057847.1:69221539-69253265 GCA_030068395.1 Apalone spinifera | reverse complement strand
ATGACCTTCTGAGGTCTCTTCCAGCTCTATGGTTCTATGATTCTATGAATGTGTAATATCCTGTGGCCAACACAGCTACCCACAAGACTGAAAACAAATTTTCCCACAATTTTCTCAATTGCTCCCCAGATAAAGGTGTTGTGTCCCAATACTGCCTGCTTCCTACATTGACCAAGTGATTAGGTGCTTCATTTCGTTTTAGAAAATCAGGCCAAGATACACATCTGAGAGAAATTAAACTGCCTACAATGGTAATCTCAGGGCTGGTTCAGCTTCAGTTCCACTACCTTAGCTTTCCAGAGTCCTGTGTTCTGCTGGTGCCTTTCAGTCCATTTTAGAGGTCTTAAGATTGCCCCCATATCGCTCCTTTAAATAAAATGTTTATACATATG
This sequence comes from Apalone spinifera, assembly GCA_030068395.1. Lineage (NCBI taxonomy): Eukaryota > Metazoa > Chordata > Testudines > Trionychidae > Apalone > Apalone spinifera. Next base: position 69,252,873 of record CM057847.1, on the reverse strand, counting down.
CCCTTAGCTTAACATTACTGCATATTTAAGATTGTTTTTGTGGAGTATAACATTTGTACAACATTTTTCATCATTAGTTTTGTAGTTTAGAGACAGTAAAATAACAGGTTAGTAGCGTCTGAACAAGAATATTGGGCAGTGTGCATCTAGTGAGAGAAGGCATTGAATGTATCATTTGCAAGCACTCCTAGCAGCCAGTTATGGCGTGAAATATTAAATAAAAACAATATACCTTTCTATAGCCCTGGAAGTTTTTGTTTGAGAGAAAGAGAGAGAACTGGGTAAAGGAAAAAAGCTAGTCCTCTGATCTGTAAATGCACTTATTTGAGAGATCTGGCATCTCTTTTCCAGCATTTACACTCTATCATAATGCATAACTGTAGAACTTTTGTGGTTGTTTAAAAATAGCTCTGTCTATGGCAAAATAAGTTGTATGTCTTTTACTCTTTCATTTGACCACAGAAAGGGTTTTAAGGTATCTCTTAGGCAACAGCTTAATGACGATAATTAATTTATCAAACAAGGGATGGAAGTTATAGATCCTCACTTAAGGAAGAATGTGTATTTTCCAAGGTATTTGATGGTATTCTTTGAGTCCTTATAGAACCATGATATGATACATATCTTGATAAGATTGAGCTCATTTTTATGGGGAACAACGAGAAGTCCTGTGGCACCTTGTAGAAGACTAACAGATTTATTGGAGCATAAGCTTTCGTGGGCAAAGACCCACTTCATCAGATGTATGATTTTTATGGGGATGATTCCCCTTTAGCTACCTTACCTCTCTTCTAGTTTATGGGGTATCAAAAGAGGAGTGATAGCCTTTAGAGAATATTAACTGCTTTCCAAAAGAGAGGAAAAGAGGCATCATTTGCTTTGTTTTGAGCTAACAATTCTGCTAGCTCCAATCTGCAAGAGGATAAAATAATGTGCAAACACACACACACTTCTCATACGTTGGCTTTACATAGCCTGGCAATTGATTCACTTTATATCAAAATGTTTTGAGTGAGGATTTGAAGGCTGCTTCATACATTTTCACTTTGTCATTTATCGTGTTACCTCTGACAAAACATTATTGTGAACTGGGTGTATTATAAATAAGATTTCATGACATACAATTAACTTTTGTTCATAAGTTTCATTAAAACTTAAAATTATTCATATGCAAAATGAGTTGGAAACAGGAGAAGGGGAACATTCAGTCATTCAATATTCTTCTGGATTTGATCCTTGACAATAGTTACTTTTTTTTTTTTAAATAAGATATATCCTCAGTAGATCAGAGAATCACATTCTCAATCACGATCATTCAGGTTCTTTATGCTTTGAAAGTTCCAGATATCTCTTCTGTGTTATCATAAGTAGGGATGTAAAATCCTGTTAATTAGTTAATTGGCTAAATGTTAATTTTAACCGGTTAACTGATTAAACGGGGACAGATGAGGGAGTGGCCGCTCTATCCCACTGGCTGGGCTGGAGTGGCCCCAATGCTGCAGGCAGGGGCTGTTTCAGACTGGATGCTTCCAACCCCACATATACTGGAAGTCAGCAGCCTCTCACGGGGCAGATGCAGCAGCTGGTGGGGGAGGCATTAAGGATGATGCTTATCAGTTACTCAAGTACATCCCTAATCATAAGTTTATTATCTGACAGCAGTCCCTATATAGCCTTAGCTGCAGTTTTTAAGACAGCTGGGGGGTTTTTATAGTTGTATTTATACTGAAGACTCAGTGATCTTCACAAATACTATTCTCTTTTTAACCTGCTTATGTAGAATTCAGAATTAAATATACTGTGTTTAATGTAGAGATTATAAAATCCCATTTAATTAGTAAACTGGTTAAACATTAAGCTTAACTGGTAACTGATTTAATGGGACTGGGCGGGTAGAGGAGCTGTTCCAGCCCATTTAGCCTGGGAGTCAGCAGCCCCCCTCACTGCTTCTGGACCCCATTTCCCCATATGAAGCTGCTGACTCCCAGCCCATAGCAGGCTGTTCCCAGGTAATGGTTAACTGTTACCCGGTAAGCATCACACATTAAAGGTGAGGTTCACATCCCAGTTTAATAGGACAATAAATTCCTCTGAAAATTGCCAAAACACTCCTGTGATGCCAATAGATTCAAAATAACTATATTGAATAAGCTTCCCCTGCAAAACCAACTGCAGAGCTGGGGAAACATCTACAACCCCTCACAGCCCTGCTGGTAGGAGCACCTTTATTTTTTCCAGATCTAAATCACAAGCTATCAGCCAAAACAATCCTGGAACAGTCATAAACACATGACAATAAATGGCATCCCACTGGAACTACCAATAGCTAATCAGTATAGCAGTCGTCTTTAACTTGTTTGAGAAAAGCCATAAACCACACTAACCAGTCTGAACCAAGCCAAAGAACTCTGCACCAGACAGAGCCAAGATAGAAGAACCATACCCAAAGTTCCTAGAATCTATCAGGAATTAAAACTAACTTGGTGGAATTATGTAAAACAACCTGCAGCTATGTTTAGTCTGAAGGAACCAAACTAGAATCATAGAAATTGAGCGTAATTCTGCGATGGTCCCAGTGGGCCTCAATTTGTTACTTAAAATATTTTATAGATCTAAATTGATTCCAAGTAATTTTATTCTGGTTACAAATGGATGAGGTTAGGGTTTTTTTCATAGTTTGTTTCTTGGTAAATTCTGAATTATACCAGAATTTTACCCAGGCTTGTATGCAGTAACACTTCATTTCTCTTAAAGTATTAGCCTCAGTACATTGTATCTCTCCTTGCATGTCCTTGCTTTAGCTTTTGTTTGTTGATATTTTTCTTGTAAGCAACATCAGAGACACTGCTGGTAACTAATATCTGTGTAGATTACAGTGTGTTAAAACTTCCCTATCTCCTGGTACCTCTACAGTCATGTAAACCCATGAACCTTCAGGTTTCATTTCCTGACCTGTCCTTTTTTTCTTCTTCTTCTTCTGGCATTCTCTGCAGTGTTCCCCCTTTAACCTTATGAAGGAAGGAAACACCTACTAGATTTCAAGAAAATTCAGGTGATTAAAGTTACAAGGTAAAAAACAAAATGCAGTAGTAGTACCTATGGTAAACCAACAAGTTTGGTAGCTACCGCATCCGACATTTGTAGCATGTGAATAATTCCTTCTTAGTCTTGAAATTGTGTTCAGAGTAGAGATCAGGTTGCCAGTTTCTCCACCAGCTGTGCTATTAATTTTGAGCAGGTCACTTTTCCTCTCTACTTCAGTTTTCCCCTCTGGAAAGAAGGTTTGTAAAGCGCTTTCAGATTCCAGTTGAAAAGGTGCTATATAATTACACAGCATTTTGTTTGATTAGCTATGTTTGAAATAGTAATAATCTGTGATATTGAAATGGACTGTAACTAAAAAGAAATGACAACAGTATACTTTTAAAATGACAAATACATTAAAAATTAAGTCAGAACTGTATGTGGTATAGCTTTTCTCAGAATTTGGTGACCGCAGTCTGTAATATGGCCTTTGTCAGTAAGATGCACCATATTACCACAGATTAAAGTACCCTCTGATCCAGGAAGTAAATGTGCTAGATGTAAAGGGCAACGCTTGTAGAAATCTAAACAAAATGTACTTTCATATTAGTTTAATTAAATATTGTATTTGTAGAGATTCAAAAATCATTTGGGGACTTTAAATTTATCTGTCTTAAATGTCAACATTGAGCATCAGTGAAGGTCAGTGTTTGAGTATGTTTTCTATATCCTTAATCCAACCTTCAAAGGGACTCTGTAACAACAAGCTTGTATACAGTGGTTAGATCGCCATTGTACAGTCAACAGACTACAGTACTTCTGCCCATTCTGAGCATAAGGAAATACTAAGGAGTGTCAGATACAACTGTGTGGTATCTCTGGATAAATGCTAGCTTTTTAATAAAAGCATCTATATATCATAAAATTGAATCCTTCCAAGAACATGAAACATAGCGCTCCCCCCCGCCCCCAGTAAATAAAAAAAACGCACTAACCAACAAACAATCGAGAGAGTTAATGTTGAGTTTTCAAGCAACCTTCCCTTCTTTTTAGAGGTAGAGTTCTAAAAATGTTCACCAAGAACACTGGTTTATAATTTGTTTCCTATATGCAGGCCTCTGATTCTGTGTGTTGCTTTGTCAAAATACTAACTGTCACTCCAGTCGTGCAAAGGCTACAAATAATGTACACTTTCATTACTTTCCCCAACTGCCCTTCAGCCTAGTCATTTAAATGTTTTCTAATTTCTTGTATCATGGTAGAAGAGTGTCTTGAGAGAGGTATTAAAGAAGATTGTAACCTTATGGATCACTTCAGAGAAGTCTTCCATGCCTATAAAAGTATCTGTATGGATTGACTATAGTGCCTGTGTGGGACATCAGTGGGGCTTTGCACTGGCACAAGGGTGTACTGATGCAGTGTCATGTAGAGGAGTGGGGCATACAGTCTTAATTTATGAATTAGGATTTATCAGCTGTCCTTTGTGCAGTGCATTGAACAAATACAACTAATAGTCTACATTTTACTGCTCTCATTTTTTCAGCTAGTTACAGAATATCCAGAATGTCTTAAAAAAATGTAGAAATAGTTTTGCTTTCCATGTCCTTTTTGAACTTATACCATTTTTATAAACTTGAGAAGATTCCACCTCAATGCCAGATCTCATCTCCTAGTTTTCAAGATGATATTCTTTTGCGTATAGATATCGGTGGGGAGGGGTGGACCATAAATCAGGTTTATTTGTAACAGAAACCGTAGCCTTAAATGTGGCCTGGCTGCCAATGCATAAGCTCCATGGAAATTAGCTTTCAGGTCTCCTTTGATTTCTATACTCTTTCTTTATATTTATGCCACAAAAAAGTGTAACAGTTTAACTTGTGTAATTTGTTACTGTGCAATACTGCTGCTATACAATTACATTAAAATCCTAATGTTTATACATAGTTTATCTTATTACATATCCCTAACAGGTTGTCGAGGATATTTCATTTGGTGAAAATGATCATTTGTATGAGGTAGGTGCTTTCTAGATAATATAAGAGGATTGGGGGAAATTGTGCTAACTTCCTGGGATTCCTTTAAAAAGGATACATTTTTAGATGTTACCTTTGGGCATAAATTGCAGAATAGAGAGCAGATAATTAGGAAAGTAAGGCCAAGACCAAAATTAAGTGACCAATCTTTCTGCCATTGAAGATAATGGGAAAATGCAAACTGACTTCAGTAGAAGCATGACCTAAGGCAGTGGTTTTAACACAGATGTGTTAATGCATCAGAGACACAGACAGCTAGTGGTAATTAGTTTACTCTAGTGTAGACAATAATGATATTTTAACATGGAGCAAAATCATAATGCTTGTTTCCTCACCTTCCTGTACCATACTTTTTTTCTATTTGAATCCCTTTGAACAAATTGTTTTTCCTTTTATAAGTATATAAATGTTGGGAATATAGATATTCAATATAAATGTTATCTGGATAAAAATCCTGGATGTTTCTCATCTTTTTTGGTATCTTGTTTTGGTATCTTTATTTTGTAAATAAAGATGTCAGATCCTATAGTTTGTATCTCTGAGAAAAGCATATAACGAAGTAGTTCAAGATGCTTTTCGTGTCAAAAGTAAATGGGGAGACAGCCTATTTTTTGCTATAAACTGAGTGGTCAGATAATAAATCCATAGTTACACTTATACTGCTTTTAGGAGTAGTATAAATATACCACTGCCCAAATCCATACTAGGATACCTTGGGCTGAATCTTGCATATTGAAAAAGTTGAATTGATATGCACCACTTTCAGTAAGCAGACAATTACACAGGAAGTAAACCTTATTTCATGTTCTGTAGTAGTATATATGAGTATATGTGCCCTGTGCTGCCCAGCCATGCAAATTCAAAAAAGAACTGCGACTGGGGTGCAATATGGAGTAGCAATCTGGACAAGTCACTACTCTGCATTACTGCCAGTGAATCTAAAGGCTAAATAGAAGCTGGAAAAATCCAATCAAAGTATTCTACATCAATACACCAACTCAAATTATTGTCTGTGTGGACAGGCAGAGTGAGAGAAGATCATGGCCAAATGAGATTACACATGCCAGAGAAAATCCATCTGTGCATAATGGATACACAGAAGAACCTTTTGGGCGGTGAATGTCATCTAAGCAAAAAAAAGAGCTCAAGAAGATAGAAACTGCCTCTCGTGCCATGGGCCTCAGCTGTGAATCAGGACAAAGCAATGCATATGCCTCTGAACAATGCTGACACACAAAAGGAGTACATAATCCCACAGGCACCAAGACACAGAAAACACCTGTTGTCAGGAAAGAATGACAACAATGGTACATGGATAGTGTCCAGTCATCAGCCACAGGCAGCTGCCAAGATAGCACAGTATTTACAAGACAGTACAGGGAGCATATGGCCTGAGACATAGAATGTAAACACCTCCAGCAGACTTGTACACAGCAGTGATACAGAAAGCTGTAGGACAGTTGCAGGATCATGGTGACTAGACAGAGATACAAAAGGGAATTACGTATACTATGAGTCACCTGCAAATGATACCCAGATGGATGTGCACACCAGAAGGGAGTTACTGGCCCAATGTAGATCATCACTTGCAAGCCAGTAGATGACATTACCCGCAGGAACATGTCAGAACAGAAACTGGAATTATCCCATGTACATAAAGGAAGTCTGTATAGTAATAGTACATGTGCATATTCAAATGTCTGCTCAGTCCTGAGATACTGTCATTCAGACAGGAGAAAGAATACAGATAACAGATGGAAACATGTTCTCTCACAGCTCATGGCAAGATGTTTGAATGCTGGAGGACAAGGGAAAGACCTACTCCTGCTTGGATGCTCTTTTAGGAGCATTCTTCAGCAACTCTAACAGGGGAAATGTGAGGGGACAACAATCAGGATTGCAGCATGATTTTGGCATTAACATACCCATATGCCACAATATCCAGTGTTGGTACCATTGCAGAGAAGGTGGGGCGATAGATAAGTTAGAGCAGTGGTTCCCAACCTTCTTTTACACCAGGGACCAGCAAACTCATTCACACACTTTTGGTGGACTGGTAATATTTTATTTGCATATTTATTATGCAAATAAGATAGGAACTATGCAAATAAAATGTTACCGGTCCACCAAAAGCCCCGGCCCCCAGAGCCCGCAAGTGCCAGTCCTACTCTCTAGAGCCCCCCACTGCCAGCCACTGACCTCAGGGCCAGTTTTGTTCAACATCTTTATTAATGACCTGGATGAGGGGATGGATTGCACCCTCAGCAAATTTGCCGATGACACTAAGCTAGAGGGAGAGGTAGATATGTTGGAGGGTAGGATAGGGTCCAGAATGACCTAGACAAATGAGAGGATTGGGCCAAAAGAAATCTGATGAGGTTCAAGTGCGGAATCCTGCACTTGGGGTGGAAGAATCCCAAGTACTGGTACAAGCTGGGGACTGACTGGCTAAGCAGCAGTTCTGCAGAAAAGGACCTGGGGATTACAGTGGATGAGAAGCTGCATATGAGTCAACAGTGTGCCCTTGTAGCCAAGAAGGCTAACAGCATAATAGGTTGCCATAGGAGGAGCATTGCCAGCAGATCTAGAGAAGTGATTATTCCCCTTTATTCAGCTGTGGTGAGGCCACATCTGGAGTATTGTGTCCAATTCTGGGCCCTCTGTTACAGAAAGGATGTGGGCACATTGGAGAGTGTCTAGTGGAGGGCAACAAAAATGATTAGGAGGCTGGAGCACATGACCTATAAGTAGAGGCTGAGGGATTTGGGCTTGTTTAGTCTGCAGAAGAGAAGAGTGAGGAGAAATTTGATAGAGGCCTTCAACTTCCTGAAGGGAGGTTCCAAAGAGGATGGAGAGAGGTTGTTCTCAAATAGTGACAGATGGCAGAACAAGGAGCAATGGTTGAGGTCTAGGTTGGTTATTAGGAAAAACTACTTTACTAGGAGGGAGGTGAAGTACTGGAATGGGTTACCTAGGGAGGTGGTAGAATCTCCATCCTTATAGGTTTTTAAGTCCCAGTTTGACAGAGCCCCAGCTGGGATGATTTAGTTGAAGTTTGCCCTGCTTTGGCTGAGGGGTTGGACTCAATGACCTCCTGAGGTCTCTTCCAGCCCTATAATTCTAAGATATACTCAAGTGCTGACATAGACAAGTACAGTCCCACTATTCATCTTGATGTTGGCCTGCATCCAAACTCTAAGTCACAAAAGCCACACAGCAGGTCAACCAGAGCTTCCCATGATGTGATATTGCTGGAATAGAACTGCCAAACTGTAGTCAGTATTGGGGCACAGCTGGTGTGATGGCCGTACCTAGGTGGTCATTTGTTACCAGTTTAGTAGGGTGATAACTTTACAAATCATATTCTCTGCAGCCCATTAAAACCCCTGATGCTTCTTTGCAGTATCTTTTTAATAGTACAGTAGATTGTAGTCACGTCACTCACAGACCGCAAACATGGTTAGTACAACTCTAGGATTTTTCTTGAGTGGATGCATGTGGCTAGATAACTCACTGTCTGAGTATGTTAGGAGATAATGCCTACATGTGGTTAAGGCATGTATTCAAGTGTCTGTGTGTACACATTCTTTGACATGCATGGACCTGATTCTTCAGAGGTGCTGAATACTAACAGCTCTGATTCATTACATTTGGAGTAGTTGGAAATTAGCACTTCTGAAAATGAAGCCTGAAAAATCTAAAAATAATGTGAAATGTCTGTCAAAGGGAAATCCCCAATCTCCATTTTCAATTACTTCCATTTTTAATGGGTATAAAAGAAATATCCATTCTAATTCAGCCTGGATGAAAAGTGTCTCACTGGACATGCTGTAAAAATACTTTTAGAAGCTTCAGCGGGTAGCCGAGTTAGTCTGTACAGGATAAACTTTAAAAAAAAAACAGATAGTCTGGTAGCACTTTAAAGACTAACAAAACATGTAGATGGTATCATGAGCTTTCGTGGGCACAGCCCACTTCTTCAGATAACCAGAGTGTAGGTTTTTTGTGGTGATAATTTTTATCAGGGGCACAATTTTAATACTTAGAAGACTAAACAGCTTGCTTATTGTTACTGTATATATGTCTGTATTTGAAGGGCCATAGTTTTGGGGATGTATCTGGGGATCTCACTTCTGAGAAGGAGTAAAGAGGAGCTTTGTGGTGAAACTTGTGAACAAAAAGAGTGTGAGAACTACACAAATTCCTATATAGAAACTGCTTAACTAGAATTCAGAGTGGAGAATTCTAGTAGCTGGTTCCCTCCGAAGTTTCCCTCGGGCTAGCTGGCGCTTGTCTGTCTCCACAGTCTTATCTGGTAAAGCGAATGATTTAGAGGTTTTGGGGCCGAAACAATCTCAACCTATTCTCAAAATTTAAATGGGTAAGAAGCCCGGCTCGCTGGTGTGGAGCTGGGCATAGAATGCGAGTGCCTAGTGGGCCACTTTTGGTAAGCAGAACTGGCACTGTGGGATGAACCGAACGTCAGGTTAAGGCTCCCGATTCTGTACTGGAGAAGTTGTCCAAATTTGTATTTATAACTAAGTAGTACTGTATAATGTCTGCCAGTTGGAAGTAGGGATTAAAATGGCATTTAAGAAAATATAATGAACCACAGAAAATAAAATAAGAAACATTCCAATCTTCCCCTATTAAACCCTAGTGTGCTAATACTCTCATGCAGGTGCAGCAACAGCTGTTCTATGCCCACAGCTAAAAAGGGGAAGGGAGGCGAATACGTCTACTTTGCATGAGAAAGCTGAGGAAATCTTCCACCATTGCCACAAATGATCAATCGATCGATCGATCGATCGATCTAGTGTCTTTCATATGCATTTTGTAACTATTTCTGTCTGCTTTAGGAGCAACAAAGATGAAATCCATCAAAAACTATCCCTTCTACACACAATAATATTGCATATCCTCTCATACTGAATCAATGTCTCTTGGAAATAACATTCAGACTGCTGAAAGTGATGTCAGTGCATAACTAGTCAAATCTTGAGGTGCTATCAAAGCGATGTTTGCTTGCAGCGTTGTTGAAACCAGCAAACAGGAGGGTTTGTGTTAGTATATTGAGCTTGAGGCAGAGCCCATTTACTTCTCCGAGCTATTGTTGTGGAGTATACACAGAGCAGATCGTCTCCCAGGAAGAGGTTGGAACAGTTTCCATGTCACCAGCGGTGTTTTTGACTGGCTATATATTCAAGTGCCGATATGTATGAAATATGCTGAAAGGCGCTATTCCCTCTGGGTGTTTTTTTTTAAGTTTAAAAAAGAACTGTTCTCCTTTTTTTAGAAGTAGAAGATTGTGAATTTGTTTTAGAAAATGTAGAACATTCACTTTTATTGTCAATAGGGGTGACTTTCTCAGCTCACGTAAGACAATTCTCAGCACTCTGTCTATTATAACAGGGGTGTTATAATTACCCACCATCAACAATATGCAATAGTCATGCAAGTAAGACATTTTAGAATTAGTGGACCCAGATTAAACTAATTTTTTTAAAGTATTTTATTTTTTTCAATTTTCCTCTGATGTCATAGGTCTAGACTGGGTGCTAAATTTATTACAGGACTCAGTATTAAATAACTGTAATTCTGGATCCGGTTAACTGATTTTTTTAAAATTTTCAGCAGATTTTCTGTACTCAGTGCTGTAATTTGAGGAAGGATGGGCTGCATTAGTCTTATGTAACAGAGTCCCTTCTTTCAATGAAAAACTTGACATAACAGTAGTGTTACTTTTAATGCATCCAAAATAACTATGCGCAATAAATCTATTGATGGAGAAGAAATTGAGTCTTTGGCTAAAATTACAATAGATTTAACTTAGGAGCCTAAATGTTAATGTAGTAGTGGCAAAAGAACATCCTTTTAGTACAATGTTTATTCACAAGGTGAGCATTCAGAATGAGGGGAAATAAACTCAAAAGTTATTTTTGGAAAGTTAATACTTTTATTTGAGTGTCATTGTTCCTTTTTTTAAAAAGGAAGCAGCATAGTGGGTAATGATACACAGGATCAAAGGGGGGAGACAATTGTCAAGCTATGTTGCCTATTAGAATGATGGGGATTTAATTATTCTTGAGGCCTCCAGGTTCCCTGCATCACAAAACCTGTGTGATTTGTCATTGCTGAGCCCAGTTTGTAGTTTTGTGCCTATATTTCTAATCAGTCATCTCAACCTCAAGCCCCTAATTAAGTTTCAGTAAGAGGCTAGATATAAGGCCCTTTTAAAAATATTTTTCTCAATGTTTTATTTTAAAAAATGCATTTGATGGGGAACACGTTTAAGCTAATTATATACAAGTCTGAGGTACAGAGCACCTAGCTACACCGTTCAATATACAAATCAACAACATGTCATTTTGAATGCTCTTTTTACTTTACAAAAAAGAAAAAGAGAGGGAGAGAGGCTAAATCAACACAGCTTTTCCAATTATTTATATTTTGGGGATTTGCTTGCTGTTGTTTTAACACACTGAACAGGTTAGTAGACCAATGTTGTATTAATTGTTTATAGGCTAACTCCTGCACCTGGTGCTTTACTAGTGAGACACCAGCTGGAGCTGTTCAGCCTGCTTTGACTCTGTGCCTACCCAACACTGAGAGAATCAAACATAAAGCTCCCTCCCTCTTAGAACTGACCATTGAGAGATTCTGCAGCTAAGCAGCCTGTCCTGTCCCTGGAGGCAGATCAAGCCTCATTTCCATATGGTTACTGGAGGATAGGGCCAGGGTGACAGGCTGGAGCAGCCCGGCAAAAATACTTTGAACAGACGAATCAGTGGATTTGTATAAATGTTGTAATTGTTAATATTATGAATTATAACAGCAAGAGGGTCTCCGCTAACAGAAGAAAAAACTCAATCTACAAAAAATAGTTGATCTTGAAACATTTCATGATATTTTTCCTCATATCTTTCTCGTCTCCTAACCCAGTGTTTCTCAACCTTTTTTTATAAAGTACCCCCTTTAAAAAAAAGTACCCCCCACTACCTACAGTTTTCAGACCCACACAATTTTTTTCTACCATTGCAACGAATGCAGGCTATGAAGTGCAGGCAATGAAGTGTTTGGGTGTAAAAAGTACAAAAATAATAAAGTGCTGTAAAACTTAAAACCAAAATTCAGTTTTCTCCAAATTTCATTTGTCTTGACGTACCCCCCCCGACCTCTCTCGAGTACCCCTAAAGGTACTCATACCACTGGTTGAGAAACACTGTCTAACCTACCCCACAAGAGCAGGTATTAAAAGAGTTATGGATTAGCTTGAAACAAGGTTAAAATGCAGTCAGTCAAAAATTATTTATAAACACAGGTCCACACTCTTACCCTTATTTTGGTCCATTCCTCATTTGAATAGCTGAATTACAATTCTTATTTCCCTTGTTTATTTTTTGTATTATAGTAGCACTGAAAGCTGTCGTGTAGCAGGTTCTTTTGACCACGGTCTTGCGCGTATTACCCATACTGCCACACAAAGCCCCTCACAAGAAAACACAGGCTGCTGAGGCGGATCCAGAGACAGAGCTTGAATTCCCTTGGGTGCTCAGCACAGTTCTCAGTAAACGGAACTGAACTTGGCAAGCACCCAGGGCAGGGGCCTTCAAGCCCCAGCGCAGTCCCCAGTAAACAGAACCTGAACTTGGCAAGCACCTAGGCCAGGAAGATAAGAGTAGGAAAAAAGTTAGGTTAACGAGCACTAAAAACCGGACAAGATAGGAATAAGGGAAATGAGCTGTCATAATACACTAGTTAACAAGCACCTGGAGCAGGGAAAGAAAAAACATAGCTAGCTTTCACGTGTGCCAGTCATGTCTGCATCAGGCACTAACCACAATGCCTTGAGGCAGACGTCATCTCAAACAGGAAGGAATCCTAATATGGTAACGGATATCAAATCATAGTATCAACTGAAGCTGAACCCTAATATGGCACCGGATATCAAAATTATAGTATAAAGCACCCTGAGCCCTAAGCTCGGGGAGGTTCTATATCAAGATAGAAGGCACGTATCGTCCAGCCTGGCTGAGGAGCTGATCACCCGAGGCCGCCTCCCACCCACCGAATCACGAAAAGGGTGTACGAATCCGGAGCATGCTGTGCATTGTTTTTTGTCTGTGTATTGTAATTGTCACTAGGTTTGTAAGTATTGCTTAATATATATCAGCTTAGCAATAGTTAGTTGTATTGTATTAATCATATTGTATAATAGTACAACACCTAGGTCTAAATAAGAACTAGGAGTAAAACTGAGCGGTTGTTAAGTGAATAGGCAGACTAATAACTAACTCCAGCAGCTGTTAAAAAATAATCATAGAAGGATTGGCTACAGGAGGAGTTTTTATTATTGTTGTATTGGTTTTGTTTTATATTCTTTTTTTGCATGCTGCGCTGTCTAAGACAAATCAGAGACAGTGATTTAATATAATCAAATTGTAGTTAATAAAGTTTGTAACTGGTTAAGTGCATTTAAGTCTCGGGCCTTCCTCCTTCATGGCCCCAGTCCCTTGCCACAAAAACCACCTCTAGATAATCCTCGAACCTCTGGTTCATCAAAAGCCTTAAACAAAATCCACGTTGTGCTAGGCACTGTACGTACACATAGCAAGACATAGTCCCTATTTCAACAACTTTACAATTTAAAGACACACTTAGAAGCGTTATACCTAGACACAGAAAGGGTCTATGACTTGCCCAAGGCCACACTGTAGCAGAGCAAGGAAAAGAACCCAGATCGCCTCAGGTCCAGACCAGTGCTTTAATCACAAGCTCATCATCCCCTAAGTACAGCATATGCTGTACGTTCTGACCTCACTTCAAATGTAAATCTGTGTAATTAACTCAGCTGAAGTGTGAATTTGGCACTAAGTAAATGGGTGCTTTTGTCACATGAACTTGAGAACAGTATAACAAAGATGTATCAAAATGTTGTTTTTGTGGATGTGCCAAAAGCAATACAGTCATAGGCTTATTTTTGTTTGGAATCGTAGAAAAAACTAAAGTTCCTTGTCAAACAGATTTGACATCTTCATAATTCCTTTCTGAATGTTCTCTCTTGAACATTTATTGAACTCTTTGCAACACTACAAAGCAATAATGAATCAGAAGAAAATTACTATTATAAGACATGCTGACTAACAAAAATAAGTGAGGTGCTAAAGTGAAGATAAATATACATGTAGTTGTGTTTCTCAGCAGTGATGCAAATGGGTAAGTCAAGCTGGTTAGAATGAAAATCCATAGCAGTTTATTACTTTAATTTCACTTACACTGATGTATGTTAGAGTAAACCTGTTGAACTCATTGAAGTTTACCTAGGGGTTTAGCAGGTATAAGTGATTTGACAACGAAGCCCACTACTATTTATGTATTTGAAATAATTCAGTCCATTGATACCAATATAGTGGTCAGTGTGAACTGCTGGTAGTTGAAAGCATAGCTCTGCAGCTTTTTGTAGCATTACCCCATGTAAGTAATTTAGAAAACTGCCTCTGTGTATAAAGTGTAGATAACACTTTCTTACCTTATCGGGAGACAATTGACCACTAGAACTTTGCCAAATCAACAATCTGAACTGACTATTCAAAGACTGATTCTGTTCTCTTTTTGGCATGAGCCACTTTTTCCATGTTGCACCTAAAAGAAAACCTGACTTCTCCCTCCAATCCCAGAATGACTCAGTGAAGTGGGTTTAGTTAGTGGGTTTCTTACCATGATATAAGGGGCAGAGCTGAAAATAGTGTTCCTTCTTCAAATGTTAGTATGTGAAGTGGGACTCCCCCTCCCCGCCTTGCTATACCTCTTTTCTGGCTGGTAGTTCATGATAGTGAAATTAGAACCCTGCTTTCCTAGATGCTTAGTGAACAGGGTTCTGTATGTTTCAATTTTCATAAGAACAGATCAGAGAGTCACACGAAGTTGGAGGGCCAGTGCTACTCTTCCTCTTAGAAAACATTAAAGGTATGTCTGTACTGCAGGTGAAGGTGTGATTGTAGCATGGGGAGGCATATCCATACTCACTTTAATCTAGCCAGCACAGGTAACAATAGCAGTACAGATGTGGTGTGAGCTTCAGCCAGATTAGTAACCAGAGTACAAGTTCGCCAAGGATCCAAAGTATGTACTTTGGTTGCTAGTCAATGTAAAGCCTATGCCTACACTATTGTTACCTGTACTAACCAGCTTAAGACTGCATCTACAGTATGCACCACTGGCAGTTGATATGTAGTTCATGTCTGGCTGCATGCCATAGTGAAATGCAAGCTATGTCCATGCTGCGGTGTGTAGTTGCACACCAGTGAATGGCTGTAGCAGAGAGGAGTCAATCAGGAAAGTCTGCAGCAGCTTCTGCTGCCATAGTTTCTCCCTGCTGCAGGGAAAGGATCCAGGAACAGGGAGTGGCCAGAGCCTGACCCTGGTGCGGGAATCACTTCTGACAGAGAAGAAAGACTGCAGATGCAGATAACAGGACACCACAGTGCTAACAATTGCAGTGTCAATAGGGAAGCACAGCTTAGGAAGGTAAAGGACCATATAGAGGATGTACTTGGATATGTATCCGCGCCCTTCTGTATGTCTTTACTTGCCTAAGCATTTCCTCATTGGCTACACTGCTATTATACCTTTCTGGAGGGGCTATGTCTATATGATGCAAAAAGAAGCACACAGTGCAGGTTCACCCTAAGGCTGAGGTGGCTATACCTACCAGTGCCACAATCTCACCTTCACTTGCGGTGTTGACAAATCTGCAGAGACCAGTCTCCCTTTCCCCAATAGCACCATTGAATCCCCACTCTGAAATGCTTGGATACACTGCATAGGGGGGAGGGATGGCCTGCTAAACCCAGGGTTGTGAGTTCAATCCTTGTGGAGGCCGTTTAGGGATATGGGGCAAAAAAATTGTAAGGGATGGTACTTGGTCCTGCTGTGAAGGCAGGGGACTGGACTCGATGACCTTTCGAGGTCCCTTCCAGTTCTAGGAGATAGGCAATCTCCATTATTATACTGTATTAAGGACTGCTGGTTTTTAAAAAGAAAAAGAAGCTTAAATATTAGCCATTTCTTTGCCTAGCAGATCATCCTGAGACAGATTTTGTAGAGCATCTCTGTAACAGCACATGGGTCCATCATTTATCTGAAAACTAACTGCCATCAAGTTCATGGAAGTCACATTAAAAGGGTGCTTGGAGCTCTGATTCCTCAGGCAGTCAAAAGAGTAAATAAAGAAAAGCTCTGACATCCTGACTAGCCCGAGGGGTTGAAGTCTCAAGCTAAACCTCAAGTTTAAATCAAAAGCATTGGAAATTCCCTGGAGAGCACCAATAACCAGACAATGTCTGCGGGTTATCCAAGTCTGTCAAGCTGTGCAAACTTGAGGTGTGGCCATGAAAATCAAGAGAGGAAGAATTAAAACTTCCAGTCTAACTGGTACAGAAGAGAGAGAAAATTTCTTCTTGTATACAATGAACAAACAGAGAGGGAAAGATTCTGTTTTTGGTTACTTCAGTGTCCTGGACTGTTGGTTTTATTTGTGATTACATTGAAATAAAGCCGGAAAGACACATTAGGCTCTGGAATGACACAGGACATTGGAGTGGAAAGAGAGGAATAAACTGGGAATTTTCTAAGGAAGCAAACCCCAAATTTTTCAAAATTGGGGGAATCTTGCTTCAGAAATAGGAAATCAATCATGCCCCCTCCAACCCTGACAGGTGTAAAGGTTGCAGACATACAGAGTAGATTGTGTAGATTCTTATACCATGATGCTTTCTCTTCTTTCTTACGTGCATTGCTGAGCAGTGGGATAGTTTAAAATGTTGACATTTAAAGAATTGTCACTGGTGTTCATTCACTGAAATTAATGGTAATCTCACCTCTACACTACAGTTTGAGGCTCTTTGAGGACTCAGGCTGACATTGCTACACTTGGGTCATGTTTTTGGGACCATGGACAGCAGTTGAGAGGTATGTCCACAACCTCTTTCCCCAAGAGGGGCACACCCTTCTCATGGGTAAAAGCTGCTCTAAGAAGAGTTTGGAGTACCCACAAAAGCTGAAAGATAAGAAATACCAGATATACCAAAAGAAAGACCTTTTCTCCTTAACTACTGAATCAGAAAACAAAAGGAAAAGCAAGGTCTATTTAGGAGTCCACTTCAACTAATCCACAGATCAGAGCTGTGAAGAGGTGGGTGGTGTTGATGATCTCCTTTTGCATGTGATTTTCAGGGATGATCTTGAGGAGCCAAACTGAGATGACCTGGGTTATTAACAGACTAAAGCCTGTTTCAGGTAGACCAACACAGAATTGGCCTTCATTGACCAGTGTATTTTTTCACTGCAGAATTAAAACCCAGGCTTTCACTTGGGTGTGGTCCTCAACCTCCCACCCATACACACACTTCCCTCTGGGCTACCTGGATTGTCTGAGGATATACCTTAAAATCACTTACTCCAGTACCAAGAACCATAAGATATGCCCCTGGCTGTCTTAGCTACACCCAGGGATGAGTGCATATTACTGAGGGAACAGTAACTTGGGCTTTGTGGTGTGGTCACTCACTGCTGAGCTAGACAAATTGAGTGTCAATCACATGAGTTAAAGCTGCAGTGAAGAGGTCTAAATGTTCCTCAGTATTTTGTACACCATGAAGCAGAGATAAATACAATATTAGAGGAGGAGGAGTTGGGCTGAAAGGATTTTGAAAGCCAATCCTGTCTTTCAGCAATAGTGATTAGGGATTAAAAAAACCTGTCCATGCAATATTACTCTAGGTAAGGACTCTGACGTCACACTGACTGGGAACATCCCATTGTAAACACATACCCTTAGTATATCACTTTGCTTAAATGTACTCAGAAGGATTCTTTTTCAAAGGCAACCACTTAATCTATACAGTGTTTTTAACTGTTGCCTCCAATTATGATTTTTTTTCAAACCAGCTTTTTAAATCTCAATTTTTGGTAGTGAGAATCTGGTCTATAATTTAATATATTAATAAACCTTAATTAATGCAATGCATTATAGTCTTATCCAGCCAAAGTACTCAATATATTGATGTTAAGGAACTAGAGCCTCCTTTTTATTTACAAGTCACTTTGGGTCAGCACTCCATGTTTTGTGCTGTGGTAATTTATTTTACCTTAGTACACAGTCCCCAGTGATAGCTTGATTTGGAAAACTTCATTCCTATGTTTTATCCATCAAAACTAGCCTACACTTGAGTTTTCAAATCCTAATTAAAAGCTTTTCTTGCTAAATCAAGTGCTTGTATTTTATAGTACCAAGCAAACTGTCACTGCACAAAAACCCTGACTCCTCTCCTCCACACCCCCCCCCCCCACACACTTGAAATGATGGCTAGATGGAGATCTAATTGTCTTTTGACTAGTGAACTTTAGAAAAAATGGCATTCAGAGATGGAATTTTCACTAGGTAATCAATTTTAGATACACTTTCAGAGCAGAGAGTATAAATAATTTACTGGCTCTTCTCTTTCTAGCAGGAGAGATACCAAAGTTTTGCTTAGAATGCCGCAGTCTTTGCTTGTATCCCTTTCACAAAACAATTCTCTAATAGTCTTCCAGTTGTGTAAATTGCTCAGGTTATCCCTTTCCCTAAAAAATGTTCAAGAGCTTACTGGTGTACTGAATAACAATTTACCAGCTCAATGAATGACTCATTTTCTTTAGCCAATTCTGAGATAAGGACATTTACAGTCAATATACAGAGATGCCACCTTCTCTCCACCTACCTCTGAATTTAAAAACAATGGACCAAATTCATCACTGGTGTAAATTCACTAGAGTTCACTATGGACAAGTATGCGTATACTCAAGATCCACAGAAACAATATAGCTGGGACTCAAAATACTTCACATTGGACAGCACACTCCACCAAAGAACAGCACACATGCTTCATGAGAGAAGCTCTGTCCCACGTTGGTGACCTAGGCAGTGAAGCTATTTGGTCACCCTAGTTTTTCTCAGTTGCCCCCTTCACTCACACACCCAACTATAGCTCTTCCCCCTGCTCCTGTATTTTTCTGCAGAAGAGAAATTTCTGGTTTTACTTGTTATTAGTAAATGCTTGGGTTCCTGACTAGGCCCCAGAATCTTTTGCCATTATTTATGCCATGATTTAAAGAAGCACCCCAGCAGCAGTCATTGTGCATTCTGAGGCTCACTTAAGACCTAAGACACTAGTTGTATGTGTAAAATTAACATCACTTGTTTGGATAAATTTGTTAGGGGATACACCAAGAGAAGAATGACCATAGTTGTCTCAATCTTGTGGTCATGGAAATTCAGATATGGTATTTTATAACCCATTTACATATAATTAACTTTCCTCTGAGTCTGGCCATGTCAACCAGTGTAGATGCAGGTGCAGATCAAAATAGCAAAACTGCCTTGTGTGTGTTTCACTGTTCCAATTAATTTTAGAACTTTTTTTCCCCGAAATGATCATTTACCCATTTGTTGGTAACCTAATGAGGAATGATACTGCAAGGAAATATATTGTGTAAAATATCCAAATGAAAATGTGTACAGTGAATATTCTAAACCTGGTTAATTGCAAAATTTGATCCATCCAGTAAGCAGACACAGCACTGCATATTTTTAAATTGCTGTGATTGAGATAAAAATGGTGGGAAACAGCTATATTTTAAACTTCTATTTTCTTGCATTCCAATAACCCGGAGGTCTACAACCTTTTTCAAGCACAAAATCACTTTTTGAATTTAAGTCAATCCAGGGTCTCTCTCAAACCCGAATATCCTTGCCCCGCCTTCTTCACTGTCTTTCTCTGAGGCCCTGTCCCTGCCACATCTCTTCTCTGAGGCCTCACCCTACTCACTCTGTAGAGTTGGGGTACAGGAGGCAGCTCCACAGCAGAGGGCAGGAGCAGCAAGGCAGTGGGGGGAAGGGCAGTGCTGGCACTTGATAACCTCCTGGCCAAAGTATTCAGGATCACCTGTGAGAGGCCCTAGGATCTACTAGTAGATCCTGATCTACTGGTTGGTGACCAGTGCAATAGCAGAATACTGTTAATCTAAACTGGGGTGGGCCAGATCCTGTTCCCCGAGGTTAGTCCCTGGCAGGCCGCTACTACTATATTTACCTGCGCCTCCGCAGGTACTGGCGATTGCCACCTCTGTTGGTCACGGATTGTGTTCCCATCCAATGGGAGATTCAGAAAGTGGTGTCCTGGTCTGCACCATTTCCTGCAGCTCCTATTGGCTTGGAATGGCATGCCACGGCCAACGGAAACTGCCCACCCTGATCTAAACCAAAAAAATGAATGTCTGTCATCTTAGATCAACACATGTTCAATGTTCGTAAAATGAAAAACATTAAATGATGGCACATGCCCCAAATTCTGAATTATTCAAAGTCTCTCAGAACTTTGGCCAGAATTTTTACTCTTTTTTTTTTCAATTTTTTTGGGGTGTGTGTGTGTGTGTGTGGAAATTTAGTGCTTGAAAGAGATGCCAACCTTTATAACCTTCAGCTAAAATTTTGAAAAAATGTTGACTTAACAGCTCTAGTCATGTTTTCAAAAGCAATTTAGGCATTTAGAAAGTTTTATTGAAAGTCATTGGACCTAAATGTTTAAGTTATGTTTGAAAAATAGGCCTTTGGTTTCTAAAGTATTTTGGTGCTTTTGAAAATTGTGCTCCTAGAGTCAATAGTCTGTTTAAGAATAAAACATTCACAGCATGGGCAGCGCAGGATTTCCCTTCACTGAAGGGCTGGAACCACTCTGAGGTGTGGGGGCAATTCAGTCTCAGTGTCCATTTAATTCCCTCTGAGTATGATACTTATCATGACTTATCTTTCTGCTTGGGGATGGATTGAGAACACTAGCTCATTTCTTTTCACGTAAGTCAGCAAATCATCATACAATAACAGGTCCCTGGTTTGAACAAGTGACCTAGCAATGCAAGGTATTGTGTCCTATTAACAAGTCCCTGAGTCATCCAGTCTTATTGTTCTAAAATACTTATTTTGTTCTGAATTTGCTACAAATTTGATCTGTACTAATGGATTAAACAGCAATCACATTTTCTTTTTCTTTTTCTTAACTCCTAGAACTTCCACTTATTTTCTGCAGAACTGGAAGAAAAATGTGAAGCAATAAGTGAGAAATTGGTGCAATTAGAAGATCAACTCCAAACAGCAGCCTGCAGCTTGGATGAAGGTTTTGTTCATATCCTTTTGCTACATAGATTTTAACTGTTTATCTCCCAGCTTCATGTAAAGCACTAATTTATTTTAGCATGGTCTATATATGTTAAGCAAAGTAAAAATCAGTAAACCTTGCTAATGTGGATATTTTTGGTCTAGTAAAACATTCCCATCGTGCTCATTGACAGAGTCTGATCCAATTCCTGATTTAAGTCGGTGACAAAACTTAAAGTTGACATAAATAGGAGTGGGTTAAACCCTATAAATGTAATCTTTGGCTAAACATTGAAATAATCATCTGCTTATCTGTAATGTAGACATCACTCTAGGTGTATAGTGCACTAAGTTATATTCATGTAACAGCCACCACAAATCTGCACTTTCAAACATCACTTAGTTAAATTCAATATGAGTTTGTGTAGTCAAATTTGATTATAGATATCTAATCTGGCTATTGTTCCTTTTGAAATATTCAGTAGTTGCATCATGTGGTATTTACCACATAATTTATCTACATACAGTGCAGTACAAGGTAACTAACCATAAGAAAGTTGTGTATTTGATTCTCTTTCAGCTGAAAGCCCTTGGATAAAATACAGAAAGAACTAAAAGGCTGCTTACACGATCCAGCATCAGAGGTTGCTAAACTTTTATAGAACCACCTGCCATACCTACATATTTAGAAATTTCCCAACTTTAAAGCACAGACTGTTTTTTCACCTGTGTTGTCTGATCCTCTTATTGTATTTGTAGAAATCAATTACATTCACAAAAGGTAGTGATTGTACTGAGAAAGGAAATTAGCCTTCAGAAAGTGTAAATGTACAAAGCAAAAGAACAGATTAGTTTGACTGGGGTCTTGGGTTAGTGTTTATTCTTTGTAATGAATAAATGAGCCATGGAACACTAATTCAAGTAAGAGAAAATGGGAGGCAGATTTTGGGTGGAGGAAAATATAGCAACCTTTCCTAGAGCAAGGGGCAATAAAAGTACTTGCTGGAGGTCAGGGAATCTGAGATTGTTCTTGGCACAGGAGCAAGATAATAGAAATGAATACCTATGAATGCAAGAACAATAATAAGGGAACAGCGGGAAAGGAGATTCAGGAATACCATACAAAATGAGAGGAAATGAGAACTAATATACAGTTGGGACCAAGATTATGTAACATTTTGAAGATTAGGAAATGAAACTTGAATACAGATTCAGTCCTACTTTCTCAGAGGACAGCAATTTTATTGGAGTGACTGGAGAGAAGGATTTTGGCAGCACTAGGTGAATTTGATTGGGGAGAAAAGATGGAAGAGGTGGGAGGGTCTAGAGAAGAAGTTTAAAACAGACAAAATAATGATGGACAAGAACTGGACAAGGGTTTTCAGGGAATGGGGAGGAAAAGAGAGAGTAAGGCTGTGTTACAGTGACAAAAGGGATTGCCCTTAAACACAGGCTACATAGGGAGAAGTGTAAAGAGAATGGTGGGTTTGTAAATCTGGGGCTATGTCTAGACTACAGAGTTTTGTCGGAAAAACGGCCATTTTTCCGACAAAACTTGAGTTAGGTCCACACTGCAAGCACGTTCTTTTGACAGTAAATCGAAAGAACAGAGGGTTTTTTTGCTCGATTGGTGATCCTCTTTCTACAAGGAAGAAGTCTTTTTTAGAAAGAGCTCTTTCACAAAAAGGCGTGTGTGGAGGGGGAAGAGGGAGTTTTTTTGGAAGAAGAGGAAAGAGGAAAAAGCAGAGATGCCCTGGTAGCCATTCTGTCCATAGCAATCACTGCTTACATGCGAGATAGCGTCCAGGCAGTCTGGAAAAAACAGGTCGCTTTTTCGATGAGCTTTTGCAGTTTGAACGTTCTCTTGTGCAAGAACTTTTTTCAGAAGATCTCTTCCGAAAAAAGCTTCTTGCGCAAGTAGTCTGCAGTCTAGACGTAGCCTGGGTTACAAAGCGTCGCAGTTGGAGGGTGAACTATGCCTTGGACCTCTTTTGGTCCCTCTCAAGTGCACCCTTTAGGAGACAGGCCTGCCTTCACTCTAAGCAGAACCACGCAGGGTCATTGGTTTGCAGTCTCGCTGGTTCTCAGACAAGTTAATGACACAGGCATCTTTAAGCCCTTTAACTCTGAGAACCTGTGACCAGGGAGTTGATTAAAACATTTCAAAACAAAATGTTATTCGTTTCCCCAGAGGTACAAGCACATAGAGCAAAGGGTAAAAACAATAAACATGCTGGATGCATTGCTCTTACCTACACCTTAATCATTCCTCACTAGCTTTTGTAGGTTCCTCTTAGCCCAGCTAATCCCCATCTCTGTCTGGGAAAGACAGATTGTTCTGCTTGCAGCTGGCTGTCTTTGTTTCTGTGTATCCGTCAGCCTATCAACTTTCATTGATTCTCCCAGGGCAGCCTCATCCAGGTCACCTGTTTCTAGGCCCACGCTCCTGTAATAGCTGAGTGTTCCCTTTGCTCATCAGCCTTGACCAGACAATTGTCACACGGGTTTGGACCTGGACATCACCTCTTCATGGCTCTAAATCTGACTACTATTTTTTTTTCTGTTTGGTGTGTGCTTGGTTCTTTTAAGAATGCTTTTTGATCCAGCTCCATTGCAAGTAACCTATCATAAACAGAGTCAGGCACATAATCATAGAAATAATACATGTTATTTCCCAGTTTGTCATGCAGAAATTCTTAATCATGTTTTCAATGGAAATAGAGACGAGACAGAGGAGAGTAGATGGAAAGGGAAGATAAAAAGTTTCCTTTTGGAGAGACTAAATTTGGATGAAGGGCTGTATGGAAGGCATGCAGTTAAAAGAAAAGTAGATGTGAGAATCTTCCTCATTAACGCTATCATTGAAACCATAAGAGCAGACAGTGTCTCAAAGGAAAGAGTACATTAGATGCTAAGGACAAAATCTTAAGGAACACCAACAGATGGTAGGAAAGAGGATAAGATACTGTGTTTGAGATACAGCATTGGTTTATAGACCCAGAGGGCCATTACGAACCTTGCCAATACTTAAACGATAGGATAAATCTGATATTCTTTAACAGTGCATAATATTTTTACAGTTTTAAATTCCTATGAGAAACCGCCAAATTACATCGGCTGCATCATTCTATTTTGTAGTAATCTGTCATTACTTAGAATCCTTCAGTGCTCTAAATGTCTTGTTTTTGCAGAATAATTAACCTGTGGTTAACATAGACTAATTTGTAATGTGTCTTTGAGGCATTTGTGTAGTATGATCGATGAACCTTAATCCAGTGAGAGATCTCTTTGCAGTTCTATATACATACATCCATTTAACTCCCCTATAAGTGGCGGGCTATTCTAACTTTACACCTTATATAGCCTTCTTAAGTCAAATGTCTCTAATAGAGAAGCACTGGGAGACAGAAGTCTTCTGTTCCCAGCTTTGCCACAGACTTGCTATATTCTCTTTTTGAAGTCACTTGATAGCTATATTTAAATTTGCCCAGCTGTGAAATGGGTCTGACAATAGCTACCTACTTTATAGATCTGTTGTGAGGTTTCAGACATTTGTTTGAAAAGAACAATCAGATTTTCACTTACTTTAGCTTTGAGGGCTCCACATTTTCTTTCCCACCTTAGCCATGTTTTAATAGACAGGGCTCGACAAACCGCTGTTTCTACTCGCCCGTGACGAGTAGATTTCAGCCAGTCACTCCGTGCGCCCCATTCACCTGTGCTGCATGCATGCGCAGTGCCGGTCTGGCGCATGCGCAGTGCAGGGCTGGTGAGTAGCTCTCGCTGCAGTTTGTTGAGCCCTGTTAATAGACAATATTTTTAACCTAATTTGAAGCAATTTTCACTATTCACAAGATTGATCTTATCATGATCGTGTACTTTGCAGTTAGTGTAAAGATACACGACCTATGAAACTTCTGTGTAATTAACAATAGTGAAGAAATGTTAAATGTACTGTTAGGTGAAAATTTGGTTTCTAAATCCAGGTTCTGAAGATTACACCATAAATCTGGATATTTGGAAGTTATGGGTTGGAATCAAGACTTGGCTCTTTGACATCAATGATTACATGAGTGGAGTTTACTTCTATAATGAAGAATTGGAAAACTTGCATAACCTGCACTGTTATGACTTATAGGAAGTACATAAAAAACCGATTCAAAAACTTATTTAAAGTTTGTTGATTACGTCAAGTGCTTGCTAGCAGAATAGAGAGAGCCTTTAATTCTAAATTCAAAATTAAAGATTCAAATCCACTAATGGTTGATGTAAGCAAAAGTTATCAAGTTGCCCATTAAGATCACTATGTTTTATTTAAAAGGGATGAAAAAAAAATAACTTCACTGTTCAATGGTCTGTGAAATAATTGTGGTCTCATTCCTCGTACTCCAATGTTACAAAAACCAGCACCACAATTGGCACTAGTTACTATTGTTAACAGAGATTAAGGATTGATCTGAGAATTAATTATGTAGTATTTTCACAGCAGTCTGTTTATTTGTCGTCAATGAAAACACTTACATGGTCTTTATTAAAATATGTTTTAAGTATAAAACTGTTATGTAAGGGTAGCTGTAATTTATTTTTAAAATGTGATCTAGAATTTAATGAGTGAAGGACAAACTTCCCAGCAAAACTTTTTTTTTCTCTTTTGATATTTAGATTTAAAAAAAAGAAGCTGTGAATATTGTGAGGAGGGGGGAAGTACATATGGCCAAAATTTGCTGCAAAGGGGTATGGATGTAAATGAGGGCAGAATTGATCTCAGCTTTTTAATGAAAATGTCCCACAGTGAGCTAAATTCCTGCAGCTGTCAAGAAATTCTGCCAATATTTAGTATACATCATGGCTTTGATTAATAATTAAATCTATATTAGAGGAAATAATTCCCAGGTGTCATTGTTTTTCATTATACATTTAGATGGCACATAACACTTGGTTCATCCATGCTGTTACTAGTAATTGCCAGTGTGACACGAACAAAGGCAGCGGCAATATTTCTTCTTTGAATATTTGCATAGAGCCTCTTGGGATTCTCGTATAATATTGAAGTTTCTCACTGCAAATAGTAAACAGTATCTTTGTACAAAAAAGTATCAAACAGACAGAATAAAAATAAACCTCATCTGTAGCACTGTCAGACATGTTAGTTAAATTATATGTAACATAACCAAACACAACCACAACACAGTCAACTGTAGTTCGTCAGTGGCAAGTGTATGAAAACAGTCTGCATCATTAATTGGAAAAACCAAAGAAGGAGAGGTGACTCATTGTGGGTGTCTGCAGGGTTGATGAGAGGTGTTACTTCACTGACAGTAAAGGCCTAGAATTTCCAGTAAAATTAAATGGCTTCTATATTGCAATTTCACAGTCATTTTTGTTCTTAATTAGCAGTTATGGTTTGATAGACAATTTGAATACATGTGATAATTCCTCCTAGAGAAAATGCGTTTGTTGAAAGAAAACAGGGACAAGCTAGTTTGTTAAATGCACAAAATCTCCTTCCCCTCCTTGCTAAAAACCCAAATATTAAGTAATGGTTCTGAAGTTGTAATCGCTTCTTTAAATGCCTATGATAGACACACAGGCCCCATCATCTTTTCTTTTTCATGTATTTAGTGCCGAGATGGGGCTTGAGTCTGATCTCCTGTACATCAGAGTAAACTGAGGTGACTCTGCTGAGTCAATGGAGTTACACCTGTGTAAAAGTGATGCCAGTGAAGAATCAAGCCGAATGTCTGAACCAAATATGTGCTGATGTAAGCATTTAGTTCTTTACCAGATCTTAGTCAGGAGTCACCACCTAGATGAACCTTTTAAGAAATTAATGTTGTGTCCCTGTGGGAACTCTCAAGGCAGTAGTGTGGTGTTCAGCCCTCCCACCTCCGAGCACACCTTCATTTTCTATTACAGAATTGCATGGTCCAGCAGGATGTGTGTCATGCATGTAACAATGGGTTTTGCAGCATCTTCATTATGTCTCATCATTCCACCTCCTTATACTTCAATGGAATGCTTTCTACTTGATTTGCCAACATACGGTATGGAAAAAAATTCACAAATTAAAATAAAGTCTCGTTTTCAGCTTGGGTCTGTGATGCTTAGGATGGCAGGGACCAGCCCTCAGACATTTTTTGGGAGGGATGAGGAAGGGAAAACCACTTTTAATCTTAGTTAATTCAAGACTAGGTTCTGACAGACACCAAAGCAAGCACTAGCAGTGCTCCCTTCATCATAGGATGGGTTACCTTCCTCTTACAAGGGAAAAGGAGGAAAAGGGCGATATACAAAAGCTGGAGACGGGCTTGGAGAACTTCTTGCCTCATGCCAGCCCCATGAAATCAGTGAAGCAGAGAGGAGTCAGGTAACTGAAGGTAAAGATATGCCTAACTTGATGTCCCTTCAGTATATAAGTTGTAGAATGCAGGGGAATCACAATACATATAGTATAAAACATAACATTATGCACTAATCTCAGACAACTGTAGTACTTGGAGCCACTCTAAAAGGCAAAGTAGTTCACCAGGTACAACTAGGGATGTTAAGTTTAGATTAATTGGCTAATCAAATAGTTGATGTAATTTGCATCCACTATTCAATTAGTCAATAAGGCTGCCTCTGCCTTTGAAGGCTGTTGCTATACTTCAAAGGCAAAAGTGCTGCGGGGAGCACAGGTTCAGTGGGGGACGACTCAGTTGGCTCCAGGCTGTATGCAGCATTTCAGAGGGTCTGGCCTTGGGCTCCATGTGCTGCTGCTTTGAACCACCCCCTACTCCCTCCCCTTGCTGGCTCTTTCTGATAGAGCCAGCAAGTGGCCGGGAGGGAGGGGGTTACAAGTCAACTAGTGTGTCGACTATCTGATAAGCATTTGCTTATTGGCTAGTCAACTAGTCATTCACATCCCTAGGTACAACTGGAAAAACCAAACAACTCTCAAACATCTTTCTGTATGTATTTCCCCCCATGTTCAGAATGCACTGTTCACAGCAAGATAACACATTATCAATCTAAACCCCCTCAACTCACAGCTCTATTCTTAAAGAGTCTCCTGTCTTCCTTCCTGGGGTCTCTGGCTTGTAGCATCCAGGCTGCCGCCTTCTGACCTTGAGCACCTTGTGCCGGGGAGGAAGCAGCTTAATTGGGTTAAACCCTTGTTTTCCAGCAATGAAGTAGTACCCTTGGATCCTCTCAGAGACATGAAATGAGCTTGACCCTTGTGCACAGTTTTGTTTGTTACTAGACCCACTAAATCAAATTCCAGAAGATCAACTGCCTCAGTGTCAATCTTCCAAGAAGTGAAAACGTGGCCTGAGACAACTAGAATTTATTTCAGGCATAAACCATTCAGTCATCTCTCTTGCTCATACAGCCGCTTTTCTCAGTAGTTTTTCTTTCTCTCTTCTTCTTCCTGCTTCAGATATCATATTCAGTGGTAGTGAAGCATATAATTTGTGCTTCTATTTTTTTCTTCCCCAAAAGCCTTTTGTAATCATTTAGCATATTACAAATAACAGCATGTAGTCCCAGGCTGCATATCAAAGGTAATTAAATCTCAGGGGTTTCTTGATGTTCATAAACTGCACAAGAGATGCTTTTACCAGTTGTGCTTTCAGCAGAACTTTATAATTAAATTGCATCTTGGTATTCAAGCTGCAACGCCAGCTTTAGAGTCACTGGGGCCCAGGGCAGAAGCTAAGGAATGGCTCCCACCCTGCCTCCCTTCCCTCCTCACACATCAGATTTCTGTGGTGCTTCTGAAACTGAAGCACAAACCCCACCACACAGGTCACCTGTGGCATGGAGCGCTGGGCAGTTGGCCTGCTTGCTGTCCCCCAACACCGCCCCTTTCAGTCTGGGACCACTTATTTCACAACAGCATATTTCCCTGCTTCACACTGATGGAGTGGGGCTTAATTCATTTGTGCTTGTTAGATGAGAAAAGTACATAGACGTGCATATTATTGTTATTTATATATGTTATAGATTGATTGTCAAGCTTAATATAGCTGCTCCGAAAGTGGGGGGAGGGGGCGAAGGAAATCACACGGTAAAGTGTAAAGAATGAAACCTCACAAATCAATGCAAATAATATACAGTAAATGAGGAAATGTTGAGGGAGCTATAATAGAATCAAAAGCTGCCCAAAGGCTTTTCAAACTGGTGTCCATGCCTGCCATAGAAGCGATTTGCATAACTTTCCCATGATTCTTTTATTCACATTTTTCAAAAGAAAGAGAGCTCGCTTTCTACAGCTGCGTAACCTAAGGGTGTCTTTTTCTTTTGACATTGTATTGACACTCTGGTTGGGTAAAACAACATTTCATAATAGATGAGCTCTAAGAAGGGCAAACGCAGTAAAGCATTTCCTTTCTGTGTATTAAGTTTTGAAAAAGTAAGTTGTTTGTTCCAGCTCGTCGTCTTTCATTTGTATTGAAATAGAACTCAGGGACTCACAAACACCCTGTGATGCTTTACTATCGTAAACTAAGATTTACTCTTCTCTATTATCAGTTGAAGCTGTTACCATTTTTAGGAGTCAATACAACAATCTATCCTGTGCACAAAGATCACTGAGTAAATTAAGAAGGGGGGAGGGGTCTGAAGTTGTCCAAGAAAATTAGGACACGGTTTGTGTGTTCTTCCTGGAATAGCAGCTCCTCTGACTCATCCCCAGAACGCTCCAGAGCTAAAGGGTCTGATTTCATGATTTTCATACATAAAAAGAATGAGCATATTAGATTCCAGCGTTAACACATCTGGGGCTGAGCACATCACATGCAATCAGAGGAACAAAGATGTTGGCAGAAAAGGGAGCCAAAAACTCCCTGGACTAACTAGACATTACTTATGCTGAGGTTACCTGTGCCACAACTTGCAAATTAACCAGACCCTGCTCATAGGGCAGGGCAGCCATAACATATCTGCTAGGCCGGTGGGCTCCAGCCTTTTTAAGCATGAGGTCATTTTTTAAATTTAAATGCAATCCAGGATCCACTTCAAACCCGAACACCCTTGCCCCACCTTCTTCCCCAAGACCCAGCCCCTGCTTAGTCCATCCTAGCTCCCACCCCCATCCTCACTCACTTTTATCAGGCTGGGGGCAGAGGGTTGGGGTGCAGGGGGGGAGGGGGGAATGTGGACTCTAATCTTAGGCTGAAGGATTTGTGGAAGGGGTTCTGAGCTGAGCCTGGTGCAGGAAGGGACTCAGGGGGCTGGCTCTGGGAGGGAGTTTGGGTGCAGGGGTACTCATGGCTAGTGCAGTGGCTTGGAGTACTGGAGGGGTTCAGGACTTGGGCCAGGGTTTGACATGTAGGCTCCAGCTGGGCACTGCTTACCACAGCTGGCTTCCGGGTGGTGGTGCAGGGGGCTAAGGCAGGCTCACCCCTACCCAGGCCCTGCACCACTCCCCAAAGCAGCCAGCAAACTCTCTCCATCCCTGCCCCCCTCTGCTCTGTGGAGGTGGGGTACAGGGTGGGATGCTCTGACATCAGCACCCCTTCCTGTGCACAGCAAGGCAGAGGGCAGGAGTAACACAGCAGTGCTTAGCAGGACAGATGAAGTGCCGACACTTGACAGCCTCACCTGTCAAAGGCTCCAAGATCTACCACTAGATCCCAATCTACTGGTTGGTGACTATGGTGCTAGGCTAACACCCCTGCTCAGTACAGGCTGACCATGCCTCATAAAGCTAGCTGTAGAGGACTGAGAGGGAGAGCAGCCCAGACACCGAATAAAAAAGTAGGGAATAAGGGGGCTCAGCACTTACGTCTGACTAATT
Organism: Apalone spinifera; assembly: GCA_030068395.1. Taxonomy (NCBI): domain Eukaryota; kingdom Metazoa; phylum Chordata; order Testudines; family Trionychidae; genus Apalone; species Apalone spinifera. The sequence continues at coordinate 69,221,843 of CM057847.1, read as the reverse complement.
CTGCTTTAACAAGGTGTGGTAGCCATTATAGAAGCCTGTCTTGTTCACCCTAGGACTTAAACACCACAGCTGTGCTATGACTCTCTTCTCTAGTACTGTCTGCCTCATTAAAGGGATGTAGTCAGACAAACTCGCACTATGCAGCTGGTAGATAGCTCTGCATGTCTCACTAAGACTACATCTACACTACAAGCTTTGCGGCAGAAAAGATGCTAATAAACAACTCATTAACATAAGTTGTGACATCATTAGCAAATTTTTTGCCATTTCTTTTTACTCAAGGGGTTTTTGCGCAACCCCTTCG
>CM057847.1:69173616-69213289 GCA_030068395.1 Apalone spinifera | reverse complement strand
TCATTTGCATAGCTTTGGCGCAAAAGCGCGCCAGTGTAGACGTAGCCCAAGTGTATACCATCAGTTTCTTAATTTACTGTGTTAGTCTACAGGACCTTAGTTTAAAATTGGCTTTAAAAATATTCCATTAATGTGTGGCTGAAGATTGTAAAATCACATCTCCAAAAATTCTCTCTCTCTCTCACACACACAGCCACACAGCACTGCCGTCGGCCATAGGGACACCAGTGTGTAAGAACCCATAAATCCTAAGGATGGCTTTGGATTTGAGACCTGGGTTCCCAGTTGATCCAAAAATGGCTTGTGTGATGTAGTCACTTAGTTTTCTGAAATCTCCACCTCTCAAATATTTTCCTGCCTCTGAGGTATAGTGGGAATCAAATCCATTAATGATTGAGAGGTACTCAGATACCACAGCAATGAAGGGCCAGCTAAGGACACCAAGATTTACTTTTTACCTCTGTATCTTTGTACAAGATCTCTGCAGCTATCAAAGCCAAATTAAGGCCTATTTGAGAATGCAGTTAAGCTTAGTGATATACAGGCCTTATCTGCCTCTCTGTACAGGAGTGAATTTCACCTGGTATGAGCCAGGGATGTAAGCAGGAGCCGCCCTAGACTAGCTGCCAGCAACTAGCACCCTAAGTGGACCATGCAATCGGTGCCCCCATCTCCAAACCCCTCAACAATATTGCACCACAATTTGGCAACCGGTGGTGCCCCATTTAATTTGGCACCTTAGGCAACTGCATAGTTCACTTATGTGGATGGGCCGCCCCGGATGTAAGTCATTTCTGGCAGGGTCAGTTTAGCAACTACCCAGAAGGAGGCAAGAATCCCACCACAGATAAATCCCTCCCTCCATCCACCTTCCACATATTCCATCATTTACCACCTCTCCACCAAACTCCCTCCTTTAATTCATACAGGGCTACAGTGAGAGCGAGAGAGTGTCACAAGAGGGGATTATATAGGCCAAATCAACAGAAAAAGAAATTGGGAAACAAAATGCCCACAATGAGCAGACTGTAAACACTTCTGAATAGCTGTTGCTCTCTCTATTTAAAACTTACTTGGGGAAATAAGGAAAGGGGAGGAAAAAAGCAGCCTGTGGATGGTTCTGACCTATCTTAATATTTTTGTTCTCAATCAGTTATCTAATCCCATTTTCTCTAAGGCTTGACATTTCAGTCTTTTCCTTTCCTATCATTATGTATTGAATCAAGATAAGCACTTCTTTTCTAGAGAGGATGGAGGAGACAGTTCTATAATGGCTCCCAGATATGCAGCAGTGCTTGAGAGCGCTTCAGGGTGGAATTAGAATAATCTTTATGTATCCTCTTAGTTTACTATCCTATTAAAAGTGAAACTGGGACTGAGAGATTTTTAGTTTCAGAGATTTAACATATGCAACAATGAAGCTCTAAAAGTATGCACATGCAGATTTTTTTTCCTGCACTGTCAAGGAGGATGATAAAAGCTTCTGAGGTCAAAACTGAAGGACGCAAAATATTTTTCATGCATCTGAAAACTAGCCCCAGCATAAGCCATGATAAAGCCTCCCACTTTTCAATGTCTAAAGGGGATCTACATGTGAATCCTGGTTAAAAAGCATCTGAGGTTTGTCTGAGCAAGGGGAAGGAAGTCTCCATACATCTATGCTGCTCACTACACCCATGCTCTGACTCCCATTTGAGCCACACCTCCAGCCACACACAAATCAGTCAGCCTCGGGTCAGCAAGAATTCAGGACCCAGGTTCTTCAGCCCGCTGGGGGCAGGCAGAACCTGAGCCACAGATCCAAGTGTCAAGGTCTGTGTAGTACTATATGGATGCTCTAGCACAGCTCAGACTTCGGTCCAGCAGTTGTAAACCTAGCTTACAAGGCAACATGGGCTTGGAAACACCAAGTCCACAAAGCCTGGATCCCACAGCCCTCGGTTTACAATGCAGTGTAAAAACACCACCTTATGCATGTTCTCAGAATGCGCTGGATTCGGTCATGTTCCTGTGAGGAGGCTGATATAGAATAGGGATGTAAGAGACCAGTTGAGCTTAAGCTTATTGGATAGACAACTAGTGATGTGACTAATCATTTCCTCCCCCCCCCCCTTGCTGCCTCTTATCAGAAAGAGGCAGCAAGGAAGGGACTCTGGAGCCAGTTCCTCCCCAGCACCTTCTCCGCGGGGGGCAGGGGAGATAGAGGCACAGCCGGAAACAGCGCGAGCGGGGACCGAAGCAGTCTCTGGTCGCGCTGCTTCTGCTGCAATTCTGCTTTTGAAATGTACAAGAGCCTAGTTAGGGCTCTTGTATATTTCAAAAGCTCAAGGCACCACAGGGAGCACTGGGCCAGCAGGGGAGTCCCCACTGGTCCCAGGCTCCCTGCGAGCTTCTGCTTTTGAACTGTATGAGAGCCCAGCAGGGCTCTTGCTACTCTACAAAGGTGGAGACGTCCTTATAGACTAATCATATAGTTGATGGAAATCCCATCGACTATTAAGTTAGTTAATCTAAATTTAACATTCCTAATACAGAAAAAGGGTCTTGAGAAGAGAGACAAAAGCCATTTAAAGCTAATGCATCATTAGGACAGTCGCTGTTGCCACTGTAGCTGACCAAATAGTAATAATTTCTCTATATATTTTAGATAAGTGAGTCTGTTCATGAACTCCTCCTAAATGGTAACAGCTAAGACCACCACATTTGGAATGCAGCTTCCTCTTCTCCTAACTGAAAGCAATGCCAATGTTTGGTTGTGCCAGGAAAACAGGACACTCCTGGAATGGGATTGTTCTCCCTAACATGGAAAGGAGAGGGGGCTGATCAGAAGTACAGGGGTACTGCAGAATGACCTCTAGGGATAGCTGCACCAGCAGGATAGTGTCCAGCTGGGAATGGGGCTTCACATTACCTGGTAAGTGTCCCCCCGGTCCCAAACAGTGACAGACAGGGTAGCTTCCCTGCCTCCAACCCACTCACTGTGGAACGTCTGGGACCACTCCCAGGGTGAGGCAAGGTAGGCTGGCCCCCACCAAGGAGATACATTCTCCCAAACAGAAGCCAGAATGACAGGCCCCCCTGCCCAGGGAGATGCTGGGCTGGAAACCATAGCCCAGCCTTGGACCAGCTGGAGGCGGGTCACGGGAGGCTAGGGCCAGCCCTAAGAACTCCATCCCCTCCCCCCCCCGGACCAGCTGCAGGGAAGGGGGGGCCAGCTGGAGGCTGGGGCGGGCCCATGGAGCCCTATCTCCCCCCATCGGACAATCTCTAGGGCCGGCCCCCAACCCCTGGGAGGAGTCACCAGTCAGGGAGTGCAGCCCCAGGCCCCTGAAAGGAACTGCTGGCTGACAAGTGCAGGCCTGGCATCCAGGGAGGAGCCACTGCTGGAGCCACTGCTGGAGCAGTGCCACCTTTGTCACATTATTGGCGTCTAAAGATCACTGTTGCACCCATGGGGGGGGAGGGTGTTTGCCCCAAAGGTCTGTACAAAGGGGGTCATGTGAGGTGTCACATGAAAACTTATGTTCTACTGATTCTGTATATGCCATTCATGTACTTGTACAATATCTGTATGTGGAGTTATAACTGTGTATGCTGTGTTGATGCTGGAAAATTCTCTGTGAGGGAGAGCAATGTGCCAGGAATGTTCGTTCAATGGCTATGCTAATTAGCAAGGCTCCAGGGACAATAGATCTCTAGGTACCAAAGACACATCTGAGGAATGAATCCGGATGCCAAGCCAGCAATCAGAATAATGATTGCTGGCTTGGGACACAAGGATAGGTCTCTGGGCCATGTGACCCACTCCAGCTTGGAAGAGACCAGGGATGGATATAAAATGCCATGTGGCAGATTCCATTAGGTCTTAAGTTCACCTAATGGTGAGCCCAGATGCAGCCTTGCAGGGAACAACGAGCCGGGAAGAACTGTGGACCCATCCTGATATAGGACGTACACCAGAGACTTTTAAGATAGCAGTTGTAATATCTCTGCTAAGAGCTTGTATTGAGAACTGGGTGATTCGATGCATGTAATGTATTCTCATTAACAACCTTACTCTCATGCTTTTCTTTCTTTTATTAATAAACCTTTAGATTGTAGATTCTAACGGACTGGCTGAGCATGGTCTTGTGGGTAAGATCCAGGGTGTAAATTGAGTGGGACCTGTGGCTGGTTTCTTGGGACCGGAAGAACCCATTCGGGGTAGGTGAGATTGGGTTCTAAAACCCCTCACCTGTGTGCAGGCCTGGGGCTGATTGGGGCACAGGGAGAGTTGAGGTGTCAGAAGGGTTTTGCTCGTGAGGCTTCAGGCTGGCCAGATTGGCAGCTGGAGCGCTCGGTGTGACTGGTTTGTGGCCTATTTGGGAAGGTCCCCGGCCTGGGACTGTAAGGAGCCCCGAGTTTTGAGCAATTCTCCCTGAGCGGATGCCCTCAGCGGTGCCCAGATGCCACCCAGTCCATCACAACCTTCACCTCCATAGGTGGCTCCAGTAAGCTTCCCCTCCACCTCCAAACCCCCTGCCCTGAGTCCTGCAGCTTCCACTCCATGCCCTGACTCTCCACCACCTGCTCTAAGGTCCCCCCATATGAAACCCTGTGCCCTGAGCCTTCCACCTCCTGCCCTCATGCTAGCACCCTTCACCCCCTGCCCTGAGCCCCTCCACCATCATTCCTGCACCCTCTCCTACTCAGAGTTCCCCATCTCCTGCCCTGAAAACTCCAGCCCCCCACTCTCTGCCTGGAGCCCCTTCCCTGACTTCTCCACCTCCACTCCCAGCTCTGAGCCCTCCCCACATAGCAAACCCTCTACTCTGAGGCCCCCACCCATTGCCTTCACTCCAGCACTCTCCACCCCTTCTCCAAGCCACCCCACAGCCAACCTCTGCCCTGTTCTCCCCCTCACCTTCCAGCCCCTGCCCTTACTCCTGCACTCACCTCCTGCCCTAAGCCCTCCCACATCCAACATCCTGCCCTTAGCCCTCCACCACTCAACTACCTGCCCTGAGCCCCCACCCTACCCTGAGCACCCCTCAACCAACCCTGTGCCCTATACAATCATTTAAATAAAGCATGTACATTTTCCTTTAAATCTAAAAAAGAAAAATAAATCCCAAACATTACTTCAGTTAAGGAGCCGAGTAACACCAGGTACATCTGCTAGTAATAATAATAAAGCAATGCAAGAGTATAAAGTGCAGAAAGAGCTAATAAGAAAATAATCACAGCCTCGCTCAGAGATGCATGATAGATCTTGCTGAAGAAATGGAAAATTAAAATGACCTTTGCACAATGGCAATCCAATATACAATACAAAGAAAACAATCTCTGATTTATTACTATTCAGACAACGAGAGTCTGAAATGCTGAAGGGGAATCCCATGTGATTTTCTTGCCAAATGAGCATTTTAACTTTGAGGGCGAGCTGATCAGCTCATAATTACATCTGAGTTTGATGCTAACTTCTAGTAGTTAAAAACAAAACCCATGTTCAGCACAGAGAAGCAGTGCAACTCATGTGCATTATTCTTATGTCCCTCCATTGTAGAGTAAGATGCTGAATTTAGATTCTTCTTCTGTCCTACTACTAGATGGGGAGTTAGGCTCATGATTTGCTTCTGTGCTCTCCTGATACTCAAGGGTCAGAGCAGATTACCATTGTTAACGTAAGCTCCCAGTGCAGTGTTGTAATTAAGAGGGCTGTATAGGCAAGAGAATATCAAATCAGAGGAAGGAGGTGGTGTTACCACTATTGGTCCGTCTGTATATAACAATTAGCATATTTATCCAGCATTGCCCAGTGCTGCCAAAACAGAGCACTACTCCAAATTGCTCCATTTTATCTCTTTTTCGTAAGGTATATTGAGAAGCAATCCTCAGCCAGGTTCATTCTATTTTTCTGGCTCATCTTCGTTCAGGGTCTTCAACATTCACTCAGTTGTGAGGACCCTACTTGATGTGGTGATACTGCTTTGTTTGTTTTTCTGAGATGCAATCCCATTCCAGGCACATCCCGGTTTCCTGGCACAGCCAAACCCACACCTTGCTCTAAGTTATAAGAGGAAGCTGCAGTCCAAATGTGGTGGTCCTAGCTCTTACTATTTAGGAGGATTTCTTAAATGGACAGTCAAGCAGACAAACTCTCTAAAATATATAGTAGATAGTGAAACCATTTCTGAATGCGGTCATCAGTTATGGTTCCCACACATCAAAAAAGATGTTGGAAAATCAGAAATAATTCGGAAAAGAACTATAAGAATGATTCAAGGCCTGGAAAACATACCTTATATTCAGAGTCAGAATAAGCTCAATATATTAAGAATTCTACGAATCAATTAAAAGGTGACTTGATCAAGGCCTATAAATACCTGCATGGAGAAGAGATTTCTGAAAGTAGATGGCTCTTTAATTCAGCAGAGCGCAACATAACCAGATCTAAAGGTTGGAAACTGAAGCCAGAAATTCAAAATTGTAGAAATAATGTGCAAAATGTTAACAGTGAGAGTGATTAACCATTGTAACAGCTTATATGGGGATATAGTTGTTTCTTCATTGCTTGCAGTCTTTAAATCAAGAATGGATATCTTTCTAATAGGTATGATTTGCAGAGGAGAGCAATAAAGATTTAGAAAAACCTATGAGGAAAGCTTTAAAAACTGGGCATGCTTAGTCTTGATAACTGTCATCAAATATATTACAAAATGACTGATCAGTTGTTCTCTTTGTGCACTGAAAGACAGACAAGTAGTAATTGGCTTAATCTGCAACAAAGGAAATTGAAGTTAGATATTTGGAAAAAGTAACAATAAATGGTTAAGTTCCGGGGCAGATTTTGTCAGGATGTGGGATACCAGTCATTGGAGGTTTTAAGAACAGGTTAAATGAACACCTATTAGGCATGGTCTAGGTTTACTTGGTCCTGCCTTGTCGCCATGGGCAGGATTACTGACCTCTTAGAGTGCCTTGCAGCTCTACATGTCTATGATTTCTCTGCACTAGTTCAATGAGAAATAATGGGTTTAATGCAGAAATTATTGCTAAATTTCCATGGACTGTGTTGTATATCAGGTCAGATTAGATTATCATAATGGTCCTTTCTGGCTTTAAAATCTATGCATTATGATTAACTAAATAATCAGCAATGACAAGGAAAAGAAACCCTTGACAACTGTTGTAAATGCTCTCTAGCCGTCTGTATGATAGCTAGAATTTAGCTGTAAAGGGCAGTGGAATACAGGCAACTGAAACTGAACATTAAGAAAGGGTTACTGCAAATCTTTCCTGAAATGCAGGGATTGAAGCGATCATAGAATATAGTTCTGTTCAGACGCCTGACTACCCAGGCACTAACTAATGCATACGTTGCACAGACAGCAGGCAGACTTCAGGGATCCTTGATCTGTGTTACCACAGTGGGCTGTCTGGGAATATTCATGGGCATCAGGGAATGACACGCAGCTGTGACAGCCATACAAAAGACTGAGAGATTGAAAAGACAGTCTCCTATTTGTAGCTCACTACAGGCTTCTTCACATCAATCTCTTCCCTCGCTGCCTAAACCACCTGTGTCATCTGCCACTAATGGCTTGGGCCATGACAACCTCAGTTGGGAAAGCCCGGGCCTTCGGGGGTTTAATCTGAGTGGAAAGATCTCTCTTTGCAGAGCAATATGTCTCGTCTCCGATGAAAGTGCAACTGGGTGGGGCAATGCAATCGGAGGGAAGGGGTTAGACAAATAAATGAGTTCATCACAAACAACAGATTAATTCAACGGGGCTTTATGAAAACCGCATGATTCAACTATGCAGGGAGAATTCCATGACGGCTTGGTTCCCCAGATAGAGAAGCAGGGTTTTAAGTTACATGCATGACCCAACTAAATGCTCATTGGTCAATGTATCCTGTGGGCAGGACACGAGCCCGGATTTTGAGTTGCTCAGCCCAGCAATGGGCGGACAGAGATGGCTCAGCACAGTCTTTGTACCTCTGGGATGTTGGGGCTCCCAAAAAAAAGGGCTGGTTCAGACACCAGCATACGCTCGAACCCCAGGGTGGGCACCCACTTGCAGATTGTCTACAACCATCTCAAAAGTACACTTCGGCCATAGGCCACTCTAACTTTACTAGAGATTAGTTGCGTACTACATGAAACACCCCGATGCTGGGATAATTCACCAGTAAGGAGGTCCAGCTGTATAAAGGGGCTTGAACACAGTCCAGTATTAGTCTTTTTTCCTCCCATAGGTAGCTGGTTGTTGGCTTTTCAAAATTGACAAGGACAAGATGCGGCAAATAAAATTGAATTATAAAAGAAAGAAAAATACTCAATCATTGTTTTATCCAGCCATCCAACTGACTATACCAAGAAGAAGCTGGAATGCCAGAGTTAGCAGTTTGCTGTATAACTAATGGTTAGCCCATGCTACCATAGAAAGATCTTATGTTGTATACTGATTTCACTGAAATGCTATGTTTTCCCTTTCACACACCATCAACATGCTTTTATTCATTCCCTTTTGGCTCTCTTGTTAACACGAAAAATATTTTAAAAAATAAAAAATAAAACCAAAAAGACTCCAAAACAAAACCCCCCCAAACCCACAAAGCCATTAACTGCACACAAAAAAACTGATTTCTGCCACACACACTATTCCCTCAGTTAAATTTTAAAAAAATCTTAAGTGGGTTCCTCCAAAAAGTCTCTTTTTTCTTGGTTTTGTTGAGAATTTGTCTTTATTTTCAAAAAGACAATGTAGTGACCCTATTATGATTTCAGATACCAATATATGCACCCGTATTATGCTGGTGTGATAAGGGGGCTGACCAGTGTTCCCTGTATGTTGTGGCCATGTATGGCCACTACAGAGAGATTCACATGCCACTGATTAGTAAAATGCCCACAGATAGGTTTTTGTTTTTATTGATGGGTGCACATTGGCACATGCCTCAGTGCACATAAATAAATTTATTCCACACATGCATGGGAAAAGATCTGCACATGGATGGAAAAGATTAGAGGGAACATTGCTGTGCAGTAACTAACCATGGCTACGTCTAGACTACCCGCGGCTTCCAAAAAAGATATGCAAATTAGGTGCAAATTTGCATATCTTTTTCCAATCTCTTTTTTGGAAGAGTTTTTTTTCAAAAACAAAAGCAGTCTAGACAGGGTTTTTTGCACGAATACCCCCTTTTTCAAAAGAACCCGGTAAACCTCATTTTTTGAGGAATAAGGGTTCTTTCGAAAAAGGGGGGTTCCTGCGAAAAAACCCGTTTAGACTGCTTTTTTTTTCCCGAAAAAAAAAACCTCTTCCAAAAAAGTGATCGGAAGAAGATATGCAAATTCACGCCTAATTTGCATATCTTCTTTCGGAAGCCACGGGTGTCCTAGACATAGCCCTAGTGAACACTGGTAGCCTATGGAGATGACGTATAAAAATATGAAGAAAAGTAAATAGGCTTTGACAATAGTCTGGCACATAGATATGGCAAAATGCCAGTGAAAAAAAGACAGATCAGAGGCAAATTAGAGATAAATTAGGGGGTAACCCCAGGTCATGTTATAATATGTTTTGGGACTAATTGGTTTTTACAAGCATTTTAGATAAAATGTTAATGTTTTAGAAAATGCTTTCTATATTGCTATTTATTGGTATGGTGTTTATGCAGATATTAATTAAAGATGAGAGTTGAATTAAATAGCCAATGGGAGAGAAAAAGGTAATTTTAATTATGGTAGTAGACATGTAGGTAGCTCAAAGGCAGATTTAAGATTAATTAATTACAAGTTGATTCTTGAAATTGATTATAAAAAGTAGTAGCACCTCAATTTTAGATGAGGTCTGACCATCCACCACTAAGGTTTCACTAAAGAATGGATTATACCTATTCTTCCTGTACAGGGACTGATCATCATTTTGTCTTAATGAGTGAGTATCAGTGCAGTGTTATATTGTAATGCCTGTTTGGTAGGTGAAGTCTTTAATTTTATGGTCATTCACAGTTCTCCCACTAAATTAAATTACTGTATCCAGGCTCAAGACTCAAACCTTAAAGAATTTAGTAGTTTAAAGATAAGGAATGGAACCAAACTAACAGAGAATACATAGATCCAAAGCCTCACCCTATGACAGTACAAGTCCTACAGTGTGACTTAGCATACTGTACTGTAGCAATGTTTCACACGGCAAGTTACAGTGTGGCAAATGGATGCTCAATAGATTCACACCTTAGCTTGCTGCACACTGACTCACCACACAGACAGGCCATACAGCAAAGCTCAAATCTAGACTATTTACTTTCTACGCACAGAGACTTTTTTTTTTTAAATGGCTGACTATATTTGAACAACAAATGCTTTGGAAGAGATTGTGATCCACGCACAGATGTGCAACAGTCTTGAATACAGGTAGAATGAATTAGATACATTGATTATCGATTGAGCTATGATCTACTCGATAGAGTTAATTTGCTCTGTGACAGCTTCTTAAAACTCTAAAGAGAGGAGCAATCCACAATCATACCAACCCTTGCACAGCTGTGATCTGCTCTTGTCAGAGCAGTCCCTTATTTGATCGATCTACCAGTGGTTGTTTTCATTAAAGAAAAGGAAAAGGTGGAAGGAACACAGTTTCGTACTGAGGTACGTGGCTTGTCGTTTCTTATTTTCCACAATGAACTGTAGTGACTGCAACTAGTCTCTCTGCATTAATCCCGCTGAAGATGAGAAATGTCTCCTTTCCCATGGCCTGCCATGCCCCCCGCTACTGAATGTACCTTCTACCTGTATTGAATTTATGGCGCTTCTTGACATTTTATCTTCTGCACTGCCAGTGGCATACCCTGATATATAGTTGCTGCACCTCTGCATTAATACTCCCTGGTTACGACAATACAGTGCACAGGGAGCAGAAAGGCATCAGCCCCCTCCTTGTGTTGTCTGTATGGTGTATGCTTAATATCATCATGAATTGGAAATGTAGTATTGATTGGATCTCCTCGAATGTTATTGCTTAATAACCCTATTAAATATAAAGTAGAACTTATGTAGTGGAAGAAATGGAGGACTGATAGTGTCTCCTGCAAGACAAATTAATCATTGTGTGTTTCTAATTAATGTCTACTCCTCTGCAATTTTAATTCACAGAAGAATCTAGCTGTTTAGAATCATTTCAACAGGAGATGCATGGGTGGGGGTAGGGAAAGGCAATTGTTCTAAGATTTCTTTAGTTACTTTTCCATGTAAACTGGAAAACAACAACAACATTGTCTGTTCAACTGTAGCAAAGAATAGGGGAAAGCTTCAGATTTTGCTTTTAAGGCTATTAAATGGTTATTGGGCCATATGTTATGGGAGGTGATTTTCAACTCTAGAGAGTAAGAGCAAGATCAATAAAAAAAAAAGAAAAGAAAAGAAAACAGTCATGACCTTCTGATATGGATTGTACTCCTAAGCTATCTAAAGAATTAGCTGATGTCTCATGCTCAAATATTTCAGTAGCTTTCTTGGTTCTTACCTTCACTTATTTTGTGCCTTAGGGCTGAAATTCACTCTTGGGCAAAGGGCCAGGAAAAGGCATATGCATGACATAAAGCCAGCGAAGGCCTTGAATATGCAGCTTCCACATGTCTTTAGTGATGAATAGACCTTTGAGCACAAGATTGAAATTCATTCTAGGATTAGGAACTTAAATAGCCTCTTGTAGTTAATTTTCTATACATCTCATTTTGATTCTGCTTTCCCTTTTTGATCTCCATAAGTAGCCCTATCTCCCCCTCTGCCATATACTCAAGCAAGGCCCCCGCTATCATTGACTGGCATATCAGGTGCAAAATTGGCTGGGTTACAACATCCCCAGCCTCAAGAGCTACACATGAAGAAATTGCATCGAAATGGAAAGCCCAGATGCTACAGAGCTGGTTTGTTTTGGTCTATGTTTACTGAAAATCTGATATTCCGAGGAGAAGAGAGGAATCATATGGGAAGTTAAAGTTGCTTTCCTGTGACAGTTTAATTCACTCTTATGTATATGATTTATGGTTTCTGTGTAAAACAAAGAGTACTGGGCTAGATGAAGTTCTGGTTTGTAAAAGAGTGGTATGCCTTTGGGTCATATAAAACTGTTATTGCAGAAAAACAATGAACACTGACAAAACATTCCTCACTGAACTGGCAGTCTTATAGTACTAAGATAATTTTTTAACATGAAGGGAGTATATTCTAATGGTTACAGCACAAGAGGAAGAGTCAAGGATATCTTGATTTTATTCTAGCTCTACAACAAACTACTGAGTGAAGTGAGTTGTGCCCATGAAAGCTCATGATACCATCTACATGTTTTGTTAGTCTTTAAGGTGCTATTAGACTATTCATTGTTTTTAAAGTTTTTCCTGTTACAGACTAACTTGGCTCCCCCTCTGAAGTGTATGGACAATCTATTAGCTTCAGAGGGGTAGCTGAGTTTGTTGTGTTTTAAGTTTTTCCAGTAACAGACTAATAGTCTAGCAGCACCTTAAAGACTAACAAACCATGTAGATGGTCTCATGAGTTTGGACAAACCAGTACACTTTTTCTGTGCCTTAGTTTGCCCATCTAGAAAAATCCCTGTAATAGTTACACCACAGGGATACTGTGAAGCTTAACTGATGTTAAAGGGTTTTCTGGCATTCATTTTTACAAAAGCAAAAAATTGAGCCTCTGGCCCTGTAGCTTACAGTGCAATTCCAAACTATCTGCCCATCCATCTGAAGATATTTATACTGCTGTCCACTGCTGGACTCTGAGCAAGAGTGATCAGCAGCAGTGATCTACATGAGTCCCTGGCTCTCTAACAGTTCTAAAGTGCTCTTGGTTCTGTCCAAGTGAGTTGCTCTGAGTTTTCTGTTCAGCCTCTTTTTAACTAATGCTAGAATTTAATCTGAGTACCTCCTTCTTTCTACCAAATAGACTGTTGGCATATACACACCCCAGCCTACATACAGCACTCGTTCTGCAAATATGCATTAAGCACCTGACAGAGACATCGTTAGCCTATCTGTTGGGGTTTGTTTTTTTTTTTAAGTTTTTAAAAGAACGTGATGGGACATGTAAGCATCATCCACAGGTTGGCAGGGAAGAGTTATACATGCGTTCCTGCCCTGAGCTCAGGATTTTGCAAGGTAGCACTATGCTGGGCCAGCTACATGGAATGAATAAATCATACCTCCAATGCCTCTGAGCATACGCTAAAGAGGGGCTTGTTGTAGGCAGGTGGGAGCTGCCTCTGGCAGTGAGTCAGAATAGAAACACCAGCAGAATAGAAGTTCATATGCATCAGAGACAGAGAAGTCAGCTCCCTATTCCCTTCAATGTAACAGCAGAATTGTAAGAAAGGGCTCTTGGGAGCGCCTTCCAGCACATCACTGTGCAAAAAAGGCAGCTTAATTCTCATCCAAAGCACAATCGATCCCCCTCACAGTGCAGAACATCTGCTCCAGAACTGCAAGGCAATTTCAGCATCAAGTATAAATCCAAACTCTAGTGTAAAACCAACTCATTCTCTGGCCAAGAAGGGATTGTGCTACCAGTTGAATCACACTCACATACAACGCCTTTTGGGGGAGGACTGTAGAAACTTTATTGCAGCTGATATGCAGGAATGTAAGAACTCCCTTTGGAGAAGAGCCCTGGCTGAGTATAAAGTGCACAGAATTCCAGCAGGTGCCATTCACATCAATTAGTTCAGAAAATGGGTCAGCCTTCCTGCTGCCTTATCCACTTGCTGATTGCCTGAAGCTGACTTCCCGCTATTCCTACCATCTGCTGACTCCCTTCTGCTGCCCTGTCCACTTCTTCAGTAATTTTCCTTGCCAAATTTACTGCTTTCCTCATTAAGCGACTTAAAACTGGTTGTTTACACCCAACAGCTTTGAACTGAACGGAGGAGAGAAAGTCAACATTCAGACTAAATGAAAAAGAGCATAAGTGCTAAGGTTTTAGAAACACAGCCAAAGAAGGGGACTGCTTTCTTACCCTGCCCCCAACAACCCATGTGCGCATGCATATGCACACACTGCAGTGGCACCAATTCAGATGTTTATTGGAGTGGGGGAAATCCAGTCCCCACCTGCTTTGGCAGGGACCCCGTTCCAGTCCCCAATCATCCACCCACCCTACCTGGGATCCTGAGCCTTCTTTGGCCATGGAGCCTCCCCCCTCCCTCACCCACACACTTCCTGAGTCGGTGGCACCAGGAGTCAAGTTTTTGGCAGACTTCTCCGTGCTCTGTTGCATAGGAATAGACTCCATGTGATGTGGATTGTAACTCCATTCAGCCTGGCCACCCTTCTCATCTGGATGGAGGGGTGGCCAGGCCAAATTTATCTGACATCACAACCCTGTGCGCTAGGTTGCAATACCACCCACTAGGTTGGCTATTAGGAAAACTGTTGCACTAGGAGGGTGGTGAAGCACTGGAATGGGTTACCTAGAGAGGTGGTGGAATCTCCTAGAGGTTTTTATGTCCTGGCTTGACAAAACCCTGGCTGGGTTGATTTAGTTGGGGTTGATCCTGCTTTGGTTAGGGGGTTGAATTCGACCTCCCGAGGTCTCTTCCAGCTGGAATTTGGCCTGGCCGCCCCTCTGTCTGTACAGAGGGATGCCCAGGTCCCCGATACTGCAACCATATAGCCAGAGCAACAGTACTGACTTAGCACAGGACCGCTGCTTAAAAGCAATGAGGGCACAGCCAGTAAGATCCATGGTCTATGGAACTTGGAACAAGTGCACACACTTTGGGAGAGGGGAGGCATTTCTCTCGCTACCCTACTTAATCAGTGCCACTGACACACAAGCCAAAGAAACAAATCAAGTTTTGACCAAAACCACCTCTCCTCCTACCAGGAAACCAACACTCCTGTCAGCCACAAACATGTGATAATCACAAACAGCAAACTTCAGAGTTTTGTCGGTGTCTGATGACCAGTCAAATCTTGGTCCCTACCTTTAATTAGTAGTTGCCAGTGATTCTTCCCAACCTTTGGGTGGAATGGATGCCATGGTACAGAAGATCACCTTAGATCCCCAGCAAAAGGCTTCTGGTCTGATGGTATAATACTGATGCAAGAGATTATATCAGTGTTATGTTTCCCCAAATTCCTCTTCTGGTAGAAATATCCATAATCTCCTGATTGCTGAAATTAAACAAAGACAAATGCCTGCTTAGAATTCTTGTGCCTGTAGTAAATGTATTTCATCACAATGGCTGCACAAACACGTCATCTAGAGAAATGCGATATCTCAGAATAAAAGAATGAAGAGCATGTAGCAATTTACTACCTCTAATGGAACAACAACTGAGCTTTTTGAGAAAGGATGGGCCAAATAGGATGAGCTGATTAAGAAATATAAAAGATATATTTACTGTAACTCAGACCCTATGCTGCCTTCAGTTTTGTTATTTTCCTGTATGTCACCTTCTCCTTTGATACTTATGATAGAAAACAATATATTTATCAATCATAATAATTACAAACTAAAACATCATTTATAATTGAACTGCAAAGTTGAGCATGGGCAACATGGACATAAGAATGGCATCATCTGGCTTCTTACGGGTTTGAGAAGTCACACCTCTTAAAGAGTGACTCAAATATGGCTGTTTGGACTGAGCCCAGACACTGCAAAAGCCCTCCCAATTGCCCTATAAACAGTGGTGAAAGTCACTTAATATATCTTACAGGTACTGTCCTATTGCAACCTGGGTCCCTGCCAACTCTTTCAATAGCTCCCTGCTGGCTCTTGCTGCAGCTCAGCCAGCTCTTGCTGGAGCTGCGCACCCACTTACTTTCACCTCTGCCCATGAGTCAAACCATCTTTTAATCCTACTAGGCTGTAGATATCAGGCAGAACTTTTCGAACAATGCAATTTAGCATAGGTAATTTCAGGAATCCCTTGATGCAGGCTCTCACAAGACCCTGGGGTCCTTCATGCTTTACAGTGGTGGCACTATAGTCATTGCATTGGCTGAAAGGAATACTACCTGGGATTTATATAGTGCTTTGCGATTTAGAAAGGCTGCATATATTTCACTCCCTGAAGAAATGGAGTCACCTATTGTGTGGAAGTACAGGAGTTGTTCTGTGGTAGTGACACTACACATCAGTTGTTAAAGTAGAAGTGAATATAATTCCCATAGGTAGCAATTTGGGATGGGATAGACTAACACAGGCAGAAGGTGGCTGGAATGGGATTAGGAAGAGCAAGGGTAAATCTTTCCCATAAATACAAAGAAGAGGCACACCTTTCTCTCACCAGCGCTTCTGGGAAAGTCCCTATGTGTTGCAGTTTTGACAGGCCATTCCAGATGACTTGCCTTTATTGAAAGAACCCGTTCAGCTCACCTTAGTGAAGTTGCTGCCTGTATTATACAATCGTAGGACTTCTTCCTCCCACCATGAACATCTATAAAATAAGGGTCTTTCCCCTTTGTGTAATGTGATAGGATGGCATGACTTTCATCCTTCTTCAGTAACTGGCAATGTCCCGAACCTTTCATTAAAAATTAGCATAATTCCACCTGAGAATTAAGAATTGCAAAAGTTTTATACAAGTTTTGCCTCGACCTAACTTCACTGACTTCAATGAAGCTATCGATTAAGCCTGTTACTAGAAAAACAAAAGTGAACATGAGAGAAATTTAATTGTGAGGGAAGGATGTGAGGTAGGGAAGCATTTAGGGTCATCTTCAGACAAATTTGGAAATGTCAGATGTAGGACATGTTAAGCTTTAGATTAAGAACTAAATGTAGAGTAAGATCTGATTGGTCACAGTATAAGGGGCCTCATTCTCCTCTTCCTCACACTTGCAGTAGCTATTTACATCTATTGTAAAGCACGTGCCGCTTATACCCACTTTGCCAGGTGTAAACAACTGACAAGATGGAGGAGCGGACAATCATGCCCCCAAATGGCTGGTGGTCTTAACCAAACAAAAAAGCCAGGATTAAATTTGTATTTACAATATTGTCTAGCTAGCATAGGGAACAAGAAAGTTTAGCTCCATTGCTTCCTTTATCTTGTTCCTGTCATGTGTGTCCCTTTCCATCTCAAGAGCCAGAAAGATGCACTGATCCTTGATCTATTTTCAGACCTAGTCATTGAGACAAGATGACATGCACATGCCAGACAGGCGAACCAACCGCCCAGGATTCCAAGACAACAAAACAAAATCCGAGCGCCAGAAATCCAGCTCAGAATGAAAATGAAGAGAAAGCCGATTCCTGCCCTTCAGCAGTTATCAGTTCTGTATCTTAGAGAAAGGAGGCGGGGAGCTCATATTGCACACTGTGACAGATACCAAGAGGCTGGAGTGCTTAGATTTGTTGCACTCATGTGAACTCTAGCTCATGCAGCTATCAAGATGGGGCTATCTGGGTGAGAGCATGATTACAGAGATAATCAGGGCTAGATGACAGCCTCCACCATACACACCTTTGTGAGCAAAAGGTCTCCGATTTATCTGCAGGCTTCTTTCCTTCTTCACCTTTTGTCGGTGCTTTGGTACTATCCATTTCCATCTGCATGCTGCATCAGACCCACCCCCTCCTTTCATTATTACAGGGGCTAATTAGCCAATTCCAAGCAAGTAATTAGTTGATAAAAATAAGCCTTCATTTAATTTTTGAACATGTAAATCCAGATATTCCTGTAAGGAAAGAGCTGCAAGATTAGCAGAGCCCAGGAGTATAAACTGCTCTTTACAGTTGCCTCCACTGTACATTTGCTATTAAGCCTGGCTGTATACTTTCTTTTATCATCCAGTTCCAGTGCTCCATTGTGATTCTAAATGATCATCTAGTATCAATGTTACTTAGGGTTCTGTTTTTATGAAAGAGAGAGAAGGGCTGGGGTGTGATGGAGAGCTTGCAGGGGAGAAAAAAAGATGAAAGGCAAGGTACTGTGATTCTCCCAAATCACTCTGCTGAAGCGAGACCAGACTTATTTTCTCCCCTTACAATGTCAGGCAGAGGCATAATAATAATAATAATAATAATAATAATAATAATAACAACCCGTGTCAGTTGCCTCTCACTGTTCAATTCATGTGTATATTCCTCAAAGCCATCTGCTAACATTTATCAATACAGATCAGGAAATTATTTAGGGCATAAAATGAGATGGTTTAACACCCGAACAGAAATTCAGACCTCCCTGTTGATCCTGCTATGGACTAGATTTCAAAACAAATCCAGGCTAAAGATTGGGACCCACTGCCATTCACACACCATCAGTTTGGCTACAGAGCCTTCTCTCCATCAATCAGCTAATGAAGGCACAATTTTTGACCTCTCTAGCTTGTCTCATTAGTTCTGCCAGATGGAGAGCTCATGACACGTTGTCGACGTATTCTTCAGACTGTAAAGTTCCTTATTTAATGACTCATAGAGTCAAACCACATTACAGTCTGTCCCCAACATCAAGAGGGAGATTGACATTGGCATATGCAGGTGAGAGGTATGGACAGCACGGTATTCCATCCATTTGAATCTACTTCCGATGATGTTAGGCAGGTATTATTGAGTGCTGTTCTGAGGGGAATGGTGGCTCAGAGTGAACCAACCCACCCAGAATGGTCTTGGCTCAGTTTAAAAAGTTACACTGGACGTTGCAGGGGGCAAAGACCAAGAGGGCAAGAACAATTAGCTGCCTGACAGCATGATTTACTTGAGCTATTGGCCAATTCACTAGCCAGAGTGACTCCACATATGAGATCACACTCATAGCTCTGTAAATCTATAGAAGTCAATTTTTACATGCTCTGGCACTTCCTAATAGCAATGGATCTTTACTCTGTTTTAATAGAAGCATATACTACTTGGTCAGCAACTTACGATCTTCACAGTTAACCTTGTACATTCAAGCCAGGCCGACGTTTTCCAGGAACCAAATGCTTTGTGCAAATGGCTCATCAGTGTAGCAGCAGTGCACCAATTTAGGGATCAATTGCTCTGTGATTGCATCAATACTGAAGCATCAGGTAAGAAGTCTCCAGCGGATGCTGCCTTGGAGAATTGTTGCTATTTCTTCTGTTAGAAAATGTTGAGTGCCGGCAAGGAGCTGAAGTTGAAGCTGCCACTGCTGGTGCCATATCTGAGTTTGCAAGAGATTCTCTTGGAAGATTTGTCCTTCTTGGCCTGTCTTTGTAAAGCCAGCTGCCTGAAAGTGTCTGTCTCTCTTCTGTCAATCCATGTATGTACTGTAGGAATGCTGTGTGGTTAGCATGCGATGTGTGGTTTGGAACATCCTATGTAACTGGGTATTAATGTGCAATTGCTCAATCATCTTCTGCATGAGAGTGCTGGTACATCCTGGTGTGCTTTCCACGTACACTTAACGGATCCAATTGTTGTTTTGCTAGACTCATTATTCCAGGAGGTTGATGACTCAGGCAGGCTGACTCAGTCGCTGTATCATGGGTGGTAGATTCAAATGGATTGAGGATGATGAGTAACTGTTCTATCATATTTGCTGAAGTGGGGATTAGGTCAATGTCACCAAGGGTGCTTCGTAAGCAGCGTTCTGCATGTAATATTAAGCTTTAACCATGAGTTCACCCTGCAGGAGATATTAAGCTTTGCATACCAATGTTGCATAGGGTGGATACAGCATGAGTCACTGATTAGAAAGAAATTCACGTACACATGGTTGTAGCCTTGACAGCAGACTGACTCTTATCTTGCAGAAAATAAGAAAAATGCAGTAAAACTGCTATTATCAGATGCAGCATAAACAATGTTTACAAAATTATCAGTGCAAATTCACATAACTGATTCAACACTCTGCTCAGTACATTCAGATAGGCCACAGTCACCTGTTCCATACAAATATATGTCCCCTCACCATCTCCCTACCGTCACTGTTCTATGTATTGTAATGAACCCTGCAGACAGTACCTCCACCAGTAGGTTGTACTGTATCTTAGAGCTAAGTTGTCTTGCTTTGATGTTATGTGTTATCTTAGTTGGGGGAGGAGAGGACAAGAGAAAGTTAAATCCCATCTGTGTGTGCTGGATATATTACGTGCAGCATCCCGATAAGTGCCTTGATTTCTGGAAGCAAGTATTACAGTATTTTCAGATCACAGACTTACTGCTGTGTTCCTAGTACCTCTCTGCTTAATTTCTGGTAATTTACTAATTAGAACGTCCTTTAAAATGCAGTTGGCGTCTTCATCCCAGATAATTGTGGTGCCATCGAATTCCATGACTGAAATGGGAGAACATCTCCTTTCCGTGAAATACCTTTAACATCTGAAATGGTTAATAACCATTCTGACTGTTTTTTGATGGGAACTTAGTAATGACAGGTCCATCACCTCCACAGTCCATTGGATCAATAATCTAAAAAGTAATACAAATTTACTTTATGGATCCTAACTGTATTTTTAACAGTATTGAACAAATGCTAGCTCCAGCAAAATGCTGTGAAGCAAATCTTACCTCTAGCTCAGGGGTGGACAAAATACTCCCTCTACTCTTTTCCATCCGTGGACAGATTTTTTTCCATCCATGTGAGAATAATGTGTGTGTGCACGGAGGCATGTATAAATGTGCACCACCAGTAGAAACAAAAACCTAGCTGTGAGTGCTCTGCTAATCAGCTGGGCAGCATTAGAACACGCCCCGAGCAGCCGCACATGTGCACAGCTTAGAGGGAAGACTACCCATAGGCCGAATCTGGCCTGCCCAACATTTCTATCTGGCCCACCCAGCTGATTAGCAGTGTGAGCATACTTGCAGCCCACAGCATGTGTTTAGCTGCCTCTTCCCCCAGCTTGCTCTGTCCTGCAGCTGAGCTGCTCCCAGGACCCTCCTGCTAGCTGTGCAGAGCTGGGGGTAGGAGGGGAGAAGGGAGTACTGATGTCAGGGTGTCTTCCTGCCCTTGTATCCCATCTCTGCAGAGTAGGGGTGAGGGAGAGGGGAGAAACAGTCAGCAGAGCTGCTGCAGTCTGAGGCATGACTAGTGGGTGACTGAGACAAGTGCCTTTCTTAAAGAGGCAGTGCACTGTTTCAAAGATTTCTTCAGCAGCTAGCGTTCTCTCTCCACACGCACACAGCCCCTCCCCTCCCTGCATATAATCCATCTCCACAGAGCCGAAGAGGGCAGACAGAGCAGGAGAGCTTTCCTTGTCTCAGAGACAGCACATGGCATTTCTCAAGAACTTCCCCAGCTGCAGCCAGCACACACGCTCTGTGTGTCACACACTCAGTCTCTGTCTCTCCCCCTCTCTCTCTCTCACACACACACACACACACACACACACACACAATTTGTGTCACAGTCTCTGTGTCTCTCACACTCTCTTTCTAGCCCCTTGTCCCATGTCTTCCGGGGGCCTGATGCTGGCCTGTGGCAATTTACCTAAATTTGTGAAGTGGCCTCCTTGTGAAAATTACTCCTCACCTTTGCTCTACCTCATCCATGGTACAGAGCCAGGCAGAGCAATGAGGCCATCTGGGCTTCCTTCTCACTGATCCTGAACAGGGGAAAAAGCCTTTCCCCGCACAGCCATCTCCACAGGCTCATGGTGGCATAGCTCCATTGAAGTCAACAGATCAAGGCCAATTCACATCAGTAGAGGAGTTGGCGCCCAGAATCTACCCTGCCAAGCACTGGGGGGAATGAAGGCCAAGCAGCTTGCCAATTCTCTGCAAAAATGGTTTCCTCTGTGGCTGTCAGCCAGCTGGAGGATTCTGATCAGGCTTGTCAGCCCAATACAGTGATCTGACCAACAGCAATGGGATGATACATGTGGAAGAGAAATGCTCGACCCATCTTGTGTCCCAGCACGCCAGGCATGCATTCTTGTCATGTATTTACAGGAGAGTAATAAGTTAGGTCAGGGTAACGAAGGCCAAGTTGCAAAAAGGAGCACAGGGCGCTCAATAAAAGTAGCAATTCGTTAATCAAAGCAGGGAGACCTCCACACCCAGGATTGGGTTGTACCCCAAAATAAAACATTTCTCTGGTTATGTTGTGTCATACAGCAGGAACCAGGATCATGTCAGAGCAGAGATTTCAGGACATGTTAAGAGTAAAGGGCCTTATTAGAGTCCATTCTAATAGTTCACAAAATGACCTTTAACAGGACATGTGGAGAGATTTGCAATAGTCAAATGCATCCGGCCACTGGCCAGGTGAGGGTTAAGCTGCTTTTCCCACACAAGCAGAACTCACGCAAGAACTTAAGCTTTAGTAACAAATTTCTCAGATTGTTACTTCCACCATGGACTAGCTGTTTTGCCTATGTTTAGTTTGTTTTTAAAAGACACCAATTAGTTATTAACTAACGTGTTGGTATTCTGACCCGTCCCATGCACATTCAGTACAGAAAATTGCCCTTTCCTGAAAATATATTTGATATTTAGGAGTACAAAGAAATACGGTGCAAGCACCCATTGTGTTTTGTTCTGTCTGGCTTGACTTTTGTCTCTGTGCTGAATTCACAGATTCACATAAAAATGAAAGAAAATGAATACAAAATTCAGATAAAAAAAATGCTGAGTTGAGAGTGAAGTAGTCAGTACTGGCTTCCAAGGACCCAAAGGCTGCAGGGTGTCCTCAGCACTTATTGTGTGGTGCTGAGTTCCTTCATCTCCCACAAATTACACTGAGTTCTCTGACTCAGCCTTCAATATCTTTGACTGTAGCTTGTAATTGAGTATTTGATCAGTTGCATCCTCAGTGTCTCTCCAGCTATTAAAATCTCTGACAAGTGTATAGAATCCTGACTCCCTTTGCTGTATCACGGGGCAGAGGCAGTTCTGCTGGATAGAATGTTAAAGAGATACTGACAAGTTACTTTGGTCCACAATTTAGACTTTGTTAAAACAATATTTTGTGTGATGACTCAAATGACAAATTATTCCAATGTGCAGTCTGGATATAATCATCCCCTTGCAGGTTTTGAAATCTCAGTGTTGCAGCACTGTATTTATGTATCCGTATCTATGAGAGCTAGAGAGTGAAACTGATTAAAAACCAAGATAAAAGTAACTAGTCCATTTTGATAGTCCAAAGAGAAATAGTCCAGAGAGAAATGTAAAAAGTAAATAATCAGCCAAATCCTTTGATTTTAATCTATGGTATTAAGAACATAGGTAAGGAAAGCCCGCATCCTTTGGTCCATGTGTCATATGAATTTTCTTTTTACCTCTACTTTTTTTTGTATCTTGCCCTCACAGGGATAAGATTTCTTTTTTTGAATTAATTAAAACTATTATTTAGGGTTTTTTAAACTGTGTGTCAATGAAAACCGGAGCAGTTTAAAAGGCACCAGTGCCTCACCTTTGTGTTCAGACTAGGGCTAACAAGAACACTTCTATTAATCAGGCACATAAGATAGAGTATCACAGCACTGTACTTCTCCATGACCAAGTCCTTGGCGGTTACAAATTCATGGATTATATTTATCCATATAAATGTAATTACAAATCTTTATAGTCTTAGAAATCATTGCTTATTAGCCACATACACTACTATGATCGCTTCTCTAATCCCATTTTCCTGATCTTTACAATGAATATCACTGTGTCCTCCTTTACTGAAAGTGAAATTTTCTGTTTTTGATCTGGCAGGACTCAGAGCTCTCTGACCATGGGTCATGTATGGCATGGTTTTGAAGGTTAGCTCACTGGCTCTGCCTTGGTTTATATGGAAGGGGATAGGAAATATTCAGGACAAAATTACATTAAAACCATATTACAATTATACTCATTTTTAACTGTTCTGATTTCCTCTCCCCCACCTATGAAATGTTGCTTGTCATAGTAGATTGTGAGCACTTCAGGGCAGCACAGTGGCATGTATGTGCGTATGCACATACAGAGCCTGGCATACATTAGCTGCTACTGGAAAAACCATACAATACACAGGAGACAGCAGCAGCCCATGCTGGAGCACAGTGGGACAGGGAGCAGAAGCCCTCCCTTCACTCCACTCTCCTACCTTGTACTCCTCATGCATGGGCTAGTCACAACTGCACCTTTTGTGCTCCTTTTAGTGTGGGGATTGGTCAGGGCATCCCATGCTGCCGTAGAAGGAAAGGAAGGAAGCTATTCAGCACTTCTCCCTACCTCTGCCAACAGAGCTAGCTAAGCAGAGAGAGAAATGGCTGCTTTCCAGTGAGAAACTGTGCCTCCCTTAGGCTATGTCTGCACTACCAGGTTATTTCAAAATTAGTTATTTTGAAACAATAACATCTGAAATAACTATTTCAAAGTAAGCTTATTCCTCTTAACAAGCAGGAGTTATTATTTTGACATAACAAGCCCATTATTTTGACATAACAGGTGTGGGAGTGTGGATGTGCTCACCTTGTTATTTTGAAATAAGGGGGGTTATTTTGAAATAACCGCCCAGTGCAGACATGCCCTTAGAGAAGAATGTGATCTGGAGCTCCTTCTGGCATGGGATGGCTCTGCACCAACCCCTGTCTCAGGTTTGTGCCTTGATGGCCCAGTCTGAAACACTGACACGCTCGGGATACAACAGCATCTAGAGAATGGGCTCAATCCTAAATTCACACAGAGGCACAGATCACACCAAAGCTAACTTCAGTCTCTGGTTGAAAAACAGAAATTATGTTCTGGGGAGAAAGAAAATGACTGAATGAAATGAAAAGTTTTGTTCATTCAACATTTTTCATTGATTACGTCTAATTTTTCTACAAATTGATTTTTCAGTAAAAACCTGGAAAAATTTGCATGGTGCAAAAAGAATTCATGAACATCTTTCTATTGATCCAAAAGCCATTTCTTGCTGGGGAAAAAATAAAGTTGGGATAAAACTTTCCAACCAAATGTACTCAGCACATTGGCTGCTGACTCTCTTGATGATTTGGCCATACTGTCACCTGCCTCAATGGGACTGGACTCATTAGAATATCTGGTCCCAAATTCTGGGTGTTGGGCCCTTGAAAACTTGGCCCCAACTGTGGGAATCAGCCTCTGAACAAATAAAGTCAGATCAGAAATAATCAAAGCAGCATATAAATGGAGGCAGAATAGGCCTTAGGGAAAAATGGTACCGTGGATGAACTTGTATTTTGGTGCCCCCTTCAGTTGCCACTGCCTCACTCAGCTCTCCCCGATCACCTGCAGATTCATTGCTGCTACCTCCTCACGCCCATTGCTCTAAGCTCCCTTCTGCTGCCTCACATCCCAGACCCAGCCTGCTCCTTGCCTATTGACCACTATGTCCCACTGACCATGGCCCCTGGGTGGTTGCCTAGGTTGCCCACCTGTAAGGCTGGCAGGGATCTTGAGAGGTCATCAAGTCCATGCCCAGGTGCTGAGGCAGGATCAAATAAACCTAATAAAGCATGTGGGGGGGATAAGAGTGGTGTATTTGTAACTGCCACAAGTGGATTTGAACCTGGGACCTCAATATAGGAGCCTCTAGCCTCTGAGCTAAAAGCCAGCTAGCTCCCACACCATGCTGTAAAGGTCTCTTGGTCTTAACTGTTGCTGTGGTCTGGGTACCACTTGCATTACTCAGTAATCACACTAGGTGTGTGGGTTACATATGCATTGTAATTCTACAGGCTGCCTCTAAGGACAGGAAAAAAAACAGAATAGAAAAATAGCAACAAATAGCCCCTATTTTCACTGACATTTTAAAATCAATCCAGAAGCTTGAGGCCAGTCTCCCAAGCAGGGCACAGGTTGTTCTCTAAAATATTTTTCTTTAAGAAGTAGTGCTCACAAAGGGGACTCTACTGACAGCCCAAAAGACTGAAGTTCAGTCATATATATAGATAGATAGATAGATTCATAATGCAAGCAAAGCATGAGCATTGACAATTCACACTTCCTTCTCAACCCTTCTCTGTAGGGACCACCTTTAGGAGTGAGAGCATAGTTTTGCTTCTCGGATTCATTACCTTAATGGCCTTTCTTCTTGAGACTGCCAAGAATAAGTACAAGTATAAGGAGGGAGGGAAGGAGTCCTTCCCCTCTGAAGCCATGACAAGCTACCTATGGATGTCAGTGACAACAGGATTAGGACCATCAAAGGAAATGAGGATGTACATCAGAATACTGAAGGAACTCTGGAGAAAAGTTGTTTTGAAATCCTTGTAATCTGGTAAAGCAAGCAAATGAATTACCTTCCTTCTGGATTTCTTGTAGAAGAATTTCACAATGCTCAGACTAGCAGAGGTGCAAGTGTGGCACAGGGATTGCACACACATTGCTCTTGTGTATTCATTTATGTGTAGTGGAGGTAAAGAGAAAAACTACAATGCTAACGCAGCTCAACTCTGAAAGCCCTCTTCATAACTAAAGGGGTGTTATTACTGATGGTTCTGCATCAGACTGCATTTTACATTTTAAAAGTTTTCCTCTTTCCATTCTACCTTGGTCAGCCCAGTCACGTGCCAAGATTTCTCTTCTGATGTTTATGAAATTTCTGTCCAGTGAACCCAGCTTTTGTGAATCTAACACTTGTCTGGCGTGCCTAGAGACTACAGGGCTTTATTTATACACAACAAGGTTAGCAACAGTGTAAGCTCTCTCACCATTTTTCCTTGTCTGACCTCAATCTTGACCAACAGGAACAACCTTTGTGGATAAGAACCTCTTTGGTCTATTGCTTCAGTTGCCATGGCTCTTTAGGTCTTTCGCCTTTCTACACAGATGGCTAATTTGTGTCAGGTTTGATTGTTTTATTTGTATTATTATTTTTCTTTTTTATGATGAGGGCCCAACTACAAGGGAAAGTAATGGAAAAAGTAGCTCAATTCACTGAACAGTTGTCAGGTGCTTAACAACTTTCCAAGAGCTGTACTACCGCTGTGGGCCACATTCAAACTACTGACCTCGTGGTGAAAGGCTTTAGTCTGTTTGTTACCAATCCTCTGAGCTAGTCAGTCAAACCCAAACAGAATGTTTTCTTGTTCTATGGCAAGTCAATCCTTCCCTCACTCAAAAATGTTACTTACTTCCACTACCATCTTCTCACCAGCCTTCCAATTCAAAGTGTGACTGCTTTGTCTTTAGCAGAGAGGGCTCTTCTTTCTGAGCCTTTTGGCATTATACTCCTGGCTTTCACGCAGTAGGGCCCAGCCAAGCATTTTTCTTCACACTAAATACAGTACAAGTGCTCTGACAACCCCAGGGTCAGGAGTGCCATAAAACTGCCCCATGCTGTTGGTAGTGCAGTGCAGTTCTAGCTGGGTAAACCTGAAAGCACAAACCAAACATCACTGAAATAGATTTTCTAGTGAACTAAGAAGGGTAGCTTGAGTGCTGCTGTCACAGATGGTGTTTTCTCCCCTTAAATTACCAGAAGTAGCAGCAGGACCAAAGGTTTAGAACTTAACAAAAGGCTCATCTTTTACTCCTGATGCTGGACAATGCAGTCAAGGAAGAAAAGCTCCTTTATTTATTTCCCGTCCATGGTAAAAGTCTCACAGTGAGTTTCTCAGATGCATCTCACTGCACCAATATAATTCTGAGATCCAGTCCCACACTGGACAACACTTCCAATCTACTGTCCCAATTTTCTACAGAGCTGACTTACGTACTAAATGTGAAACTTCTTCATTTAAAAAAAATGGTTCCTAGACAATACTTCATGAATTAGTGATAGCAAAACCCTTCAGGGTACTGCCCTTTTCATCTGCTTCAAGACTCTTCAGAATGAAGTTCTTTCCCAGTGTAGTGCATAAGTGCAACAATACCTGGAAATTCAATTACGGGCTTTTGTTCCTTCTCAAAATGTCATCTTCGATATTTTCCTTTTATTTCTGCTGTAATGAAAGTGTTTTTTTCACAGTTTTTTGAAATGTTGACATCAAAGTCCATCCAAGATTAGTGAAGTGCTCCTTTGCGGCACAGTTTCAAGGACGACAGCAGACCTCTCTGTTACAGTGTTGCTCTACTAAGCTTCCAACTCCTGTGAAGTCTCCTGTACATTCATGGCCAAATTCTGCCCCAGACTGTTTGCATGCACAAGAGGAAGATGAAGAGGGCACTGAGAGCTTTTTCCCATCTCTCTTCTATATAGTATCATGGCAGGATTCAATGCGTCCACTCCCATGCTGACCACCATATCACCATCCAATATACCAAATGCAACTAGTAAGGAACATTACTAGTCCTTTGCTCACACAACAGCCAGGAACACACTTGGCTCTTTTCGACCACTTTCCTGTATCAGTCGAGACACAGACAAAAAGTTTGTACTTCTGAACCCTAAAAATATTCTCTTTTTCCTCCACCATGGTCCTCTTTGCCATATACAGGCTGGGTGATCTAAGCGCTCTTCTACATCTGACTCTCCCAAAATGGAGTGTATTCTTCTGAACTAGTTCTTAAGTTGTATGAAGCTTAACACTGGACTTCTAGATACTTTTAAAGCTGCATGTGATGTGGACATCTCTCACCCAGGTATCAGGATGAGACTGTACATTTGTTTTCAATGTATGCCTTGAGGAAGAATTTGAACCCAGACCTTCTAACATGAAACACTATGAAAAACACCACACTGATTTAGGGAAAAATGTTTCATTGAATGTAATTGAAAGTCTCACTCTAGACTAGAACCAGTTCACTGACTCTCTGATCTTGACATCAAACTTTATTTATAAAAACAGTAAAAAAAATCCACAGCATACTGTGTCTTGCTTGTTTTTAAAGAGGCAGCCTCTAGTCACCCAGGAATAGAGGTTTCACAATTAAATGCTGTGTATTTTTTTAAACCTATGAAAAACCCACCAACAAGGTAAGCCAACCCCTTCTCTAAACTTTAAACAATTAAGAGGCTGCTAGAAATGTTAGCCCACTGTTGGAAAGCAGATAATCTATCAAAACATACTGTGGCATAAAGCTACTATAAAAATAGCTTTAAGTACAAACTTCAGAGAGGATGTCAACCTTTGAAGATTCTTTCAAGTATGAAGTGCATGGCTGAAATGAATCTGGGCATAAATAAGAAAAAAACATCTACAAACACAAACCAGCCAAAGACTGACATGGGTTAGGGAAAGTCAAGCAGAGCTGCCTTTTCATCCCTTAAATCCATTCTTTTCAAAGCATCGTACCACAAATGAGCTATTCCTCCTTTGTTCCCACCTCCCATTTGGTTACCTTTTGTTACTGCTTCACTGGAGGAACTGAAGGACAGGACTGAAAATATAGCGTAATTAATTATCAGCTCATCAAAAGTTATCTGCCTCAGGGAATGAAATTTCCTTCTATAGGACAGGAGAGAATGGAGTCATGCTCTATGTCACCTTTGCTTGACCATTCTAAAAGCCAAAGCCTGAAGCCTAGGGATGTAAGTGACTAGTAAGCTATCCGAAAAGCAAAAGCTTATCTGATAGTTGAGGGACTAGTCAACTATCAGACTAGTTGAGGGAGGTGAGGGGACCAGGAGCTGGTGCTGGGGGGAACTGGCTTAAAAGCCGGTTCCTCCAGCACTGTCTCCACAGGGGGCAGGAGGGACCATGCATGAGCTGGGAATCAGCTGTCCCGGCTCACGCTGTGTCCCTTCTGCTGCACTATAGCCTTTTAAATGGATTAACAGCCTGTCAGCTCTTAATCTATTTAAAAGGCAGAGCCCCAGCTGGGTTAGTTCTTGGGCAGGAGCTAATCCCACTGTGGATCCCTACTTATTGACTAGTTTATTCGTTGATTAAACTAAATTTAACATCCCTACTGAAGACAGGAGTATAATGTGGGAGGAAAGGAAAGAATCTATAGTATAAGATCCTAGGATTCTAACTCCGTGTCACTTTGAAGCCTAGAATGTGGGTTGAGTCACTACAGCTACAGGTATGTTTGAGAGCGCTTTTGGTTCAGAATATTACCAGGTGCAATCATTCCTGGATTTCACCATCTGTTGTGGTCCAATTTTTAAGTTCTCAGACATTTTGACATTATAAAATGACACCCCTGTGCTTTACACTATGGTAAGGCATAGAGCTAGTCCATGTCAAGATCATCATGACCTCAGAGGTAACTCAACCAGCCACCACCTTAAACTGCATGCAACCATTTCATTGATTGTACAAAGGAGAGTGCACAGAGAGTGGGTTACTTGACCCAACTGCCTCACCCATGTGATGGCATTAGCTTTCAGCTACTACTCCTTAAATAATACAGCTCACTCTTAAAGGCCCATGATGGGGTGCACTAATCAACCCAAAGGGAAGAAACCCCATTATCCCTGCCTCTGCTCTGTGAGCTTATCCAGGATCAACAGCTGTTAAACAAGAGACTGCCAATTAGGAGCCATGTAACCTGCTGACCATGTGCAAGCATGGTAGCTAATTTAACAAACACACCTTACTGGGTAATGAGTTATCCTGGGAGTTAGCACATCGTGCTCCTAAATAGTCTAACATGACACCTTAGACTTGCAGTATAATCCTGGTGGCTAGTTAGCAATTAGTGCAATAATCCACCCAAACTGCCAGCTGTTTTGTTTTGGCTCGCTCTCCTCCTTGCAGCAGGTAACTCTACCACATATCCATAGTATTTTAGTCCTACTGTGGCCCACAGCTGAAGGATCTGTAGTTGCAGACTAAGTGATTTCATAAAGAAAAGAATAAGACACACCCATATTAGGTCCATCTAGCTGAGTATCCTGTCATCTCAGTGGTCAGTGCCAGATACTTTGGAAGGAATGACAGAACAGGGCAATTATTTTGTTATCCATCCCCTATCCTCTAGTCCAACTTTCTGGCACTCAGAGGCTTAGGGACACTGCACGGCGTTGCACTCCTGACCATCTTGGCTAATAGCCTCCAAGAACAGTTGCATTTGAATTAACAACATTAACGAGAACACTCTGCTTTTGAACAAGCCCTTGCTTGAATCTGAATGAATCAAAAGGGTACAGTTTCCTTCTGTGGATATAAATTTACCTGATAGATCGGCCACTGACAATATTGTTCATGAAAGGAAATGGACACTGTGAAATGTTCATTGCATGAAGGTCAGCTCCCTCGGTGTCTTTTACTCCCAACACAGAGTACACAGAGCAGGATGTGGAAGTGTTCCAAACTGCTAGTTGGTTACCTTGGTTAAGAACTGGTCCCTGCTTGGAAGAGGCTGCACTAGTAACAAGTAAACTTCCTGTGAAGTCTGCAGAACAGTTCAAAGCTGATGCTGAACCATATCCTTCCTACAGAAAGTGTGATATTAGCTGGCAGCAGAATAACATTGATCCCTACTGCTGTCCTTCCATGGTGAGTTAGTCCCTCATGGCATATATTTATTACATGAGACTATTGTTCCTACTGAGTTTCAGCCCGCGCTATTCACTTTGCTTATGACACTGATCAGGGAATTGTGCAAACCAAACAAAGGTCCAGTGATTTCTATCGGTGGCCAGGAATGGGCTCACAAGGTGAAAGATTAATAAACTTCAAATGCAAGACAAATTGGCTTCAGCAGGTGGGGCACAATTGCAGACAATGCCCATATTGGATGTGCATGGGGGAAATGATTATATTGGTAGGAGCTTCTGGAACAGCAACTGCTGACACCTACCATGACACTACTGTAGCTTAATGAGTTTTGAAAGACTGTTTGCAATCTGCTGACCTAGAAGAAAAGTCTGAGAAGCCATGTGTCATGTTTCGTGCATAGAGTCATTAAGCAATTTGACAAGCAACAAGCCAGAGGGCAAATCTGAAATGCTTTTTCAGTGTTGTCTCTTTCTTTACCCAGCCAACACTACCATGGGCTTGAGTGGGAATCTTGCTTGAATAAAGGCTTCAGCATTTGGCTCCATCTAGCTCCGGAGTAACTGTGGCATGAGAGGAGAGGATTTCCTAAGTTCAAATGCTCATCTGCAAAATCTTTCTTTGAAGAACAGAACGATACAATTCTAGGCAACAAAACGCCTAAAGGCACTGATAGCAGCTGGATATCAGCCAATGGTTGAAAGGGAAATGACATAAGGCTAGGTATCCAGAATTCCAGTGTGCTGTTCTTATAAATTTTCATAAGTTTGTACTTTTAAGAAAAATCCAAAATTTAGCAACCTGCTCCAGATTGCAGGGCATAAAGACTCTTCTACATAGAGATGATTGGATAGGAACACTTAGAAGGCATTAAACTTTACCAATAAATCAGGTACAGAGGATCAGCGTTCCTGATTATTATAATGCATTGAATAATTATATTTGCTCCTGATGGTCTCCACTAAAATAAAGCAGTGTTAAGATACCACAAGAGGAGCACCTTTATGGACTAGAAACTATATTTTGTATTACAAGATAGTAATTATACACACACACGTTCCTTTATACCATATTTGCTGTACTATGTTTCATCGTTAATGTAACTTATTTTGGTTAATTCATGCATATATTTGTTAATGGATTTATAGGCCACAGAACCATCTTGGAACTCCTATTTCTACTGAGAGTCATAAATACTCCGTATAAGGAAAAACATGTAATGTGGGTTACTTCAGGAAATAGCCACATAGCAGCAGAGTATATTTCTGTCATGCAATATTATTGTTACTATGGATTATATTTTTGCAGTTAGAAACTCCTCGAATGAAATAAACTGATTAATGTTTAGCTGTTGTTCACTATCAATTGAGGTTTGCAAAATTCTGCTTACATGCTCTGATGGGAGAAATTAAATGTCATTTGCTTTTTCATCATCATGGCAAAAGCGAGGCAAGTAGATTTCATACCTGGGCTAGTAAATTTCCAGGGCCCATTTGTCAGAATTCTCCTATCACAAAAGAGCTGCCCATCTATTTATGGGAGGACATGAACGAACCCTGTCTCCTCTTCATGACAACTGGAATCACTGTCAGCCCATTTTAGGCTCCACTGCAGAGATCAAGGCCCATATTTTCAAGTGTGGTCTATAATCTTGGGTGACTTAAATGATCAGTGCTCTGCTTCAGTTTATCTAGGTTCTTATTTTCAGAGCTGTTGAGCACCCACAAAGTTTCCATTGACATCTACTGGAATTTTGGAGCTCACCCCCTCTTAAAATCTGGCCCTTGGTTTTCGAATAGGGCAAAGTCTGGTTTGGAGAATCTGGGCCAAGTTTTTTATGAAAATGTCATTGGCCTCTTTCCAGCTATGCCAGTTCCAGTTTGCAAGCCATTTGCAAACCCAAACCAGCAGGTTTAATTCACCCAGGTGTGAGACCTTGAGCTTCAAGTGCCATTATGAAAGGTTCACTCATCTCTATTTATAATTTCTTTACTACTAACCACAGACTCTCTGTGCCTCCCCCATATTATGGAAACTTCCTTTGTCACCTCTGCAATTGTCAGCCAGGACACTGGCTTCCATCTCTGCTACTTTTAAATGCCATCTCTCTTACTTCCCCTGCTCACTCTCTTACTCACCAGGCTGGATCTTTTATGTCACGACTTCAAGAGTGCGGCCTCATTAATGCCAGTTGCAAATAATGAAGACTCATTATGGGGTAGACAGCAGGATGTGCGTGAAACCATTTTGAACTAAACGTGAATGGTATTGATGCTGAGCAATAAGTAGCATTCGTCAGTGTAAAACGTAATAAATAACCTGCTTTGGAAAATGGATTTGACTTGCGTTCCATTTGGGTCTTTCAAACCTGGCCACAAATCAAGCTTTTATTTCTTATTTGGCTCTAGATCAAGTCACTCCATTCTCTTTTCCTGATGCATCCCCTTGCCATCTGATAAATAATTATTCAAATTTATATAGCACTTTACACATACAAACTAATCCTTACCACATCCCTAACAGACAGGGAAGTCAGTCGTTTTCACTGTTGGAAAACGTCATTTGACTTACTGTGTGACTTTGAGCAATGACAGAGCTGGGATTGGATTTTGGAACTGCCTCATTCTCCGTCCTGTGCTCATTTCTCTACACCATGCTGTCTCTTGTGGCTAAACAGATTGCAAGTGGTTTTATTCTGAACTCATCCTCTTTAACTAGACATTCTCACAGCCAACATTGTTCTTTGATTGCTGCAATTCTGCTGCATTAAATAATTCCCTGAAGTGCCTCTGATTTATTCAAAATGCTGCTGTTTTAGCCATTTAGCAGCCTATGCAGGAGAGAAATGCAGTCTTATTGTGATTTGCTTCAGTTACCAAAGAGAATAGAAAATACAGTACAGTACAAAAACACTGCACAGATGCCTCAGTGATCTTTCACCCTGCATGTCTGAGCTACTGACGTCCAAAGCTCACTGTCAGCTCTCTCTCTGCTCTCTCCACTATCATTATTGTTCTAGGGTAGATGCCAAAGAGATGGGACGAAGGGCTTTTCCCCCCCTTCTTCCACACCAACTTTACAGGGCTACAATTTGCAAATAGCAATAATACATTCCCACTCAAAACATTGCCTCTCATCTGCACAGGCAGGTTCCCATCTTGCTAATGGAGGTTAGGAGCAGTTTGGCTGAGCTGAAGGGAGACTGGGATTGAAGGCTACACCTGATCAGCTAAGCTTCCTAAGAGCCAGCCTGGTCTCTGGTAGTTACCCATAGCATTGTAGTTCAGGCACTCCTCCATGTTTCCTTTCATTTTCCTCCCCCAACTCATTTTTGTTGGCAAAGATTAAGCAGGCCCCTTCCATTTTAAATTGCAATGAGTATGTTTCTCATTAACCTCACCTGAAGGAAAAAAATTCCAGCAGACACCATTCAGGAAAGTACCCCAGACCTTATTTGAACAGTCTGTAGACATAACCCAGCTTGCAATAACAGCTCCACATCTAGCAGTGATGTACCATTTTTACGGATTGTGCCAAGAGCATGGTGCATCACCTTGATAGACTAAATGGACTCTGATTTGGCGTGATATGGGATGGACAGAAGAGCCTGACACACACATGGTACCTCACATAAACCTTTGGTACAAAGAGACAAAACTTTCATCCCTCACTCAAATGCTCAATAAAAAGTCACCTCATTCTGCCTTATTGCTGCTCTCGTAGCTAAGGAAAAAAGTCAGTTTTTTTTTTCATATCAGGAAAAGTATCAGCTTGTAGAAATCCACTATTTCCCTCCAAAATGGTGCTAAATTCACTCCGCCCCAATTAGCAGGAATTTACTCCACCTTTCTTAGTGTCAGCCTCACAAGGTCCTTTCACTCCCAGGGCATTCCTCTGACTCTTCTTCTAGAGGTGGTCTATAATAATGGTAAGGAAGTTTCTAGAACCAGTCCATGCCTGAGAGACATTGCTGCCAGGGGATCACTTCCAGGAAAGAGGAAACTCTTTTCTCTGAGACGTCACTTGTTCTTCACAAGAAATACATTTAGAAAAAACTATAAGAAACCCCCCTAAAACAACAAACAACAACAACAAATTCTCTTCAATACCAGCCCCTCTGGAGAGGAAGGGAAATGATCTCAGTCTGAAATAAGACAGGGTCTTTCCACCAGAATGCTTTGGCACCATGGACCTGTTTTAAAGATAGACAGACACCTAGAGATGCAGCTATAAGAACCGAGTGGTATGTTCAGAAGCACCTAACTGTCTAAGTCCCTTTAAAATTCTGGGCCCATCTAGCTACTGCTATTGTCACACTGTCTTACAAAGACGAGAAGATAAAATGGTTACCGACAAATATCTTCTCTTCAAGTCAGAAAAACAAAAAACAAAACAAAACAAAATCAGGCCCACTTTCCTAATTTCTCTTCTGTGGATGTAATTAACTGAGAATGGGAAAGCCCTGATAAGGGAGGTGGGGGGAAATCAACAAATGATGAAATTTTGTAATCCTCACTGGTCAAAAGCTAATTTAGTTTCTGTTTCCCCAAGATAGCTGCTGTCACAGCTTCTGCACCCAGAGATATGATTAATCCTCACAAAAGGGATTTTTTCAAAGGACCCCCATGGATAGGAAAATAAAGAACCTTAGATGTAATTCTGAGGCCAGCACAAGCGGTCTTCAGTCATCTTATACCAATCTGTTCTGCTAATGTACCCACGCCATTGTGTGAGGGTTTAAAAGATCCAGATCAGCACACGCCAACAATTCTTAAATTTTTGTCTGTCAAGCACTGATGGTGCATGAAGCTGAATCTATCTATTTCTCTCAGTTTTTAAGCTAGGTCCATCTTTGTAGTATCACAACACCTTCCATCCAGCATCCCAGACCCCTCTAACCCATTATACACAATCTACAACCCATCTTGGAAAATGATCCCTCGCTCTCAGAGGCCTAGGAGAAAAACCTATTCTTGCTTACAGACAACCCCCTAACCTGAAATGTATTCTTCCTGATAACCATGCCACACAACCACATCATAAGCCTCCAGGAACCCGGCCCTGCAACCAGAAAATATGCCAACTCTGCCCACATATCTACACTGGCGAATTCATCACTGGAGCAAGCAACATAAGCCACAAAATCAAAGGGTCATTTGACTGTGCATACAGTAATTTGATTTATGCCATCAAATGCCAGTAGTGCCCCACTGCTATATATATTGGACATACTGGATGGTCTCTGTGGGAAAGAATCAATCGACACAAATCAGATATACGTAAAGGGAATACACAGAAGCCTGCTGGTGAGCATTTCAGCTTGCCTAACCACAGTCTGACAGACCTGCAAGTAGTTGTCTTGTCACAAACCAGCTCTACAAGCCAAATACACAGAGAAGCCCTGGAATCCCAGTTCATCCACATATTCAATTCACATGCTAATGGACTCAATTGTGATATGGGCTGGTGGGGACTCTACCTACTTAATAACCACTGAAGGTGCTAACAGCTCCCTGAGTGGTATCCTTCCTGTTTTAGGAATCTATTGACTTGGATTTTATCTGCTTAGGTTTAAGTACCCATTCTCCAGATACTTAATGATGCTCTGTCTCCCATTCCCCTCCCTTTTTTTTCCTCTCCCCCCTTCCCTACCCCTGTCCTATTTATTTCAAGTTTTCATAACCCCAACTCATAACTCCGGTCATTTGAAGAAGTGGGCTGTGCCCATGTGTGGGCTCATGAGACCATCTACATGTTTCGTTAGTCTTTAAAGCGCTACCAGACCATTTGTTGTTTTTTTCTGTAACAGACTAACTCGGCTACCTCCTAAAGCCCCCTTAGTGCAATCAGCTGTGCTCACTGCTACATGCATTACTTTAGCTGTGCTGCGAAAGTACCATTTCCGAGATTAGCAAGTACCTCCCCATTAGCCACAGATCAGTTACTGAGCAACCTCTGTTCAACAGATTCAAAATCAACCAACAGCATCACACAGCCCTCACTGGGGAGTGCAGCATCTCGAGGCCCTTGGAGGCTGTGGCTGGTCTCTGCAAAGGATAGGGAAAGGAGGAGTCAACAGTCAGGATGAGGGTATGTAATTCTCAAACTCAGCCTTGAAGACAGTTAGGCTTTTTGCTGGAGAATGTAATAGCTAAAGAGAGAGAAATCCAAGCATTTCCTTCCAACTCCTTTTATACCCCCAAAGCAATCTTAAAATCTCCACTTCTGGGGTGTTGCCTTGAGCAAGAATAGTACAGGTCGAACCTCTGTAATTCAGGACTCTCTGGTCCAGCAATGTCTCTCTGGTCCAGGACCACGGATGTTGCTGGATCTCCGGTGGCTGGGGGTAGGGGTCAGCCAGGAGTTTGGTGGCAGCGGGGCCAACCAAGGTCAGGAAGTGCAGCCAGGCTGGCGGCAAGAGGTGTCAAGGAGCCTGGCTGGGTATGCGGCCGGGTATGCAGCCAGGCAAGGAGCCCCACATAGGCTGGGAGTGCAACCGAGCTGGTAGCCCCAGCAGGCTGGAAGTGTAGCCAGGCCAGTGGCAGAGGGGCTGGCAGCCTGAAGTCCTGCTGGAACTGGAGCCCAGTAGCTGGGGCTGGCTATCAGGGGCCGGGGCTTGGGGCCAGTAGCCAGCAGGGGCGAATTGAGTTCCCCTGTTTCTGCAAACTTCCTGGCTCAGGGCCACTAGGTGCAGGCCTAGAGAAGTCCAACCTGTAGTCAAACTTAGGTCAGGCTGATCATATGCGTGATAACTAAACCTGACAAACTCAACCACTACTCCCCGTCAAAACAAAAACCCAGGAGATGAAGACATCAGAAGGCTTGGAGGAAGCCTACATTCAGGTCCAAGCAAGGCCTTGTCAATGACACTTTATGTGGACAACGTTGGCTTTTGTAAGCAAAAGAAAGCTGTGCTCTTCACGCTGTCCCCTTCCCTGAGAGTAAGTGTGAAGATTGATCATCATCATACCACAAAAAAATTCCTAAATGGGACCTGCCAGTGTATCTTTTTCTCAGACGATAGTCTCCTAAGAGAAGCCTCAGCAAGAACTGCCAGTAACCATAATGGAGAAGTCACTACTAAGGATCCGCTTAAATTTGACACTTTACACCAGAATTTGAATAAGAGATCTAATTATCTTACCCATTACAAGGATAGCTTCCCCAATTATCACCTCTAATATCATTAGCTCACAGACATTTACCTTCCCCCTCCACACACATCCCCCTTCTGTTCTGAAATTTGATTTGTCCTTTTCATGTGTGTTCATTTTTTTTAATTGTGTCCTTTGGTATATATGATTGTGACAACTTTCTTCCACTACTTGATGTGAGGAAGTGGGTCTGGCCCACAAAAGCTCATCACCTAATAAACCATCTTGTTAGTCTTTAAAGTGCTACATAGTCCTGTATTTTGTTTCAACATAAAAGTTGTTTGAGCCTATCTCAAAGTGGCCATTTGGGAGGTTTTCATTACAGGGCCAAGCAAACAAGATTCAGAGAATCTTATTGTAGATTGTCAGAGATCATAAATCTAATTCATTCCTGGCACAAATCCATAACCAATACATTTAAAGCCAGGATAAATGTGGTCAAACATGGCCTTGATTCTTTCATGTCTATAACTACTAGGCACTGTGGCTGGGTTTACAGAAATATCCATGTCTTGGAAGCAGAAGTCTTACTGAAAGTCATGGGGCTTTGCTCTGAAGTCACCTGCATCCTTTTGGAAATCTTGCTGGGGTTTTTTTTGCATCAGAAATTAATCACAGCTCCATCTAAGGTGAGACAAGAACTCGAGACGTTTAACTCACAATTCCTTACTATAAACCACAAGTTACATTTTATTTGTAATGCCAAAATTATATTCACTATATCTTTGATCAACTTGCTTTGCTACAATATCCTCCTCCAATGATCCACATTTCTTCAGTTTTATTTATGAAGGACCTTTAATGCTGTCTTTCACACTCAGAGAGATATGGTAAACAGCTTATGTTGTCTACAAGCATGGAAGCTTGCTACTGTTAAAGGTGACATCATATTGCCTACTCCCTCATCAATACCTTAAAGGATTTACATTTGAATTAAATTGTTCCTACTTTACTCTTAATTATGCTTGCTACATCAGTAGATAATGGACAATGGAGCCCAGAGGCAAATTGTTTTCAATCTTCAAGTCAATGGCAATTGAAGGTGCTAAGCAATTCTCAGAATCCAACCCTCATGCTGCTTTTGCAGCATATAGATTGTGGGCGTTCTTAAACTCTCGCCTGCATTTGCCATTGTGAAAGCAGCAACATGTGAAGACACGCATCAAACTGAAATGGAAAGCTATAACATTTTCCTAGCAACAAAGTCCCATAATCATTAAAAGCTTTAGTATACATATAGGCTACGTCTACACTGGCATGATTTTCCGGAAATGCTTTTAACGGAA
>CM057847.1:69147935-69173516 GCA_030068395.1 Apalone spinifera | reverse complement strand
TTTGCGGAAAAGCGGCTGATTTTCCGCAAAAACTGGCCAGTCTAGACACAGCATAGGTTTTACTCTCACTAGTGCTTGGTGAAGGGTTTTTCAACATTTACAAAATGATGCTTTTTAAAAAAGTGTCTCTATCTGAACAATAAACTTTGGAACCAGATTTCTGGTTAAATAATTTTCACCACACAGCCTGCTTGAAAGATTCTTCATTTTCTGTTCCCAGAAAATAATTTTGGTTGAATTTGCTAATTTAAACTAGCATGAAATATTAATAATTAGGCTTTTAGGATGGTAACTGTAGACTAAGAGACATCTTGAGTTTGTAATTTGACTTGCAAGTCAGACAATATTTGCCCACCTGTTTAACAGTTGCAGCAAGGTGATAATTCCCTGAAATTTTACAATTACTCATTATCAGTCTTAAACTGATAAATAATTGAATGCAGTAAGAATCAGCAGTGAGGCAGTAACTTATCCCTGTAGCTGTCAAACTCTTCATCAAATATTTGGATAAATCAGTCATCCATCAGCCCCAGCGTTATGTAATTATGTTGGATGTAGCTTTGAACAGATGGCTAAAATCTGTTTATAGCGTAACATCCTTTATACATTTATTGCATTACATCGGACTGAACATAGTGAAATGAAGGTCCATGTTTCCCATGGTTTACTAATAGAAGTATGTGCAGTCAAACAGGACAGCAAAGGAATCCAATCAGCTTCAAAAGCTAACATTAAAAACAACAAAGGACACTTATATTACAAACCATGACAAGTTACACTCAGAAACAAGCCCAGCTGGAGTTCAAATAAGACACTAGTGACGATTTTTAAAAGATCTCATTGCTGGAAAACATTTGATCTTGATTGAGAGCACATTCCACACTAAAGGAATGTACAGGCACAAGGACTACGGTGACCAGAGTGAAGCAATTGAACAACCAGTGTCAGGGTTCGGTGACAAATACCATATCTCTACTGACAATCTCATACAAAAGCAATGGGGTGGAGGGAGGGAGAAGGACTGCCTGATACACCCCATTGTCAAAGCATAAAATCAAGCCCACTCTACCTTTTCAGGAGAGATATTTAAGGACTGTCTCACTGCTGCCACCCTGTCCTTTCTGATTCAGGGTCCTATTTCCATCTGAGACATCTCTTAGCTAAAACTGGTCAATGAAGGCATCAGAAAGTCATCTTCTTGGGTCTTTGGACAGCTAAGTAATGTGATGCATGTGAGGATGAGCCAAAACTTGCATTGCTGTGATTGAGGGTAACATGGACCAGGACTGCCTTGTGTGTTTTTAATTGTACAATTCTCCCTCCTTGCTCCCCCCTCTCCCAGATTGGGCTTGATTTGTTAAATCTCCACTAGGTCTGCAAATCAAGTGTGAAGTCTTCTGATGTGTAAGGTTTCTAATATAAACATCTAGAGTGAGGAAGGAATTTTTTCCCTGTTTTTGCTCAAACTTTACTTACACACAAACATATACAAAATTTGCCTGAGACTGGAAAAAAGTCATATCAAAAGGAACTTGAAAGTTGTGAATTAGAATGGAA
Source organism: Apalone spinifera (assembly GCA_030068395.1). Classification (NCBI taxonomy): domain Eukaryota; kingdom Metazoa; phylum Chordata; order Testudines; family Trionychidae; genus Apalone; species Apalone spinifera. Next base: position 69,171,959 of record CM057847.1, on the reverse strand, counting down.
CTCAACCTGAATTATAGTGGATGCTAGATAGCGCCAATTATAATACTGAATATTTTGGATACCTCAAAAGCATAACAGTCCTGAGCCATAAATTCCTACTGAAAGCTTCCATACGGGAAGGAACCAAAAGTGTTCGATAGCTTCCAGCCAAGTCTCATGCCACCAGTGATTCATCACTGAAGCACGATTCCAGGAACCGTAACCCACAGTGTGAACAAACAACTAGCACAGAAGGGTGCACAAAACAATAGGTCAGTACTTGTGGAAACTTTCATTCAGGTACAGTGTCATTTTTAGCTGCAAAACACAACAACCAGTCCTTGTGCTACATGAACACTCAGAGCTACATTTACAAATGGGACTTAAATGCCTAAACTTTTAGGCTCCATTGGCATTTATAGAACTAGCTCTTAGTTTCTACCTAACTCTAAAGGTAACTAAAGTCCCTAGACGCTCAAGTGTCCACAGGGCAGTTATAGATCCTGTATCTTGGCAGAGAGGTGGATTGGATCATCCTTCTAGCCCAGTGGTTCTATACTACCAGGGTGAGCAGATGTTTTTATAGGGGTAGTCCTGATAGTCAGTACTTTTTCTTATATAGGTGCCTATTACCCCACCCCCATTTTTCACACTTGCTATCTGGTCACCCGAATAATTCTATATTTCGGCCAGCAGGCATGCACAGAGGTGAGCAGCTCAGCACCTAAGTCCTGGCTAGATTAATAAATTAGGTGCTCCTTCTGTCAGTCTCACCTGTGAGACTCAATGTGTTGGGCATTTTCAGAGGCCAGACAGCATACACCATACTGGGGTTCTTCCCCCAAACATAGCCCAATGGTTAGAGCCTGCACTCAGGAGCAGGAAGACCTCACTTCAAATCCTCTTTCTGCCTGACTTGAAACCCACTTCAGAAGTGAGTGGCCTATGAAGACTTGGTCTCTCCTACTGAAATTGATGCACATTGTACAAGTACTGAAATATTAATTGAAGCAGAAATTGGAACCCAAGGCTCCAAGGTGAGCGCCCTAACCATTAGGCTATGAAGTCACTCCTCTCTCTTTGGCACAGTCAGTGGAAGTTTTCAGAGAAGTACCTGTATAGATGATGCAAAGTATCTGGGGGAAGGTGGAGGGGAGGAGAAGGGAATGGTGTGGGCAGGCAGCGGTAACACGTGAGGGGCATGCAGGGTCACATGCTTAGTTACATGGTACAGCTGAGCTCCCTTCCTGTGGGGCAGCTGAGCCTTCAAACTGCACTAGGCAGTGAGCGGCAGAGGCAGGAGAGCTCCAAGAGAGGAGCTACCGGGGCGTGTGACTTCAGCTGTACTGGGGTTGTGTTTCCCACAACCCCCACTAGTAGCAGGCATGGTGGAGGGGCTGAGCTCTTCCAAGGTCCTTTCTCCTCTCCCCAACGCCCTGCCCCCACCTTTCTTCTTCCTCCGGAGGCCTCAGTCACGCCCGAAGCAGGAGGAAGACAGGGGAGCCTCCCCTTCCCTAAGGTGGTGGGGATGAACAAGGAGCCCCCAACCATGTCTTCAGGCTCCTACCCTGACCTGGTTCTGGCCAAGGGCGGGGGAGGGCCTGAAGCCACATCACAGCATAGTGAGAGCTGTGTGGGCAGCTGTGGGGAGCTGTACACTTGGAGGGTGGGGGGGGGACATGGCTGCTCTTGGGTTCACACTGCAGCACGGGCAAACAGAAGGTCCATTCAGTTCCCACAACTGCTGAGGCTCCCTGGCAAGTCTGCACCAGCTGCTGGCCTGGCCTGGCCAGGGCATGGGGCTTTGGGCAGAAGAGTAGGCAAAAGAGACAGGGTCCTCCTCAGTGAATAGAGAATGGGCCATGGCCATCCTCTCTCAAAAAGCGGGAGGGCTGTGGTCCCCTGCCCCTTCCCCACTGTTGCAGCGCCACAGGGTACTGGTGGTCTCTGAGGCAGGGAGCCAGCCCATGCCCATTAGCTTTGCTCTGTCCTTCCCATCAGAAGGGGCAAGTAAAGGCCTTTTCCTGACTCATCCTCCTATCCCCTCCCCATCATTGCCCACCCACCCAAAAATCAGGGAGCGTTTTCCTGCCTTAGCTACACCACTAGTATGAAGGTGATTGAAACTCAAGTCCTCTTACCCAGCTGTGGCCTGAGGGCAGAGTCCAGTCTCTGGTTTAACTCAGTCTGGAATCTGCCCTTTTTGCAGTGAGGATGCTGGTTAAGCCACACTTTAGTCCTGATAATCCTCCAATTCCCCAAAGAAAGGCAAGTTCCCTCCCCGTCATACATTTGGCTGGGAAAGAATGCTAGAGCAGCTCAAAACAAAGAACAAAGGGATATGTCCACACACACATCCAGGCAAGTGCAGAAACAATGAAGACACAGCAATTCAGGTGTGGCTTTGCAATGGGGACATTCAGATGGGTGTGCGCCTCACTTGAGCTGACTCTGCATTGAATGCATATCCTGAATGGGGAAATGCAGGATTCAGACCATCATTTTATGACTGTTTGGAAGAGAATTTAATTTAATCAAGCATTGTCCACAGGGGGGGAAGTGTCTTCATGACAGCAGGAGCGAGCATCCACCGTTGTCAACCCCTACGTCAAACACTCAACTGCTGTTTGCACTGGTGAAGTTACCTCAGTTTACTTAGACTGTAAGCACCTCTGGGTAGGAACTGTCGTTTTGTTCTGTGTTTGTACAGTGCCTAGCACAGCGGAGCCTGGTTTCTGACTGGGGCCCTACTGCTGCAATTGAAAAACAAGTACTGTAATAGGTATTGAATATTTGTTGGACCCGCCAGTGTGAATAGCTTCTTGCTTTTTACACTTGGGGTTTTTGCTGGTGTAGCTACATAGGTGACAGAGCAAATGTTGCAGATAAGAAGTTTGATTGGGATATTGCTATTTTGTGAGCTTGCTAGAATAGCAACCACAGCTAGCAGAAACACAATAAACATAACAATAGACACTTCTTTCTTCCTGCAAGGAATTTGCTATGAGCAGCAAAAAGTGTTCTACAACATTTGTTTTCAGAAGGAGTGGGACAGCTAGGTCAGGGACACTTTTAATAGCTTGGAATATTTAGTGTGGATAAGCCTTGTAAAATACTGCTAGTGACACCATAGGCGGAAATCACATCAAATTAATGGAAATGTATGGAAATTCCACATATCCACCCCCACGGAATGCATAGGGTTTTGAATCTGCTTGCAGGAGCCCCTGTTGGGAGGAGTGTGTGGGGCTGTCCATCCATCTGGCAAGGTTACAAACACGCCAGCACTCTCTATAACTAGCCTGATGTAACCTCCTTTTTGCAGCCTTTCCACTCCTCTTGCAATCCTTGTTTTATACTGAGAAATAAAGCACTGCAAAGCAAAAGCAATGAACCATGAAAAATGTCAGGGTCCAAACTACTGGCTCCCATGAAAAGAGAAGAAAAACAGCACAAAAGGCGGAAAGGGGGGGAGGGGGGGAAGGATCTAAAAATACAAAGAAGATCTTAAAGGGGAAAAAAGGGGTCATGAAGAATGCAACCGGAGACATTTGGTACCCCCTCTTACTGTGTGGTTCAAGAACAGGTTATTTTTATGCTTTCCATGTATATTCCATCTGTCAAAATGTCCAACTGCCTAGGTATTTATGTTACACTCAGCAGAGAGCTTGTCACTAGCTTTTCCTCTCTTCACTTAAGAGGGTGGCTCTATTTATAAGCCATCTTTTGTTGTGATTCTGATGATTAATTTATGGGCAAGTATCCACACACAGCAGAGGCCTCTAGAGTTATATGTTAGTAGTCAGAAGAAATAATAAAATAATAATAATGAAATAGTTGTTACAGAAACGTGCTCTTGATTTATGCATTAGAATGCTTTCCTTGTGCGACTGTGGCAGACAATACTATGCTTTTTAATTCCTAAGTTCTATGACCAAAGACTTCAGGTCATCCAGAGCCAGGGAACTTATACAAACTATAAAACTAGGAAACAAACATTTGTTTATATTTCCTAGAGAATGAATTTTCTTTTGCACTAACTTGTGGACCAAATATGGTCCTTTCATCCCAATGCTTTTGAATAAGGCAAGAACAAGCCATGCTTTTTGGAATAGTTCGGGGACGGAAATTTTGCTGACAGACACATTAGGAAAGTTGCTCAGGCCTCATTTTCAAAAGATCCACCCCCTCCCCCTTTTTTTTTAAAACACATGGGTGCAAACCGAAGTAGTTCCATGTCTACTGACCAGATTTTGTCGTCTGCAGTCAGTACCCTTACCCGAAAAAAGACCGAAGCTTCTCTTTTTTTTTTTTTTTTTTTTTGAAAGAACAATTTGTGCCCAGTCTCTGCCTTGCTGGGAATTTGCTCTTTAACTCTCCAGTGTCTCAGTTTCCAAGACTCAGGGACTCGTTGCTAAGAAGCGTGCTGATTAGGCTTCAGTTGGAGTACTGTGTCCAGTTCTGGGCACCACATTTCAAGACAAATATGGAGAAGTTGGAGAGAGTCCAGAGAAGAGCAAGAAAAAGGACTAAAGGTTGAGAAGACATGACCTATGAGGGAAGGCTGAAAGAACTAGTTTAGTTTGGAAAGGAGAAGACAGAGGGGACATGATAGCAGTTTTCAAGTATCTAAAAGGGTATTAACAAGGAAGAGGGAGAAAAATTGTTCTCCTTGGCCTGTGAGGATAGGACAAGTAGCAATGGGCTTAAAATGCAACAAGGGAGGTTTAGGCTGAACATTAGGAAAAACTTCCTAGCTCTCAAGGTGGTTAAGCACTGGAATAAATTGCCTATTGAGGTTGTGGAATCTACATCACTGGAGATATTTAAGAGCAGGTTAAGTAGGCCTATCAGGGATAGTCTAGCTGCTGCTTGGTCCTGCTATGAGGGCAGGGGACGGGACTTGACCTCTAGAGGTCCTAAGTTCCAGTTCTAGTATTCTATGATTAACACAATCAATAACCTCATTGAATTCACCTTTGAAGGAAAAAAATAAGATTATTTCTTTCAGATAGGTTTCCTTCAATCATTCATCATTTACAGGAGTTAATGCTACTGAAAATCCCCAAAGCAAATAAATCATTCCACCTAATGTGGAGTGAGAATGACAATCTGATTCTGCTATTACATGTATTCATAATTAAGTGCAAAGTTATTCTGGAAACGCATGGTATGAAACCTCAATTTGCTAAAATCCCATGGATTGTCTGAAGCCAAAAAACTATGGTATTTTAACTCAGTTGAGGATCCGGCCCCTAGATTTCAACATTTTAAAGAGAGTTAATCCAGAAATTTGCCTCATCTATCACAGTAAGATCTCTCTCTGTCTCTTTTTTAAGTGGGTTTTGTTTTTCTTATTCTCTAAAGAAGGCCACTTGTCACTGCAAAAGCCAAGTCTGCTTCAATCTACACACAGGAAAATCATGTAAGCTGCACACTACCTTTCATTTTTATTAAAACTTCATCCACTTTGCCAGGAAACAAAGAGATGGGAGCACCAGTAGGCTATATCTATTTAAAGGGGCTTTTAAACAATTTGCTTTTGTCTGAAAAAAATTACATGCAGTCTTTATTAGTCACACTTTTCTTCCAAAGAACATAACCTTAATTACTTTAACAAGGTTTGCATGCCTAATATACGTGATCCCAATTATTTTGCTTTTGAACCTGTTATTTTCAATCTTTGCTCTTAAAAGGAACACTTTATTATTATTGTGTTTCTTCACAAAATGCCATGATTTTTATGCTCCTCTGAACTGGAGGAACATAAAATTTTTGAATGGCTTCGCTTGGCATAGTAACATCCTTGTTTTCCCTGTTATTTGCCAACTATAAATAAATAATATATAAATGATTCAAATATATTTTAAAAAGCAATGCTGGACCATTCTTCCTTTATTACTGTGTCTGAAACCCGCCAGCTTGGAACAAGAGCTAGGCATAGATCATGATGAAGTCCAACTAGAGTAGCTATGGATTCTAATTAGATTCTAACAAAAAGTAAATCCATTCATGTACAAATCCTGGGATTTCTCATGTGTGGGGATGCGCCTCATCACATTCCCTCCACCCTCAGAAAGCTAACGTATAATGAGATGGTATTGTGATTTCTGCTACACAACATATAAGAGACCATTATTCTCCTCCAATATATAGGGTGGTTGTGATAACTGGCTTCTTTATGTTAGTCACTTTTTTTTTTCGTCTGTCATTTTCATTTAAATACATAACCAGAGCACAGAGGGCAAATTTTTATAATTGCCTTTTATTACAATGGATTTTTAACTTTTATTGACCTTGTTTATTAAATGGTTGCCATGGAAACAAGTTCAGACTGTTGTTGCATTGGCTGTTGTCTTCATACTCTGATAGTCAGTGATGGTGAAAATAACCATGGTTGGCTAGCTGACCATTCCACACAGCCCAAAAAGGAAGCTGCTAGTGGGAGGTCTCTGGTTAAGGTATTTTCTGCACATTTCTCCTGGTTTCAATGTTCCTATTAGAATTTGTTACACTTACTGCTCTATGGAACTTTCTTTCTCAAAGATCACATTCTCTCTCTCCCACTACAGATCAGATGCAACTTTTGGAAATTACTGCTCATGTAGTCTGAAGTTCAGAAGGCCATGAAGGGAGAGTCTACAGGGAACCAGCTGGTGATTCAATTGCTTGTGTATAATATAATATTTGTTTTTAAAGTCTAGCACATTTGTGCAGTATGCTGTCATGCTCAGGATGACCTACTTTGGAATTCTCTACAGATCCGAGAATTTATTTCCTTGCTAAAACCCATGGTATTTCCATTTGCTAATTATTGTGCTTTTCAACTCCATTTGGGTGCCTAAAAAACCACAACCACCTCAAAACATTAGTGTGTATTGAACATATTTTGCTGCTACCGCTAGTTACATGCAGCCAGGCTAAACAGCAGCATATTAAGCAATGGGTCTATCTCTCTCTGTCGACCATAGTTTGTGGACAATTAAGGTAGAGAAATCATCTCTAAGACAGAAGGAAGAAATGGTTTATACAGGTTGCCCTTTCCACAGAGATCCCAATTGCAGAGTCCATTTTCTCACCAGCACATTTTCAACACACAGCATGCTGCAGGAGAGAGCAGGTGTAGCGTGGAAATGATTAATTGGTGCCAAAAGTCAACTTGGGAGATCAGGGCATACAACATTTAGTTAGGGTGCGTCTACACTGCACCTGTAGCCTGAAATAAGTTACGCCATTTGAGCTATGCAAATTGTGTAGCTTATTTTGAGTCCATTTTAAAATAGCTTATTTCATAATTTGGCACTGTCTATTCTGCACCAAATTTTGAAATAACCCGCTATTCCAAAACATCCCTTAATCCTTGTGGAACAAGGTTTACAGGGATGTTGGAATAGCGAGCCCGTTATGTTTCAAAATAACGGGCACACTGTTAAGATGCAGGATAGCTATTTCAGGATACCTCCAGTATCCCCAAATAGCGCCACAGTGTAGACATAGCCTTACAGTGCTACTCATGGCCCCCCCTAGTGCACAGGCCATTTTGCCTCAATGAACTCATTAAGCAGCTCAGAGTGGGTACTGGGGGAAGATCATCTAAATCTTCATTACCCGCCCCCGCCCCCCCAAGTCCTGATGCCTTAGGGTTGAAGACATAGGGACTGATTTTATGAATGCTGTGGGGCACGGGCACCCACAGAAAAAAAAATTGGTGTTCAGCACCCGCCAGCCACAGTTTGGTGGCTGGGGGAGAGCAGCGAGCAGCAGTCAGGCAGGGGTCTCAGGAGAAGGTTGGAGGGACAAAGCCGGCACCCTGAGGGAAAAATAAAAGTCAGTGCTGATAGTTGCAAATACCACCCACCTTAGTTTACCAAGATGACAATTGCCAGCATGGTTATTACATTGCAACTCATGAGGAAGGCAGTCCTGGTGAGGACAGGAAGCCAGGCAACTGAGGGACCCAATATACCCAATTTACATTTGCTTATGCAATTGGGTATCCAAAAGACTGCGGGGGGAGGGGGGTCTATCAACCAAGAGGCTGCTGTGAAAGTACACTGGCAACTAACCTGGCCTAACACTGCCATTGAAATGAGGGGAGAATGATAAGAGTCAATTTGCCCCTCTCCTCGTCTCAGGTGCATCAAACTACTTCAGATGACAATGATTCACTGGGGTTTTTTTTTGTTGTTGTTGTTGTTTTTTTGAGGCCCCCTTCCCTTCTCCACACTGGGCCTCATCACCCTCCAACACACAGAAATGCAGTGGTGAAGCTGCATTTTGAGTCTGTGCACTGGCACAGGTGCCAGTATTTTGCCCTCAGTACATCTCAGTGTATCACTGACTCATCTTATTGTAACCACATTCAAAGAGATTGCTTTATTTTTTAGCATTTTTTTTTTCTTCCTGTGTTTCAGCTGCTCCACATTTGTACAGACTTTGTCTCTAGGTTTTTGAGTATGGTTTCCTGGAGTCCAATCATGCCACTTATTGAGATACAGCTCGCTCTTGGAGCACTCTAGAAATTAGGAGAATTAAATCATATTCTGACCTCTGAGAAATCCATAGATCAGGTTTTTTTCCTCAAATGGCCTGTGTATCTGGGTGAGCATTTTTACCCAGCAAGCAATCTGTCACCGAATCAGTCCCTAAATCCTTGCTTGCAAAGTACACATACAGCCCCCTAATTCTATTACTTTATGCTCTAGTTATGCAGAAAATAAGGTAGGAGGTAAATTGATATTTCAGGATTTTATTTATTTATTTAAAAACAGGCTAACTACCCACACATGGACCCTGGGGCATCATGGGTTTGAGCACCGGTGGCTAGCCTAAGCCTCTGCCAGTGCTGCAGTATCCACACAGCTATTTCTAGCTCACTAGTATGAGTCTGGCCACATAGTTGGGAGGCTTGCTCCTACCTGCAGTGTAGCTTTACCTTACCATTCGTTTATGGGTTCCTCCCCACTCTGGGAATGGGAAAGGGCAATAATCTGCTAGAAATCCATGCTAGTAGCAGATTACTTCCCCCTCTGCTAAACTCAGCTTTGCTGGAAGTATATTCAGGGCAGTTGTGGCAAGTCAACTTTCCTCCCACTCACCATCTTCCTCACCCTTATGTGCACAGGTGGGGGAGTAGCTGCCCCGAGAAGGCTGCTTGTCCACCTACATTTTGACACCTTATGTCCTCTGACTTCTCTGTGCAGATACGTAATGCAAGCAGTGACCTTGCCCTCATGCCTCAGTTCTCCACTCTTCGGTTTCTATGTTCTAATCCCAGGTCTGTCTTGCCTCTTTAGACCGTAAGCTCTTTAGCACCCGGGCTGTCTCTTATGATTTGTCTGTATAGCACTTAACATAATGAGACTTTCGTGTTGCCTGGAACCTCTAGACACCACCATAAAACATATGGTGATAAACAATAACATCCATAGCGATTTGCTCCTTAAGCCACATAAGTGTTTTTAAGAGCCAAATCTGAGCTATTTTCTTGCAGAATCCAGCGCATTATTTTATGCTGAGCTGGACTGGGCATAAGGACTGACACAAATTCTCAGGCTATGTGAGTTGACTATGGGACGTTTCTCTATATGTTGTCAATCAGGAAGGTCATCAGTGAGTGCTTTCATTCACGATACCATTTCACTTCAGCATGCACGCATGATCTTTTTTAAAGTTCTCAGTGGCCATGAGGCCAAAGATAGTCACTCCAGGCACTTTACATGCTGCTTCTAGGGATGATGCCCTTAAATATGATCAGGCAAGGAGACTGTTTTTCCTGATGGTGCAACAATTCTAATTTACTGCATGTTTCATTAGTTGAGTGCGTTCTCGTGTCAATTCTAGTTTTGTGCAGAACTACAGAACCCCCAAACCTCAGTTATATCCCTTGCTTACTCACACAATATCAAATAATCTCAGTCATCTTTCCCCCCCGACACCAAATACAGATGCTTAGTGAACAGTTGCCCTTACGATGCAACCTGCGTATGAAGCCTGAAGGCATGTTCATTAGCTCACACACTGGTCAGAGTCACTCTTCTGTTACAATTCAAGGCATTCACTCTGGACTGTTTCAGATTATTTCTACTTTTGCCTGAGAGAGCTAAAGAAAACAGAGAAAAGTCATATCACGTAACATTGGGCCAAATCCTGAAGCCCTCACTAAAAAACTAGGTGTGCAGATGCGCCAGAGCAATGCTCCAGAAAGGAAGGTAGGTGGCTTTAAGCCACCTTTCTGCCCCAATGATCCTGGGAGCTGTCTGGGATCAAAATGGCCATGGTGCAAATAAAGTGGCCTCAGAGTTGTTCTAAGTTGTGCTGGCAGATAATGTCCCTCAAGGGTCTGCTCCCCAGAACACTGATGTGGCCCTACTCCAACATACCACTTCCAACCTTCAGCCATCCCAAAACACCCCTACGTTTGGGCTGAGGGGAAGGAGAGAGGCAGACATAAGGAAGATCTAGATAGACGCTCCTTGCCTCTGGCTGATGCCTTGAATCATTGCAAATCTTGAGAAAGCTGCTGGATAAGATAGGGAATCACCCATCTTATTCCAGCGGAGTGAAGTGGGGGAAGGGGCACACCACACATTCCCAATGGTAGAACTCAAAGGAAATTCCATACGCCCGATCGCCCACCCTCTTGCACCTGCTGTTTATACCTGTAACAAGCTAGTGCACAAGGGGCTGTGAATGGTGGCATCATTATGATCTGGCAATGCTGCATTCACTTTGGTGAGGTGTCAGTGAGAAAACAAGGCAGAGAATCAGGCTTCATGAATTGAAGCTTGTGGACTCTCTTCTCCCTAGTGTGAGCTATTCCATAGTACACAGGAAAGAATGGAGCCCTGTAAAGGCTTCAGATTTGCTCCAGATTTACACAGTATGATGAGAAAAGGAAGTGCATCCCTCACTTATTTTCTCTAGCCTTCATTCAACTAATCTGCCTCTTTCTAAATTCCTCTTAATTCAACAGGTGCTGCTGTATTTATTACTGACAATAGTGCATTCTTCCACATGAATAACACACCTATTTACTACCCTGAGCTCTCATTTAATTGAATTCAGTGGATGACAACATCATGACATTGCTAAGATTAATGACTCAATAATTTTCAAGACACGGCAAAATGTGAAGTTAAATTGATGGCATTAATTGCTTTTTTGAGAACACTATCTCGTATCTTGTTCAGAAACATCCCAGAGTGCTCTCTTTGCTATTGCACCAAGTGAGGCCTAGTTACCCATTCCATTTAAGGCTTTGGTGCTCTGACATTACTGGAGAATTACTTTTAATGCACTTTCCTAACTGAGGAGATGCAGCCGACAAGACAAAAATGATAAATGGAAAGGGCTTTTCAGAGTGGAATCCTGGGTTATTATTGGATCATTCCAGAAAAGGTGTCACAGCATGGAATGGAGAATTAAAGCAGACAGACATCTTACTCTAAAATCCATGCATATCCTTCTAAATGTCATGTTCCAGCATCTTGGTAATTATATGCATTTATTTAAATGCTATGACAGATGCAACATCTTGTCCTTAGTGCTGTTTGTAAGCCATGAGACGGTTTATTTTACACTTTCAGTATCATATGGATGTGCATGCTAGACTCTGTAATGACTTAAGTGTCAATTTTGTATAGTTCTCTTTCTGAAATTAAATGATAAGTCAGGAGAGATCCCAGAAGGCTGGAAAAGGGCAAATATAGCGCCATCTATAAAAAGAAAAATAAGAACAACCCAGGAAACTATAAGCCAACCAGTTTAACTTCTGTACCAGAGAAGATAATGGAGCAAGCAATTAAGGAAGGCATCTGCAAACATCTGGAAGATAATAAGGTGATAGGTAACAGCCAGCATAGTGTAGGAAACAAATCACGCCAAACCAATCTGATAGCTTTCTTTGATAGGATATCAAGCCTAGTGGATAAGGGAGAAGCAGTGGATATGGCATACCTTGACTTTAGTAAAGCATTTGACACCATCTTGCATTGACCTTATCAATAAACTAGGAAAATGCAACCTAGGTGGGTCTACTATAAGGTGGGTACATAACTGTCTGGACAACCATTCTCAGAGTAATTAATGGTTCACAATCATGCTGGAAGGGCATAACAAGTGGGGTTCCGCAGGGGTCTGTTTTGGGACCAGTTCTATTCAATATCTTCAACTATTTAGATATTGACATAGAGAGTATGATTATTAAGTTTGCAGAGGATACCAAGCTGGGAGGGGTTACAAGTGCTTTGGAGGATAGAGTCAAAATTCAATGTTCTGGACAAACTAGAGAAATGGTCTGAGGTAAATAGGATGAAGTTCAATAAGGACAAATGCAAAGTGCTCCACTTAGGAAGGAACAATCAGTTTCACACATACAGAATGGGAAGCAACTGTCTAGGAAGCAAGTATCAGAGGGGTAGCCATGTTAGTCTGAATCTGCATAAACAATGAAGTCTTGTGGTACCTTATATCCCAACAGATTTATTAGAGCATAAGCTTCTGTGGGCAAAGACATGCATCTGACGAAGTGGGCCTTTGCCCATGAAAACTTACGCTCCAATATATCTATTAGTCTATAAGGTGCCACAGGATTTCTCATTGTTTTCGTCTAGGAAGGAGTACTGCAGAAAGGGATCTAGAGGTCATAGTGGACCACAAATTAAATAGGAGTCAACAGTGAGACATTGTTGCAAAAAAAGCAAACATGATTCTGCATGCATTAACAGGAATGTTGTGAGCAAAACAAAACGGATTGGCAGAAAATATGCAAATGAGATTGCGACTCATGTAAATGAGTCCCTCATTAGCATATTTTTTGCCAAGAAAACTCGTAGTATAGCCATAGCCTATGAGGGATGATATAAGCAGTGTTTGGTCCTGCTGTGAGGCCAGGGGCCTGGACTCTATGACTTTCCAAGGACCCTTTGAGTTCTAGGATTCTATGATGGACTGCTGTGGTGTTCCTCCTCCCATCTTGGATCAGAACCTGTACTCCATTTAGGATTAAACTGAGAATTTCCTCTCCTCTTGTAGGTTCCAGGACTAGCTCTTCCAAGAAGCAATCATTTCAATGTGTCAAGAAACTTTATCTCTGCATCCTGTCTTGAGGTGACCTGTACCCAGTCAGTACGGGAAGAGCTGAATTCCCTCCATTTTTATCGAGTTTCTAAAATACAGGGAAAATCATAGAATCATAGGACTGGAAGGGACCTCAAGAAGTCATCTAGTCCAGTCACCTGCACGCATGGTAGGACTAAGCATTATCATAGGGATTTGTCTAACACGATCTTAATTTACAGTGTTGGAGATTCTGCAACTTAAGTAGAATACTTTGCATTTGGATTTCATCCTATTGACTTCAGACCATTTTTCTACTTTGTCCAGATCATTTTCAATTTTAATCCTATCCTCCAAAGCACTTGCAGCTCCTCCAAACTTGGTATTATCTGAAAACTTTATAAGTGTACCCTAATATTTTCATCAGTGATTTAGATAATCGCATAACAGAACTGATTCCTGCAGGGCCCCACTTGATATGCTTGTTAGCTTGACTGTGAACCACTGATTACTCTCTGGGAATGGTTCTCTCAATAGTTATGCATCCACCTTATAGTATCTCCACCCAGTTTGTATTTCCCTAGCTCATTTATAAGAATTTGTGAGACAGTAGCAAAAGCCTTACTAAGGTCAAGACATACTACCACATCTACCACTTACCCCATTCACAAGGCTTGCTGCTCAGTCAAAGAAAGCTATTAGATTTGTTTAACAAGATTTATTCCTGACAAATCCATGCTGTTTCTTATCACCTCATTATCTTCTACGACCTAGGTGCTTTCAAATTGATTGTTTAATTCTCTCTCTCAGTACTGAAATTAAACTGACAAGTCTAATTCCCCAGGTTGCCCTCCTTCCCTTTTTTATAGATGGGCACTATATCTGGCCTTTTCCAGTCCTCTGGAATCTCTCCTATTATTAATCACTAATGGCTCAGATATCTCCTCAGTCAGCTCCTTGAGTACTAGGATATAGTCCATCAAGGCCTAGTGACTTGATTTTAACTTGCTCTTTTCCTATTTTAACTTGCTCATTTTCACTGGAATTCACGGTTTTAGATTTCAATCACTACTAACTTTTTTGGTGAAAACTGAAAAAAAAAAAAAAAGTGTCATTTGGCAGTTCTGCCATTTCCACATTTTCTATTATTGTTCCCTCTCCCCTTCTTTGAGTAACAGTAATATAAGAACAGTCATACTGGATCAGACCAAAGGTCCATTTAGCTCAATATCCTGTTTTTGGCCAGTGACAGGCACCCCAGAGAGAATGAACAGAACAGGTAGTCATCAAGTGATCCATTCCCTGTTGTTCATTCCCAGCTTTTGGCAGACAGAGTAGGGACACCATTCCTGCCTATCGTAGCTAATAGCCATTGATGGACCCATCCTCCATTAATTTATCTAGCTTTTTTTTTTTTTAATTCTGTTATAGTCTTGGACTTCACAACTGCCTCTGGCAGAGAGTTCTACAGGTTGTGCATTGTGTGAAGAAATACTTCTTTTGTTTGTTTTAAACCTGCTGCCTATTAATTTCACTTGGTGACCCTTAGTTCTTGCGGTATGAGAAGGTAGATAGCACTTCCTTATCTACCTTCTGCACCTGTCATGATTTTATAGAGCTCTATCATATCCCTCCTTAACAGTCTACTTTCCAAGCTGAAAAGTCCTAGTCTTGTTAATCTCTCCTCAGATGGCAGCTGTTCTGCACTCTTAATCATTTGTTGCCCTTTTCTAAACCTTTTCCCAATTCCAATATCTTTTTTGAGATGGGGTGACTATATCTGCATACAGTACTTAAGATTTGGCCTCAACTGGAGTACGGTGTCCAGTTCTGGGCACCACATTTCAAGAAAGATGTCGAGAAATTGGAGAGGTCCAGAGAAGAGCAACAAGAATGATTAAAAGTCTAGAGAACATGACCTATGAAGAAAAACTGAAAGAACTGGTCTTGTTTGGCTTTGGAAAGAAGACGACAGAGGGGACATGCTAGCAGTTTTCAGGTATCTGAAAGGGTGTCACAAGGAGGAGGGAGAAAAATTGTCCTCCTAGGTCTCGGAGAATAGAACAAGAAGCATTGGACTTAAACTGCAGCAAGGGAGATTTAGGTTGGACATTAAGAAAAAGTTCCTAACTGTCAAGGTGGTTAAACACGGGAATAAATTGCCTACGGAGGTTGTGGAATCTCCGTCTCTGGAGATATTTAAGAGCAGGTTAGATAGGTGTACCGGGTCCTGCCATGAGGGCAGGGGACTGGACTCAACCACTAGAGGTCCCTTCTAGTTCTAGTGTTCTATGATTCTGTGTGGGTGGTGCCATGGATTTAGAGAGAGACAATAGGATCCTTTCTATCTTATTATTCAACCCTTTTCTAATGATTCCCAACATTCTGATGACTTTTTTACTATATTTGCAATTTGGGGTATAACCCTCAAGTTCATGGATTCATTAAAAACCTTTGCTTTTGGACTTTTAATGTCATGTGGTCATTCCTTAAGTATGCTTGGATGGGGTCTACCTAGACCTCTAATTTGGTCCCATTAAGCTGCTTGAGTCTGGCTTCCAAATCTGATTTAGTAATTCCTACTTCTGTATTCTCACTCCCATCAGCCCCCCTGCCACTGACCCCACACTCCTTGTTACCCTGATTAACAACTGACAAGGTGTTCATTTAGGATGGGTGTTGGGCCATACCCACATTGTCTTAAATCTCCATCCCCTCCTCAGTGCTTAATAGCACTTCTGACAGTTGTAGAAGAATCACTACTGCTGGGAACCTTTGGTACATTTATTTTAGGAAAGGTGGTGGGAACAAGGGGATGTTTTGATATTTAAGATGTTAAAGCCCTTTAAGGGAGGGACTGTCATTCCCAGCATATGTGCATAATCCAGGACAAAATGGACCTGACCCTGATGGGGAATTCTGGGGACAGTCACAATAAAAATAACAGTACAGGAGAAAAAGAGAATTCTGGCAAATTCCCACATGATAATTTGACATTTAATTCACAGCAGTTCTTATAACTCATATTTCGGGGAAAATACATTCTATGATTTTTCTTCTTCAATGCTCTGTAATTTAAGGGAACTTTATCATTTAAGGCATTTATATTGATTGGCATCACTGTGCTAGCCAGACTTGCTTTGTTTTGCAAAGGCAAAGAGAGCATTTCCAGGCTGATGACTGACCGTGTTCTACCTCAGGGGCTAAACACAACCTCCCTCTTTTAGTGCAGTATCATTTACTTTGCTATCCAGCTGCATGCCTCTTTGTCCAGACTTAAGTGCATAAGAGATTACATCTACAGGGAAAGCGGTTCCAGTAATCCTGCAGCAGTGGAGAAAGTGACCCCAAAAAGATGAGGTTTATAGCTAGAGACCATGGAATCATTACAAGCTTGAAAAGAAAAGGACAACCAACATGGTTTCCCCAAATAATAGTCTTACTAAGTTCAGATGCATTTTGATAGGACCTGATGATCAGCACACAATAGAAGAGATTTCATTGCAAAGGTAAGATTTAAAGACACAGAACTGGAAGAATCAAGGTTTCACACAGCACGGTTCACAGAGTACATGCACTGGGAATGGCAGTGCTGGTACCAGATACTTACAGACATACTTTCAAAGGTGAGTTCTGATTTTTGGGTGCTTCAGTTTTTGGATGTCCAACTTTAGACACTATCACCTACTTCTGAGGAGTGCTGAGAACCAACATCTCCATTCAAAGCCAATGGGAAGTAGGGGGTTTTGTTGGCTTTAAATGAAGATTTTGATTCTCAACTGCATAAGCTCAGCACCTACAAAAATCAAGCCCAAGGCGTTTCATATTGGGAAGACAGCCCAAAAATCAGTGGCTACTTTTGAAGAATTTGGGTCAATTCCACAGATTTGTTCTATAGATTAAGATTCTCTCATTAACCTCAGCCAGGCAGTCCCCAGTAATTTGCAGGAGGTTGCTTTGCTATTGATCCCTGACGGCTGCAATTGGAGATGAAGGAGCATTCCACAGAGAACTTTCGGGGGTGGGAATCTGGATCCACTGATGATCTTTAGTGATACAAGCAGAATATCTTCAGGTGTATGGAGGGGTGTAATAAAATGCAGAGGAGAGAACAGGGTGTTAAATGGTGGCATTGGGTGAAATTGGAGACAGAGGAAGAAGTGTTTGGGGAGGAAAAAAATTGAAAACAAAATCAGGCTGAGTTGAAATGGCAAAGAGCATGAGAACAAACTAGTGCTGGTGGAATGGGAAGAGTAGAAATGAACTGGATTGATGTTGGAGGTCAGGATAAGTGTGTGGAAATTGGACTGTGAAATAATTGGTCAAGCTGCTGCTCTACCCAGCCAGGCTAGAAAGCCCTATCCCATTCTCCCTCTGTTCCTCTCCCCCTTTGTTTTCTCCACGTTTATACAAGTTGGAAATCTACTATTTTCACATTGAGGATGCTGATGAACACATGACTGCCAGAGTGGAACTTCTCCAATGCAGTTCTTGTTACAAATCACCAGCTATAGTCCTTGGAGAAATGCATATAGCTTAAAAAAAATTGGTTTTAACGTGAGGGGGAAAGCAGGGATCTTATGAGAACTACATTTGCCATCATTAATGTGAAAAAAAGTCTTTACAGAAATGCTGACATTTCAATTTCAGCTTTTCGCTAAATTTATAACCAGACGCGACTTGACAAAAGACAATTGTCGTGGATTTTTTTTCTTGTTTTCTAAGCAAGAAACCTGCAAATCCCGTGCTCCTAATTAAATCACAGTTCTACTGAAGTGTGCAGGTGTATGAGACAGACACGTTTCTGCTACTGGGTGCAAATTACCATTCATCATTCCCTTCAATTCAGCTAAAGCATAGTTTAGATATGCTCTTTTCCTTGCTCTGTACCTTCTTTCATGCCATGACATCATGCTGTGCTGGAAGGAGCTCTCAGGAGGAAGCTTGCTGATTTTAATCAATTTCCCCCAATCAAACCTCTGCTGAAAGTCTACCAAGCTTGCCAGCTGCACACCCATTCTTTGGTAACTATTCTCTACCCATTTGTACCTTGAGCCTGTGTTGTAGTGTTTAGCATTTTGTTCTATGTGTATAGCGCTTTGGGCCTGCCTCACCAGCACGCTCCACTTGCAGCACTCCAGTGTGACAAAGCAGCTGCCAACCTGCCTTAAGTGGTTGCTGCGGCTGCATTTCCACTTGCTTTGTGTCACCAAAGCTCTGTAAAGCAGGCAGAGGAAGTTGTCCGAAGTACTGATACAACTCTAGAAAAAATATGGTACTCGACAGTTGTGTGTTGTGGTTCTGGTAAAGCCACAGCAGGGCAAAATGTGGTCAGATCCAGAAGTCTGTCTCAGGATCAGATTGGGTCTGTTCACACACAGGTGCATCGGGGTGGGTGACTCACACTGGCTTCAATGGATGCTGGACAGGGCTCAAAAACTTAAGACCCCTGGAACATCACCTGAGGTGCTTATATACCGAGCCCTTTCTCTAGCAGCCTCGGCCCGCTGTACCTGGTCTTGCTGAGCCAGGCTCTCCAACCTCCTCTTAAAAAAAAACCAAAACCCACAGGCAAGGCCACACTTAGCTGTAGATATAGCCACTGAGATCAGCTCTGATAGGATTCAGCTTAAGGGATTTACTTCAGCACTCAGAAGCTCACCCTTCTGTGGTATAAAGATAGGTATCCACAGCCTCTTGCCTCCTACCCTCAGTCAGAAATTACATAAACCAGAAATGAGTTTAATAACTATGAATAACTATGGAAAGATGTATTTTAAGTGGCCAAAGGAGGTAGCAAACAAAACAGAGCAAGTACAGTAAGAAAATAATACAAACACACAATCTAAGCTAGATTCACTAAGAACTTGCTACAAATAATTTCTCACCCTAGTTATTGCTTCAGATAAAGTTCTTCAATGGCCAGGTGTCTCATGGCCTGGGTCCAGCAGTTCTCTCCCCTTTGTCCCCATCAGTTACAGTTCTTTTGCTTCCAGGTGTTTTCAAATATCTATGGGGTGGGGAGGCAGAGGAAAAGCAAGCTTAAGAATAATCGTTTTCCTTCTCTGCCCTATATAGAATTTCCATACGGTGGGAAACCTTTGCCCCCCCCTCCCCCGTGAAACAGTTCATCAGACCAAAGAGTTGGATAGTGTCAGGTTACCAGGTCACCTGACTCTACAGTGTCCATGAGTCAGTCCATGAGCATCCACAGGAAGGCCAAGCCTATTCACCGTTCGCTGTTCTAGCTGGTGGGCCATTAAACAGCGTCTGGCTTTTTCACTGTAGGCCCTGATGTGTCAGCAGTGGGAATGACCCAAAGTAGCAAATACAAAACACAGATACACAGGTATTCTTAACACCATCTACAAAAATGATACATGCATACAAACGGGATAATCATATTCAGTAATTCCTAACTTTTCCAGTGATCTCACATGGACCATCTTACAATACAGAGCCCCTCAGTGATGACATTCAGAAAGCATACGGAATGCCCCGTCACAATCAAACTGGTTTCAGAATAGAGCAAGAAGACTTTTGGCATCAATTCTACCTTCTACCCTGTGTGGGGAAAGCGAGCCCAAGAGGAATGGTGACACATCCCAAGTGAATTCCATTTTTTATTCAAGTGAATATTCACAGAACTTTCCCCAAGCTCTAGAAACAATGGATACACTGTCAGCAGCCTTCAAGGAGTCTTTTGATACAACACAGCATGCAAAATTATGCTAATGGCTGACATTTATATGGGTGCCTTTCAGCCAAATTACCCACGGTGCTCAAATTGTAGGGCAAATCCTGTCTTTGTTTAGTCGTGAGTGCCTGAGTGTGTAGTCTCAGGGAAACTGTCTATGTGGAGTGGCCCTCAACAGCATGACCAGGGAGCCACAGGACCCTCAGTGCTTCACAAGAGTTGCCAGTGGGCCAGTTACTGGGATACAGGATGTGAAGATTATACTGAAATGCAATATCCCTTCCCTCAGTCCACTGCACATCGGTGTATTTTACAGCTGACAAAGCCCCTTTCTTTAGACCATTTTATATAAAAATGTACCTGCCATCCCTGGAAGAGAGTCACGCTGGAATGGAAGGCAGAAGTCTCTAAACCAAGGGTCTCAAATTCCCAGCCTGTGGGCCAGTCCTGGCTGGAACAATTGCACAGTGTGGCCCAGGACTCCCAGCAGCTGTCAGGGATGGGGGCTGTCCATTAACAGCTCCCAAGCACTGCCCCTTCCAACCATTACTCCCCTGCCCCCCAATGGGACTCTGTCCCCTGAGCATGCATCTTTGGGGATCAGCAAGAGCCTAGCACCATGTGGCAGCAGCAATTGCACCCTCCTGCACTCCCCCTGGCAGCAGGAAAATCAGAGTGCATTGAGCAAGTGCACTTGATCTGCTGCATGCTGCTTCTCCTGCGGGAGGTGTGTGTGTGTGGGGGGGGGCAACCTTGTGTCACCATGAGGAGCTAGCTCCTCCCAGTGATCCCCAAAGCCACATGCTCGGGGGACAGGGTGGGGTGATTGTGGCAAGGGGCAGGGCTTAGGGGACATAATGGACAGCCCCATCCCATCCCAGCCTGCTGGGAGTCATGGGTCAGATTGCGCAATAGCTTTGTCTGGGACCGGCCCCCATGGGAGGGGAGCTTGAGACACTGGCTCCAAACCAAAAATTCCAAAACTCTGCAATAATTGTTCAGTTAAGTACTAAGGAAAATTTAGAGGGAGACAGGAAGAGTGAGGTAATATCTTCTATTGGATGAACTGCTGTTGACGATAGAGAAATGCAAAAGGGCTCTTTTTGTAGCGTGAAAGTTTGTTTCCACTACCAAAACAACAGGATCCAATAAGAGATAAAATCCCTCTCCCTCCCCCCACAACTGTTTCTAATATTCTGGGACCAACACAGCAAACAAGGACATTTTAGATAAGAATATAACAACCCAAGTGGAATTTCCCAAGACATTAGAGCCAATCACTGTGTGGTACTTTGATGACTGATACGGGATTTTTAACAACCACAAGCAGTTAAAGGTAGACATCAGTTTTAAAGCTCATTCAGAAGACACCACCTCCAGTAAGATGGTATCCCTTAGCATTATGCTAGAGCACTGATTTGAAGGAAAGGAGGGCCAACTACTGAATCCCCCAAGTGCTTCTTGTGCCAATGTTTTTCTTGTGTCTATAGAAGGGCTGGAAAGTCCCAAATCTGCTTAATTTACAATATATGAACAGACTTCCATCCAGGAATTCCTAGTCCTTGACTGGGATGCCCACATGTTACACAATAATGATGATAAAAAAAATTGTAGTGATAGTAAAATATGCAACTGGATTAAACAAATGGCTTAGTAATAGAAAGTCAAAGGAGGGTGGATAATTAAATACAGATCAGGTAGCAGAGAAATGACAATTTAGTATCTTGGATTATCTACTAGTCAAGGGAAGTGGTGTTGGATTCAGTATTATTCATTTGGCATTGACCAAATTTTCAGACTTTGATCTCTACTGTTAGGCTCCTAAATAGGCCTCTAAAATTGGCAGATTTTCATAAGAGCTGAGCATTTACAACTCCCATTAAAGTAGAGGTGGGCAATGAGTAGCCCACATACCAGAGGCGACTGGCCAAGGCTCGCTGCTGGTGGGCCACCAAAGCTTTATTTATCTATGCCTCCGCAGGTGCGGCTACTCTCAGCTCCCATCAGTTCATCATTCCCAGCCAATAGGAGTGGAGCCATGGTAGTCAACAGGAGCTGCAAACAGCCACACGTGTGGATGAGCAGGTAAATAAAGCAGTAGCTTACTGTTAATTTACCTTTTCACACCCTTCCCCACCCACCCACACCCTAGACTTGTTTGTTTCACTCATCTGTGGCATTTTTTTATTAAACCTATTGTAAGATCTTGGGATGGTAGCTATACAATATAGGTTTGAACAGAGAACAATGGAATTTTGATCCTGACTGACGCTCCTAATCTCTACTGCCATACAAATAACTCCTTAGCAAGGAGAAAAAAAAAAAGTGACAAGATCAGGAGCCAGGGAGCCCTTTGTACCCATCCCAAATAGCAGGACTGTGTCTTCCCCTCCACTTATTCTTATGCTCAAAGTTGACAGATACATAGTCTTACACAGAAATAATAAAAGGTGCAAAATAAAACCCAATTAGATATTCCTACACAAGTCTGTACAAAACACAGAACTATGTAGCACTTTAAGTTAGCCGTTAAGTCTGTACATACACTCTTATTTCAGAATAGAAGTGCTAAAGTCAATTTTGCTACAATCTGTAAAATACCAATTTTTAACTAAGGGCTTGTCTACATAGGGAAAGAGACAAGAGTAGCTGGTATGCACTACTGATCCATACTAACTCCCTGTGTCGAGAGACATATGCACAATAAAACTGCCTTTGTAGGCATTAGCTTAATGCTCTTTGAGTGTACTAAGCTAAAAACACTTGGGGGCACTCTGTATGCAGTTAAGTGTCTACATAGGAAGTTAGTGCAGAGTAACTTATGAATTTATAGCTGAAAGCACACCTTAGTTTACTATGCACTAACTTCCCTGTTTAGGCGAGCCCTAAATTAACATTAGCTATTTTTTATTCCAGAGTAAGATTAGTCAATCACATATTGCAGGAAAATAACCACAAAGCTTAGAGGCAGCTAAAGCTGTTGAACTGGTGTAAATGTGTGTTCAGGCCAGGCCTTAGTCAGAACAAAGGAAAAAGATAATCCCCTTTTAATGTAGCCTGTAACATCAATCAAAAAGGTGATAATTGCTTGAGTCGGAGGGGATTAGCACATTGTAACCCTGTTATAGAGTGGAGTGTAATTTCCCTATTAAAGTTTGTCTACATAGTGAAATTATACCATCATACGCTAGAGTGAATTTAAATCAATAGTGGAGTATATATGTCAATGTGAGAATTTATACCAGAATACAAATAACTTTTTCAGTTTAGATTATGTTGCTTTGGAAGAGATTTAAACTAAAGCGAGGGGGAAAAAAACAACAATCCCAAACACTTTTGTACAGAAGTAAAAGTGCTCTCACTGGGAGTTATACCAGGATAATTCTATTAGTTTAACTCAGGGTGAGGTACATCCCAGGATGTGTTCAGGCCCAGGGTGAGGGAAGGGGGAGATGTGCTGCCTAGAGCGGAAGTGACAAATATGACACTTCTGGGACCACCATGCTACTCAATAGCGTTGGCAAAGCATGGCGCAGTCACCCCAATTCACCATACCCTAGAAACAGCTCTATTTAATTATTCCTATTTTATCCTGTATCCTTTCCCCCACCTTTTCTCTTCAGCATCTGAGGAAGTGAGTTGTAGCTCATTAAAGTTTATGCCCCAGTATCCTAATACATTTCATGAACTACACCTCACTTCCTCAAATGCGTGAAGAAAAAATAAAAGATAAAAGAAAAAAAAGGCAGGGATTGTGACATCTTGTCTGATTATAATTAGCACTGATGTGGTTCATCCCCAAAGGTATGTCTACACTACAGCATTATTTCGAAATAGTTAATTCGAAATAGCTTATTTTGAAATAACGCATCTACACACAAAATGCATTTAGAAATAGCGTTTTACTACTTCGAAATAGCACGTCCACACTGAGTGGACACTGAATCGCATTTAAGGCCGGCCGGAACCAGGTCCGGCAGGGCATCAGGTCAGGAGATAGTCTCAGGCAGCAGCCACACAAAGTATCTGAGGCCTGTGCTTAAAGGGACCCCCCAGACAGCCAGTTCTCAGGTTTCCCTGATTGCTTGCCTACCTCGATGAGGGACAACAAAGCATTTTGTCTCTGCGTGTTCTGGTTGCCCTCACTCGGGACACCATAGCACTCTGCAACATGGAGCCGGAGCTGCCCCTGGGCACTCTGGTGCTTTTCTTGGACGCGTTGCTGCCAGCCTGGCTGCACTTGCTGCAGGCTGCCATCTGGGAGGTCCATCGGGAGGCTGTCAGTATCC
>CM057847.1:69134655-69145076 GCA_030068395.1 Apalone spinifera | reverse complement strand
TTTGCATCCCTTTTCCGGAAAAGGGTGCCTGTGTAGACGTAGCCTGTGTGTTTAGGCAACACCCACCTTACCTTGGGAGAATTATCATGGTGCATAATCAGTGGCTGTTGCCAAATCTTGTTTTTATTTATAAATTGCTTAAAATTCATGCATCTGCAGCACCACCACCACCACAGCAGCACACCTTTATTTCAGGGATCTCAAAGCTTTTTGCAAACATTAATGAAACATTGGCTCACCAGGGACTTAATTTGGTATTATACATATTATACTAGCGGTCTAAACAAGTACAGAGGTTAAATGACTTGCCCAAAGTCACATAGTAGGGCAGTGACCAAACTTGGAAAAGTTAGGTTTTAATGTATTCACTAGGATAAGGGCATAATCAAGAGTTTTATCACATCTTTCCTTCCCATTCCCCCAAGGAGCAAGTGCTGATGAGCTCTCACCTGGCTGTCATTTTATGCACACTCAAGGTCACCATGAATAGTAAAATATGAAAATCTAATCTGCTTTAATAATGCACAATAACTTATTTCTGTATGTGACCTCACAGAGTTCAGCTGCTCAGCTATAACAGGCTAAAGATTGCTTTCAAAGTCTTAATTCAATTTCAGAAAGCGCTATGTGAACTCCTGGAGAACAATAAGCATGTCTTTCTTTTCCTACCCCAAAAGGAATACATCACAAACTGTCCTTGATGAGCTCTGATTTCAGATCCACATTCATGCACATAAGTCAGCTCTAATGCTTCCTTCAGATTTGAATCACTTGGGAATTTGATCTCCACACAGACAAAGTCCATTATCTCTTTCTAGGCACTTACTTTTTTTTTTTTTAAATGTCTTAAGAGTTGCATTAACCTTTCTTCTAGCAAATATTCTCTAGGTAACGGTGTACACTGGAAGAACCAAACAGATCTATATTTTCCCTATGCCGATGAATATAACAGTATTTTCCTTTATTGAAAATAATGACCAGATAGTTTGCCATAACAGCCCCAAACGCCCCAAATCATTATCATAAGCTCAGTTTTAAAAAACAGTTACTGTAAGGTACTTTAAAAAACAAACGTGGAAGCATGTTTGCTAGTAGTTCTGTAACATGGCACCTACTCCTAGTAATCAGCGGGAGTTCAGTGCCAAAGCGTTTTTGAAAATCTTACTAGGTACA
Organism: Apalone spinifera; assembly: GCA_030068395.1. Taxonomy (NCBI): domain Eukaryota; kingdom Metazoa; phylum Chordata; order Testudines; family Trionychidae; genus Apalone; species Apalone spinifera. The sequence continues at coordinate 69,143,903 of CM057847.1, read as the reverse complement.
TCTTTGGAAAAAAAATTAAACGTATTTGAAAAAAAAATTGGCCCTAAATTCCTATTGCAGGATTTCTTGTATAGGCCCTGATTCTGGATGGGGCAGGCTCAAGCACCTCTTAAAAAGTGCTGAATTAAACCTTGTGGCCCCCAGTGCCTTGACCATGGACCTGTCTCCCACTTTGCCTGGGAGCTACCCAAAAGCCCCACCCCTACTTGGACTCGTCTCCTGAATCTCCGCCCACTGCTCAAATGTGGATAAGGGCAGAAAGGAGCACCCACTGATCAAAATGAAAGTCAGCACCTGTGGACTTTCTTCTGAAGCCCTCAGTGCTGGTCACCATTAAAGACAGGATACCAGATCAAATGGATTAGCGATCTGATCCAGCATTTCATTTCTTATGGTCCTGTGCACCACTGAAGTGAGTAGGAATTTTGATTGTTTTCTAAACTGGAGCAGGGTCTCAATCCCAGTTATCTGCTAGATGGGACTGTGGAAATGACTATCACAACAGAAAAGGACCTTCTGCTGGTGTAAATCTATTGAATTTAATGGAACTGTGGCAATAAACACCTTCTGAAGATCAGGTTCAAGATCTTACAAGTTGAGATTCATGACCAAAATCATTCTTTTAAGCATTTAGTCTTGACACTTCTTTAACTATTAACATCAATATCAAGCAACAACTGCAAAGTAAGTGCATTGCTGGATTTAACTGCATTTATCTGATCAAGCTATCAAAGAAGTGTTTTCCAGTAAGGAAACAGACTCTTCTTTCTCCCTCTAGTAAGTGAGGAAAGTGTTTCACTAGCTTATTGCAGAGGAGCATTAATTTTTTCTTGCTCATTCCCGTTTCAACAACTAGAAGAAATTAAGTTTCTTCCTAATTATTCTGCTGCATGTTTACAACATTCAATTCAAATGTAATAACACTCAACATATACATACCTATTTTAGACCCTCACGGTTAGAGTACAAAATTAACTAATGAATCCAGAAATGTTTAGCACTCAGTTAAATGAGTGCACTACTGTGGGTAAATAACCATTTGCTTTATATCTCACATGATATAATGTACATTAGACAAACACAGATAGCCTGGGCACTCGTGTTAGATTTTTAGGCACAAGCAGAATCCCAATAAACCAAGAACTTTAATAAGTTGATGTAAATAAGCTGAAATAGTCACTTCCTAAATTTACAGGAATGGAAGCTCTTCTTGTCAAGATTCTAGGGGCTGAGTACACGGATTGTGTTTGCAGGAAGCAGCCTGGGAGTCCAGATGTTACCTCACAATGGCTGCCTATGTGGTACTAAGCTGTTACAACATCACACCTTTAAGCACCAACACTGTAGGTGTGCCAGGGGCTAGAGCACCCGTGGAGAAAAATTAGCAGGTGCTCAGCACCTGCTGGCAGTCAAGCTCCTTCCTGGCCCTCTTCTTCCCAGCATCTCTCCCCTGCCAGCAGACCTGCTGACCAACTCCTCCCCTCCTCATCAGCATCTCTCACCTACCAGGAACAGCTGATTCACAGTGTCTGGGATACACTGGAGGTAGGAAGTGCATGTGGGGGAGGAAGCGGAGAAGCAGCAGAGCAGGGTATGGGGGAAGGGAAAGGGGTGGAATAGGGACAGAGGGCGGGGGAGGGGAGGTTGGTGCCTAGTAGTCTAGACAATGCCCAAACTTCATGGCAGAGATCATTTTCCTCACTGGATATTTTAAGCTTTCCTCTTTGCATTGCTCCACTGACTATTTCTATTCCCAGTGAATCAAACATAAGTTACTTGTCTTCACTTTCAAGTCCCTTCATGCTTATTTCCACCCTCCCCACCATCTATCACACTATCACAGTGTCATCACAGTTATGCTCTGCCAATGATGCCAGCCTTCATCATTCATTTGGTAAGCCTTCAGGCAAGCATTCTGAGTGTTTTCTCCCATGCTTCTTGCATGGGGGAGGGACTCCCCATAAAACACTGACAAAGCTACCTCATTGTCCCCTTCAAATCTGTTCTTAGAATGCTCCTTTGCTGTAATATCAATAGTTAGGCGGCTGGTCTGATGAGACAACAGCACATTATGTGGACTAGTGTTCCCAGTAGTCTGCATGCACCCTCATCTGTCTGTTGTCTCTTGTCTTGTACTGAAATTAAGCTTTTTGGGATAGGGACCTTTGTGCAGTGTGTTTGTGCAATATCGAGCACAATGAACATAGAACTAAGGCTATATACTACAGCCTGATAGATGCTCTGAGATCAAGCCATTGGTGGTCAATTTAGTGGGTCTAGTCAAGACCTGCCAAACTGACTGCAGATCACTTTCCCATCAACCCTGCTACTCTACCCTAGATGAGAAGAGTGAGGGAAGTTGATGGGCGAATTTTTCCCTTTGACCCCTGTGGTGTAGAGCCTGCAGTAATGTGATGTAAAGTATGTAAATGTACATTATTCACGTAACTGGAGTTGTGTAGCGTAAGACAATTTTCAGCTATAGTGTAGATATGGCCTTGCTAACTTAGATTTTCAGAAATAAACGGAGAACTGATTTCTTCCACTCAGCTTTTCCTCACCAAGCTATTTGCCATAACACACACTCCACAAATGCCCACACAGAAAAGTTAATTAAGCTCTTTGCCATTAATCTAGGAAAGAAATGAGAGTGATGAGGAGAGTTCATTTTATTCACAGAATTTTAGAGGGAAGGAACACTCAGACATACCGATAGACATCAATTAACTTTGAGATAAAACTATAATGAGCTATGGCTAATGTTGTATTTGTAAAATTTCATCTAACATGCTGATACAAAAATGTTATTCCAGATATGGTACCTTGTATCTTTTAATAAAGACATCAGCGAAACTGATATGACCCTCATTTCAAACACATCTGTCATAGAACATGGCAGTTTGAGGGTGTTAGAAACAGAGCATTCCTGCCAACAAAGCAGCATTCATGCTTTTGCTTGCTTTGGCAACACTTTGTTGTTCATGCGGGGGTTTTTAAGAGCTCATAAATGACAAAAGTTGTCAGTCAAGTGCAAGCGTAGACATAGTCTGAATGATTGGTACTCCTAAAATGGCTGAATACAAACACCACCAAATTTCCCCTTGTGCACTGCCCAGTGTACATGGATTAGAATACATTTCTACTATGACCCAAGTGGAAATTGTCTGTAATATTTTTAGGAATTAAACATGCGCTTCAGTTTCCCTTGTATGTGGCATGACTAGCAGCGGGGGAATTAATTTCCATTTGCTCACAGTGCAGACTGGTAAACAAAAGGTATGAACATTGCTAGGTCTGTGACATTAAAAAGGACTGTCCTAGGCTGACCCCATCAGCGGAAAACCCAATGACCTAGATATTGACACCCATCAATTTCTCCCACCTATCAGGAGTCAAGCTGACTGAGCAAAGTTCCCAGATTGAGGAAGTTGGCAGTTGGAAGTAATCAGAGCAACACGTTATAAGTAGCGGGGTGCAAGGTATAGAGCTGCTTCTGGATAACAGCATGACATTGTCTGTTCCCTGGTAGCTCTGAAGATCCACGTTCTAGACCAGAGGAGGGCAATAATTTTTGATGGGGGGAGGGTTGCGCTCTTCTGTGATATTAATGCAGGAGGTGCATGTCTGGGATGTAGGTTGGGTGCAGAAAGGAGTTTGGGCTAAGGGAGGAAGTTGGGTGAAGGAGGCAGTTATGACCTGGGACACTGGACTGGGGTGCAGGGGTTTGGGTTGTGAGCTAGGGCAGGAGGGGACTGATCTGGGGCAGGGGATTGGGGTGCCAGTTCTCAGACGGGGGGGGGGAGCAGGGCTGGCTGGGAGGGAGGAGGGGGAAGCAGGACTGGCTGGGGGAAATGGGGGGGGGGAGGGGAAGGAAGAACCGTCCGGCAGGGAGCGGGGTTGGCTGGGAGGGGGTCGGGAGGAGCAGGGCTGGCTGGGGGAGATCGGGGAAAGGAACCGGCCGGCGGGAAGCAGGGCTGGCTGGAAGGGGAGGACAGCAGGGAGGGGGGGGGGGGAGAAAACCGGCCAGCGGGGAGCAGGGGAAGAGCAAGGGGGAACTGGCCTCCTCTCTCCTGCATAGCGCCTGGCTGGTAGACACGCTCACGGAGTATGCAGCTATGTACTGATACTCATGATAATAAAACTAAATTAGCAAATACTGGACATTTATATCTCCGGTATTTTCTCAATTTGTTTCCCGGACAGAAAGCTCAAAACTGGATACCTGGCAACTCTACCTGTAACCATTTGGGGAATAGATGGTTTTAAATAAAAACAGCAGCAGCAATTACTGGATGATTTGGAATCAAACGGTGCCGTGCAGCAATTAAACTTACATGCATTTTAGGCCTCTCCCTCCTTTAGTTCATCCCATTTAGGACTTGTCTAAAGGGGAACACTCAGGAAAGCCCAGGCAAATTAATTAACGTGTGAAGTTAATGTACAGATATTAAAGAACTTTAACTCCCTCTGTGGATATTCTCACTCAAAGGGGCTTTGGTTCACTGTAGCTTAATTTTCCAGTCCTAAGGCCACTTTATTTCTGAACAAGAACACCCATGTGGAGGTTTAATGTGCTTTAACATATGTGCATTAACTTCACAGTTTTAGTCGATTAATCTCAACTCCCCATGTAGACATGGCCTAATTGTGTCACATTTCAAATTAGATCCTAAGCTATTTGAGGCAGTGACCACAGTGGGGCCAAACCTGACCATCACTACCTCAATAGGACCCTGATCATTACTGGGTCTCTAGGGTCTACCATTACATATGTAATAAAAACAGCAGCTACACTGAATCATGAGAACCAATAATGCTCTTACCACCATTAGACATTAGGCAAATACAGACACAGATAGGGCAAGTATAAACTTTGTTCATTCATTTTAAATTCTGATGCAGACAGTAACTAATTCACTAGCAACCATTACTATGTAGGGCAAACATCTCAAACTAAATTAGTAACACAATAGCTGGCGAGAAGAGACAGTCTCATTGCTGATTTTGCCTCCGGTTATTTAAAGATGACAGAAATTTCTAGGCAGTCCAGGCAGCATAAACACCAGTATTATCATGAAGGTTTTTTTTATATTTTATTTATATATATTTTTATTTAAATATATTTTTTATATTTTATTTATATATTTTATTTATATATATATACACACACACACACACACACACACACACAGAGAGAGAGAGAGTGTGTGCACATTTGCTGCTCATGGATAATTTTCCTCAGGAAATTCTTGAGACTCACTGTCTCTGTCAATCAGGTTAATGTGCCTGTACAATTCATCCAACAGAAAATGCATCATAGTATCATTTACATGAGTAAATGACAAGTAGAGCCGAACCATGAGAGCGCCACTGTCAAACACTTTCAGACTGCAATAGACTTACACCAGCTGAAGAACTGGCCTACCCTAGCACCAATCCAAATAAAATACATCAGCCACTTCTAAAGCTGATGACAGTATATGCAAGTTCTGCGACTTGCCTCTCAGGACCCTCAAGCTCTGTGGGGGCCAAAGTGTCTTGCAGGCATTACTATCACCCTGAAAACTTCTGCTATCAGGAGCGTGTCCTTAGATCATCACACTGATGAAATGCATAACATATGGCAACATAACGAGGGTCTCTGTCCCCGCCCCTCCCCCGAAAGTGGCTCAAGCATTTACAGAATTGGTTTACAGATTTTCTTCCTCCAAGCTAACAGACTAAATCTTTAGCTAAAACAATACTTAGACCCAGAAAACTCATGTTCAATCCCCTCTAGATATTCCAACCAGAGGTGTGATCACACATTGCCCACAGATGAGAAATAGTGCAACAAACTGAACACTTTGGGGATTTCCTATCTGACAGAGGGACCTGGACTTGCAGCTTATCTTGCTTCCTCCTTTTAGGTTCTCTACTCCTTTTGCAGCAACCAAGAGCCACCATCCACTGCATTCAGTGTCTTTTGGTATTCTCTAGCCAGTGACTGAGGAATTAGGAGCTTAATAACTACGGTGGCCTCATAGGAGATAATTATCTAGAATGTTTGTTTAGGCAGTAAGAGAGGCATCCCTTATTTTTAATCACTAACTGTACTGGGAACTGTTGAGTGTTTTCCCTATGTGGGGACTGGCACAGATGTCTTCCTCAGATTTCAGAGCTCCTTCTGGTTGGATAGATTTTCCTTGTGTTACCTAAACACCTGCTGGGTGTGGTATACTTTTCCATCTACTGGAGCCAAGACCTCTTACAGAGAGAATGAGTCTACTCTACAGCCTTCACTAATAGACAGCTTTTTTTAGCTCATATACTATGCTCCAAAAGTCACAGGTTCTGTTCCACCGCAGACAACCAGGATCTGTCGGCATTACACTTGCATTTGTTTATCATCCTGTCTAAAAGAAAAGGTAATTGGGTGGAAATGTAGGAAAGCAATTTAAAGCAGTTGTAAACAAAACCCCTGACCCCCAAAAAAACCACCACCACCACCACAACAAAAATGCATGGAGAAGAATCAGAGGTCCATGCAGAAAAGATGGCAGAGGAAAGTCAGTTTGCTCAGAATACCTCAAACTAACCACTAAAGGAATTAAAGTGGAAAAAATAAACAAGAGCAGATTGGTTTTGATGTAATGACAAAAGATTGAATCAGAGCTGATAGATTGGATCACCTGTCTATACAGTACCTTTTATTCTTACTCCAGTTTGATGTAGCACAGATATTAGACAGCTAAATAATGCATACCTCAATCTCTAGAGCCATACTATAAGATAAGCAGCTGCATACGCCACAAAAACACATTGACTTCATTCAGATCTGTGGCAGGTTCAATCTATGAGCAATCTGCAAATCTTTAAAGATCTTTAGCCTTCTGGATTACTTCAGAGCATCTCTCTTGCCCTATAAACAAACTCAAACACTATTAAGAGGACTCAAATGAATGATCCATCTATCCACTGTTGTGTCTGAGCAAAACCACATCTGATACATTGAAAGTAAGCAGTTAGCCAGACAAGATAACCAATGCATAAACAATCACCCTCAAGAGACTGCATCAGTAAAGTTAATAAGCAGCTATTTTCTTCCCCAGAGTCCTTATCAGAGCGTTTTTCAGAGACCTGAGCAGTCTTCCATTTTTATTTTATTCCCCTGTGTTTACCAGAGCCCTGATGCTATGGATGGTTGCATTAAAAAACGTAGAGACAAATACTGCCAGCTCCAGATTTTCAAGCCATGAGTCAGGCTCTGAAAAAAAAAAAATCACGACACTTGATTGTTTTTGTTCACCAGTGGGGTCTTTCCATCGGCTTTCTGGTATTTGAGCCTTGAAAGTGAATTTGGGCTAGAAATTTGCTATTTAAAAAATGGAAATTAAGATTTTTCATAGAACCCCTTATTTCCTGGAACTGGGGCTACAAGTAAAATATCAAATATTACAAGATGCTAATTAAAATGAGAATTAGCAACATGGAGACAGATTATGTAGGATCATGGCTGACTGAGGAGAATTGGGCTCAGCAGCTTCTGCAGCTGTCCAGCGTCATCTTGAGTAGGCCAGAGACACAACTGCAGAGGGTGAGGAGACACTCGCGCCTTTCACAGGCTAAATATACTGTCTTCAAAGTGCCCCCAGCTCCCAGCAGCCCTCCAGCAAAGGACTGACTTGATTTCTGAGATTTTTTTTTGAATCCCCCAAATTATGGAGCACTTATCAAGTGCACGGAAAGAACTGGGAATTTCCCCACTCCCAGGCAAATATTGGTGAGATTATCTGACACCACAGGGAAGATGATTCTACCAACATTTTGAGAAGAGAAATACCTATTAGGATTGGTCCGTCGTAATTAACTGCTGTTGTGAGTATAGTTATGTCGAAACTAGATGCCTTTCCCTCTGCTCTTTCAGCTTCAGCAGATCCCCTGAGAGCAAGCTATTTGAAGCATTCATGGGGTAGACAGAACATGTGCACCGTGTTCTTTGGTGAAGTTTAGTTTCTGCCCCATCTAATGCATTTCTTTGTTGGTTATTGTTGAACTCTGTTCAGGGGCAATGATTAGAGCATTATCTTTACCTGTACTGACCCACTGTGATTGCCAGACAAATCCGGGTCAGGAGTTGATGGGACACAAATTGGGAGGGTCAGTCCAGTTTCTAGTGGAGAGGGATTCACATGATAAAGAGTTACATCCAAATTGACACTAATTTGCTATCTTGTAAGCACTCTTAGTAAGCTGAAAATGGCTATGGGGATCCACTCATCTCTCAGGGAGAGAGTGACTCAGATTGATCGAGTGGGCTGGTGAAGCTTGTTCAGCCATTCCGTGCACTTGTGACACTTCTGCAGCGTAACATTGCTGGTTGATGTGGTAGAAGTCATCAGTGCAGAATATTTAAAATCTTGGGAGAAAAAAAAACTATAGCAGTGTTGAGTTCTTCTCTTGTGATATTCATTGGGACAGTGTCACATTCATAGGTTTATGCTTCAGCTGTGAGGCCAGGCTTCAAAGCCCAAAAGTGAACAAGTGCAGAAGGCTGCTGTCGCCCTCATACAAGTAGCATATTCCACTCCTGCCATGACTCCTGAGCCCTGTATCTGGCAGGTTTCTTTTCCTGCTAATGACTAAGGACATGTGTTTGATATTTGTGGGTTTTTTTTGTAAAGTCTAAAAACATAACACTTCCAAAGCGGCTGCTCTTTGTGCTCCATATGAGGATATTACACCAGGACTACAAATGCTTATTTGCAAAAGTGGCCATAACAGTCAGCAATTGCTTACTTAAAAAAATTTTTTGTTTTAAACATACTACCATTGTGCTACCGCCAGAACGTCCGCAAGTTCTCAGTAGATAGGAAATTGTTAGGGATGGATTAAAACCCTGACATTACATAAGCCTCTCTCTTCCTCAGGTGATGCAGTATAGTACACACAAACACACACACAATTCAGGAGGAGTCCCATCAAGTAGGGACAATTGGCTATATTTACACACAATGAGCCATGTTTTCTGCTCTGCCTGACCTGTGATTGTTGAGAGGCCAAATGGGATGGGAGAGGAGAAAAGTGATTTTATCATATCCAATCCACTCTCCTAAATCAAAGGAGGCTAAAACCAGCTCTGAGTTATGCCTGACAGTCTATGCTCCCACATAGCCATTCTGGTAGCAGGGCTGGAGAGCAGGAATGCCCTAGTACAGTGGTCTCCAACCTTTTTACACCCAAGATCACTTTTTAAGTGTCAGAACAGG
>CM057847.1:69103529-69134555 GCA_030068395.1 Apalone spinifera | reverse complement strand
TGCTGCCTTTTTGCTCTCCATCAGCTATCTGCACACGAGGGTTAATAAATCATACTTCATTTCATAAGCTGAAAATGATCCAAACAATTCAGGGAACAGGAACAAATGAATTAATTGTGGAAATTATGATCAGATTGGGAAGCATTTGCCAACTGAAGAAAAAAGTTCCATTTACAACAAATTATTTCAGCGGTTTGGTGCCTAATATTGCTTGTGTTATGATGAGCAGATATGGGGCACACTTTGATGTGTGTTTCAGCAATAATCATGCTCCAGTGCAAGATCACATACTCCAGTACAACTATGTGTGGTTTTATGTGGGGGTGCTAGCCCTAAAAATAAGCTTCGCCCAGTATTTTTCACACAGCTGTCCCTTTATTTTCTTGAAACATGGATTATCTTGATTAGGATTACACAATCACTGTGTGTGCCCACAAGCACATGTGTTTCATGAGGCACATGGGGGGGGGAGGGAGGAAGGAGGGAGCAAACAAAGGATGAGAAGAGACAAATGCAACTGCTATTTAACCATTGCCACCATTCCTCCATATACAGCCTCATTCCTATGACTGGAAGACTGGTGAAACTACAGTAGCAAACCCCCTTGGAACAAGTGATTGAATAGGAGTCAGGTGAATGGGGTTTTATGTCTGTCTCTGCAAACCAGGGCTGGCTCTGGCCCCAGACAACAACCAGATAAGTCTTCTAATAGCGATACCCAATACTTTCAAAATGCTTTTAGAGGTACAGTGGAAGCGTTCTAAGGGTATGTCTAGCATGTTCTTTGAAATAAGCTATGAAATTTGAGCTACGCAAATTGTGTAGCTTATTTCAAAATAGCTGGTTTCAAGATTTGGCACTGCCTACGTAGCACTTATTTCAAAATAAATTGCTATTCTTCTGACTTCCTTAATCCCTGTACAACAAGGTTTACAGGAAGTCAGAATAAGAAACCAGTTATTTCAAATTTATTTGGAAATAATGGGCCTCATGTAGACAGTGCATAATGTTATTGCAGAATAATGGACGTTATTGCAAAATGACTCTGCTGTGTAAATGAACCTAACAGTGCAGGAGTTAATATTTCATTTTTTCATAGAAAATTGCATTGCTACCTCGCATTGTTGTAGGTGTTAATTAGGGAAATCAGAACCTGTTCAGATTTTTATTTGTTGCAGGAAACAGTTTCAAAGCAGCTGGAGATTCAGCTGTGTTATGGCAGGTATTGGTTTCCGTTCCCTGTTTTGCTTTGTGTTTATTCCATCATTACCACCAGCAGTTATTAGAAGCCCTTTTACCTCAGGCCAGAAGCCTGCTTCCAAAGATGACACCACAAGTGCCTTGGGGATCAATCAGCCACTAGACGATAGCAGTCTCTCCTCCTGTGAAGAATTCAACCTCTGAGAACACAATACATCTGCTCTGAGAAAAACCCCTCAGGAAAGCCAGGCAAGCATGGGCGTCTCAAGGGAACTGGGAGAGTCAGAACAAACACAATCATCACTAGAGGCACTTAAGAAACCAAGACACAGAAGAGCCAGTTGTAAACATTTTGCTATTTTCCATCCAATGTTTATTGTAAGGATTGTGAATAAAACAAACCACAAACCATTATGAGCAGCAACAGACTAACAGACACACAGTGGTGGCTCTTGGTCAGGTCAGACTAACAGAATGAAAGTGACCTTTATGGAGATGCTGATGCATATATTCACCTCAAGTGTGAAACCCTTTGGCTTCAGTGAGTCTTCCCACTATTCCCAGACTCTCCTGCCTCTCTGAAGTCCCCTATTCATGGTTCCTTTCCACTCCCCTTCTTCTGCCTTCTCTGCTGCTCTCCTCAATGCTGAGATCTCCATCCCCCCCTCCGCACCCCCAGAGGTTGATTACTTCTCCTCAGCTCAAACGCTCCCACTTCCCTCAAGAAAAGAGCCATGTGGTTTTTGTTTTGATTTCAAAATGACTATTTTCTTCTCAGCTCTTGAGGCCACATTGATTGAAAGTGACACTGATTCACAGCACCGGCACACAATGGGATGCAGTTGCAAGAGTACAGTCTGATATCTATATGCTGGCAGCTGAATATTCTGCCTCCCCCTCAGGTCACATGGCTCATGAAATGTTACCTCATAGGGAAGGTACACTGGCTCTAGATCTTCCCTTTGGAGTATGACTGGCAATAGGGTGAGCTGCTACACTAGGGTTTGTGAGCAAGCAGATTCTTCTCTGCAGCGTCTGACTGCTTGCTTGCTTCTCCCTTGCTCTAGGGAAAGGGAGAATCCAGTTTTAGTAGCCCTGGTGACATTCCAGCCCCTCCACTGTGGCTCTGAAGATTTGCGCTTTGGAAGAGTGGTGGTCATATCCCACACCCAGCTTTGTTCCTGGATCCATTAAGGATAATAAAATATCTGTGCATCACAGAATCAGACAAATATAATTACTCACATTTTACAAATGGAGAATCAGGGGGACTGAAATACTAAGTCACTTCTGCAAGGTCATACAGGGAGTCATCAGCTGCTTGGTGATAGGACCCAGCTCTGATATTTAGCATACACCTGTGATGGATCTGTAAAGCAGCAGGCCACAACTCAAATCAGTGTCCTGAGCAGGGAACTTCCCTTTCTCCTGACCAGGTAAGAGTAGTGGCGGTAATCTGTGAAAGAGTGGGAGCTGCATGGCAGCAGGGAGCTGGAGAGAAGCCCCTGGACCTGTGGACAGGCAGTGAGTACAACTTTACAACTGTGGGGGACTTATGGGGGTTGTGGTGGGAGGAGGCAACACAGGGTCATAGTGAGAGACGCTAACCAAGCCAGGTCTGAAAAGCTATAAGCACCTATTTGCTTTATTACAGACTGGACAAAGGCGGCATCCCAGGCATTAGGCCTGAAGAGCCCTGTCACTTGGACTGCCCCAGAGACCCACACAAAAACAAGTAACTCTCACTTTGGAACAGTTGCCGCTTCTGTTCCCAAGGTATTTACAGCCAGTCCTCATTTCTGCCAGCCCCTAGTAAATTACCCTCTCCCTTAGCCATCTGTTTTAGTGGTGACTGAGATCCAGAAAATGCCAACAACTAGACAACCATTGGATTGAAGGAACTACCATGGAGCAGCTCCTCAGTGTTAGTGGGAGGAATCCTTGCCCGTACATCTGCCTGGCACCCTGCCAGGTTGCTCAGGGTGGGTCCTGTCAGGAAATATTGCCCTTGTTGACAAATGTATGTACTTCGTTAGAATTACTTTAAATACTGCAATATATATTTTGACTCTGGATTAATGTACAAAGACATCAGAATGGATCAATGGGATTCTCACTTACACCTGTTATTTAATAGTTTGTGATATGCACCAGTGTATTTGGGAGCAAAATCTGGTCCAAACAAATGTATCCAAAATGTCAGCTATAATACGCATGGCAAGATCTTCCATCATCTTGAATTACAGGCCAGTTATACAGGAAGATCAACAACAACGGGGGAGGGGGAGAAGGGAGGGGAGATAGAGGAGAACAATTGTACATTAAGAATTAGCTCTTGTATCAATTCACGAGGCATGCAACTTCAGTATTCAGTCGTCCCCTCATATAAATAAGCAGATAAACAAAATAAAGATTTAATTGCTCCAAAATGTCATCTGGCACTTTCCCCCTGTACTCATTGCATTACATTACTAGACTCCAGGGAATTAATACAGAATTGTTGTGGCAGTGCCAGTAAGAATGAGCTGCAGAAGCCTGCGTGCAGATTTCTCTCACCTAGTCCTCTGCCATTCTTGTGAACACTAAAACAATCACTGACCTTCAAAAACAGCTGTTTGTGCTATGGTAGCACTGCAGGGATAGCACATTTTTAAAATGACAGCCTAGAATCACCGAGTGCTAAGTCTTTCCTGTTTTGTTCTTCAGACAAATATCTACTTAAGAACTTAGGGAATTGTCATATTGGCTCAGACAAGTGATCCATCCAGTTCAAGGGCTCTTGAACTTCACTGCAGGGCAACCCCTTTTTGACAGCAAAAGTTACTACATGACATCAGGGTGGAGGTGAGAAACTGAAGCCTGATGCTGCCCAGGCAAGGGGGCCAAAGCTAAAGGGATTCAAGCAAGTCTAACTACAGACCAGAGAACCACAATGGGGAAGCAACCTACAGGTTGAGAACCGCTGATTCTACTTCAGTGTCTATACTCAACTGTGGCCAGTAGCAATAGCCTCAGACATTTTTCCCCCCAAAATCCCTAAGTACATATAGACTGACCTGCTTATTGCTTTTTCCTAATCACTAGTAGAGATGGGCTTAGTCTCTCAAAAATAAGGACTACTCCGTCTCAAGCGCTTGTCTCTTTGTAAAATTTACTATTCTAACTTTAGCTATTCGTAAGCTTCAGGGGGTAGCCAAGTTAATCTGTAACTGGAAAAACATCTTCATCTGAAGAAATGGGTGGTATCCATGACAGCTCATGATACTGTTTACATATTTTGTTAGTCTCCAAGGTGCAAGAATATTTGTTGTTTTTCTAGCTATTCTTGTTACCTTTATAACTATACAATACTGTTTTGAATCTTTCCAACCTCTTGGCCACAAGCTGTCTGTAAGGCAGTCTTTATGGGTGAAAAAGGATTGCTTTTTATATGTTTAACTCAATACTCATCTAAGGCCAAATGATGAATGAATAAAATCAGTTAAAACCTCATCAAAACAAAACCCTTCCTTAAGAATTCTTTTCTCCAAAGTTTAGATCAGTCAGCTCCAGATCTCACTGGGACAGACTGAAAGCAATTTGTGGCAGCTGTGCACAGCCGTAATTCTAGGGCCTGCCCATAACAACTTAAAATATTAAAAGGTTAAAAAGGACAGAACGGTGCTGAGGAAATTCTCCCCACAGATATATTAGTTGGCCGTGTGGGCTACACGGTTAGGATCAGAGGGGTGCTGGATTCCAACGGTAGAATAGTCAATGAGTCACTTGTGTGTCTGCGTGAATCACTTTACCACCCGGTATCACAGCTGTTAACCCACCTAGAAAATGGAAGAAAAACAAACTCCATGAAGACCAAATGCTGCATCTGAGCTGAATGGTCCAGGGCAATATAAACTACTCCCCTTATAATTAAGTGTACAGGGGAAAGGAGTATGGGAGGGTGGAGTTGGGACCCCAACAGATAATTTCAGGACAGCCAAATTCTGAGTTTGGATGTGCACAAGTTCAGCTTCCATGCACTTCACTGAGACCATGCTTCTTAAAACAGAATTTGGCTCAAAATAATCAGAGAAGATGAGATGCATCCCACACACCACTTTTGACCCATGTGTGGGTTATGCCCTCCCCACCACATGCTTCCCTACCTTCCCCTGCAGTCCCTCATCTGTGCACAGGGAGGAGACAGACTGAGGAGAGGCAATGTGGAAGTAGGTAGGATTAGGCACAAGAGTGCAATGCATAACAAGTTTCTGGTTTGAGTTATTTATACTATGGGGGTGTCCAGGAACTTCAATGAGGGATCAGAACCTGCTGTGCTAGGCACTGTGCGCATACAACAAAATCCCCCAAAAGATGCACCATAGCTAGTAGGAGCTCCCCTCAGAAACAGGATACAAATCAGAGAAATCTACAGGCCTGATGCATAGCCTATTCTCCCAGAAGGGCGGAGTTGGGCATGGGGTGGGGAGGGAGAGGGAGTCCTGCCTGAAAATGGGACACAGATTGGGAGGAAACTCGATAAAAGGGACTGAGGGGAGAAGAGAAAAAGTGACAAGTAGTTTAGGCCTCAAACTTAAAATAGCCTTGGAAAAATGTAAGAGGAAAAAAAAAAAAGAGCAGAACTTAAGATCTTAGTACATGAAATGCAATAAATTTTTTTTACTAAAATATGTTGTTTTTACATTGAAACATTTTCCTGCAGTGTTGGAAATTAAAACAAAGCCTCATTGTGCCAGTGCACAGGAGCCAGGAAAAGTTGAAAATTATAAACAGGAAGTGAAACTGTTCACTAAGCCAAGTGAGAAGCAGAAAAGTAGAACACCCTCACTCAGGGAAAAATAAGTTTGATTTGAAATGTTGTACAGTGTCTTTACTAACATAGGTAAATGTATTTAAATGGGTGGGATTAAGTCCTGCTCAGTTACATCTCTATAATGGAGATGAATTTGCTTTCCTGTTCAGAACCTTAAGTTACATATAAAATAATCACAACAGAAAAAAAAATCTGATAAGCCTCTTGTTCTAACTTGGTCAGCTTGCAGAATGAAGAAATCTTTTATTCCACTGGTAAAACCTGACTCTGGCATGCACAGGAAAGAAAAATCACTTGCATACAGTAGGGGATAAAAACAAGAAAGGTGACTGGAGTTTCCACAATAACTTCAGCAGGGATCCTAAGTTCTCTCTACCATTTCATCAGCTGCCAGCTGAGAGCAGGCAAGAGGGTCACTGCACAGGAGATGGAAGTAGTGCAGCCCTACTCAATTTCTTTGCTCCCCAAATGGAAATCACTAATTCACACACTGTTTCCTCAGTCCTGGCTGCGAAGTAGGTGCTGACAACACAGGAGAAGAGTTTTGCAGCTTGTCTTGCCTGTACAGAATATGCCATGGCAATCTTCATCTTTGTCACAAATAAAATGCTTAGTAGAATGCTTTGCTATGGCCAGCCTGGTGGGTATCGCCCATCTTGAGAGGAGCAATAAGGCTGTTTGATGATCAGTGAGAGTATTATAGGGCCTAATGCAGAACCTAATAAAAGTTCATGTAAAGGTTCTGGTTAACTTCAGTGAGAATTAGATGATACCCATCACGAGGCAGCAGCTAGTGCTTCCTTTCTATGGGCAAGCTGTCAACAATCCTTTGCAAGGCAGATAGGGTACCATGCCATCCTCCTCGTTATTCTGTGTTGTAGTAGATAAGGTCATCATAGCAAATAATAGCAACTTTTTTATTTTCTAATTGTCCATGAAAGGATCAAACTTCTCAAACATTCAGTTTTCAAAATTATTCACAAATTTCTTCAAAGGATTCCTGTCCAGCAGATAGCCTGAGTAAATGGCAAGTGTTACACATTCAATTTGTGCAGTGACTTGCAGTAAGCAACTAAGCTCACTTAACTGTGTGATTGTAAAAGCTCTGATACTGTACACAAGTCTGGCAATCAGGATGCAAGGAACTATATCACACGTGGCAGATGTAAGTAACATATCATGAACCGCACCTTTATGATTGATATGCAATTTGAAATTTGTTTTCTGCAAATAGCTCACAACACATTTACTGTTTACTTGTTTTCCTCATTTGGTTCAATCTGAAATCGTCGTATGGAAGTCGCCTTGTGAACGTGGCTCTCCCACTTCACTTGCAAGGCAGATGGGTTAGCTGCCTTCATGGCACTGTCCTCACCTGCTCCTCCAGGCATCACAAAGAATTCCAGGGGTCAAGGGTGCATGAAGGGGGTGCAGAGGGAAACCACGCAAGTAGGGGAATGAGTGGATAAGCCAGGGACAGCACACCTAGGATGCACAATGTTCTCCATATGGTGCCACAGAGTGTACCCGGGGAAGATAGTAAAGCCCAATGGAATTGTGCCTAAGCATGGACAAACTGAAAACTGACTAAGCACTAAAATGCTATTTTAATTCTTGACTCTGTAATAACCATTGTCTTTCAGCGAAGGAAATTATCTGCCTGATTGAGAATATAAACAGCAGTACAATATGATCTATATACAATATTTAAAAGAATAGAAAGGGTTAGGGTTGAAGGGATGAAGGGATGAAGAGAGGGTTAGGGATGAAGAGAAAGAATAGAATTATCTGAAGTGCAGTCACATGGCTATGCTGAAAGCTCTCAGAATCATGGTGATAACTTCACCATTAAGGATGAGGAGGTGATACAAATTAGAAATGGAAAAAATCCCTACCCTGATGATCTCTCCTCTCAACTCCCTGCCAATCTGGCATTGTTTCCTACAATGCAATTTCTAGTGTTTCATTTAGTCTAACTTTTAGCCTCCCAAGCAATGAGGCTTCCCCTTTTGGAAAGTCAAGTCACACCTCAAAAGATCTTACAGTCAAGAAGTTTTTCCTTATATTCAGTCTATTTCTCTTATTTTAATTTTGTCCCATTAGGATTAAAGGGGTTAACTAAACTTAAGCTCTCAGGAAACACATGTGTTATAAAGAAATGCCCTGACTAACAAATAGAAGGCCTTGAAAATAATGAGGCCCAAAGGAATGAAGGAGGGAGGCTGTCTGGTTTGAAGAATAACTAAAGAGATAAGTGAAAGTTTCTAAAAAGGAGGCCTCTGAGTAGTAGGAGTGACCAAAGATGGTTTTCAAAAGTAAAAAACACCCAGAAACTCTTAAAAAGGAGCCACTATAGCCCTTCCCGCTCCACATACCAATGTTATCTCCTGTGTGAACCCAGGTGCCATGAAAAAGCTGATGGTCAGCAGGAAGGAAGGGAAGAGATAAGGAGGCTGTAAATCTTATCTGGATTAGGACTGGAAATAAGGGTGAACTGTCTCAGACTGGCTTTTAGCTGAAGTCAGTAACTGGCAATGACATCACTTGTTTGGCTAAAGGCTATAAAACGAAACTCGGAAAGGGTTCATTGCTAGTACAAGTACCTGTCTGTGGGAGCCGACCAATAGAACTTTAATCGTCTCTCAGGTTAGCCTGTCTGCAAGGGTCTTAAAATGTTTTGTTACTGTATGGATGTAGAAAATTGCTCATCAGTTAGGTTTTTTAGGCATTGTTAGAACAACTGCTAAAAGTACCATTTGGCTTCTGGATTTAATAAAGACATTTGTGGTTACATTGGTATTTGGTGATTTCCCATACTAATAATTGAAATTAATTGCAACACTCCTAGACATACCCCATCAACCCAAATAATTCCTCTTCCTCAATATTTACACTTTTCAAATGCTCAGATGGATATCACCTCCCAATGTAGCAAAAAACTTTAGAGATTAAAATCACTTTCAGCCACTCGATAGAGGAATTTTCCCCCTTTCTCTACATTTTCTCCAGTTCTATCCAAATCTTGTCTAGAAGACTATGCGATAGTATTACACGGCCCCAGAAGATAAACTCTGAGGTTGTTTCTCAGAACATGATCCCATCTGTGACTGATCCATCCTTCCTCCCTACTCCCATGGCTAAAGAGTCAAGAGTATCTGAGAACAACAACACTTCCCTTAGAGGAAGAAAATCTATTATTCCCTCAAAGATGTCATAATCCAGCTTTTACTTAAATTTGTGCTTGATGTGACCAACCTACACTACTGCAGTCCACATTTTGATTCCTGAATAAGCTATTGGCCAGCCATGTCAAAGGTCTCCTTCAACTCCACCTAGATACTGCTAGAGTCCCAAAAGGCTTCTTGAAGCAATGTAGGATTAGTGGTAGGTCAGTGCTTTGCACTTGTGTGATGGCAAACTAGGCAGACTGAGTCCAGCAATGTTGCACTCATCAATCCTTTCCATATTGAATCATGAGGCTGCGTCCACACACTTAAAAAAACAAACAAACCCCCCCCCCACAGAAACCACACCCCTATATAATCTAGACCAATGCCACTGTAGCTGGCTAGGGCAGTTTCAGGAAAACTATTATGTGCAGTGTTTCTAGTCTACAATTTGTTGAAAACCCGGATATCTTGAAACCTTGCTCACAATTGGATTGCAACCCATTGTTTGGATCCTGGGTAACAGTCTCTCCTTGCATATGCCAGTGCTTCTAATAGTTAAATAGAAAGTACATTCACTTGTCTCAAATATAAGTAGACAGTCTCTTCCATGTGCCCTTGTGTACTCTGCATTGTGCCCTTGCCAAGGAGTGCATAATGCAAAGTTACACAGGAAGGGTTGAAACGTGCTGTGGCATTTGTCAGTGCAAGTGAGAGGCATGTCACACGCCTACTTCTTGGTTTCGGGATGCTGCCGTCCACAGCTCTGCCATGATATTGCTAGCTGCAGCATGGCAGAGTCTTAATCACATCCAAAAAGCAAGGGACACTCTCGTGGGCACGACAAACAATGCTAAATACTTCAATCCCTGTTGCTCAAGCAGTTTGAATTGGGTTGTTTGTGCTGATAAGTGGAAGTGGTGTTCTGTGAGCGTTAACAGAAAGCTCTCTCTCCTATGGCCAAGCCCGGTTTCAAAACAATACTGCCAAATAATTTTCACACACAGTTCCCAGCTCATTCGTGTGGAAAAGTGCTTATTATCGCTTGAAATTCAGAGTACTGGTGCGAGGAAAGTAGATATGGTTTTCTTTTAAATAACATGAGCAATGTTGGGACACGATTATATCTGTCACCAATAAAAATGCTATATTTATGCTTCATTGTAATCCATTCATTGGTTTATGGACCGAAAGTCCTTGAGGGAGTGTCACAAATCCACACAACGTTGCCGAGTGCTACATTTTGCATTTGGATTTCTGATTTATCTGACAGATGTGTACAATCAGACAGCTCCCTATTTGCTGTACATCTGAGGAGGATCTAGAGGGCAAATTATTTCAGCTAAGGTCAGCATTAACTTGAGCTTAAAAAAATAAAAAAAAATATTAAAAAGGACACACACAAACCCCACAACCCCGTATTCCTTCCAGATCCACCCGTTTCAGACCACAGCCTGCAAATAAACTCTTTTATTAATTCCACCCACTTCCCCATTTCACATCCCCTTCTGGGGCTCTGCCATCACAGATGCAGAAGACATACAGATCCTTAAATTAAGCACAGAGACTGCTTTCAGCCACTGAAGGAAAAACTGCAGTTCTAATACAGCACCTGGAAAGTTGAATATTGGTGATTATATGCACATGTGCTCTAGAGACACACACAACAGTTCTCGGTTTCTTTAGAGTAAGTTATTTATTTAGAACTGTGTGGAAAACATGTGTTGATCAGATTAAAAGCCAATGTCAAATCAAATATTTCCCAGAAATATGCTTTAGAGGGGGAATCTCCAGTTTCTCTTTTCCTTTCAGACACCAAGAAACACTTTCTTTTCTCTCAAGCTACGTTGCTGAATAGCCAAACCATGACTCTATCCCTAATTAGGCGATCATGCCCAGCTGTTCCAAATGCGTACAGTGAGCCACCTGCTCATTCCCACCCTGTTGTGCTCCCATGCAGCAGCCCAGGCAATTATAATTCCTGCATTCCTCCAAAATGCATCCATTTCTTCCTCCTGCCACCCACTGTGCACAAAATAGAGGGCAAAGAGGACATGGTCCTGTCATACCCAACCAACAGTGCTAACCAGGCCTGCGGTGGAGGGCATCTAATAAAAGTCTTCCTTTGGCTAACTGTCCTCTACATGTTTTGTTAGTCTATAAACTGCTACTAGACCATTTGTTGTGGAGGTTTGTTTGGTTTTTTTGCCCTCTTAGATACACTTAGCAGATTGGATTCATCTGCTATTTCACAAGACCTTCACAGTTATGTCAGCTACAGTTGTCCTAGACCTACGTTAATTCTCTTCTTCCAGGAAGAAAGAAGAATGGGGGTATATCACTAGAGGCAGCTCATTGTTCATGAAAAAAACCCTTCTTACAGTAATGTGTGCATTACAGCTATTGAAGTTATGTTTGCAAATCTGAAGAGTTTGGCAATATTCCTTGAATAGCCCCAAAGGCTCTTGTAAGGATGTCAAAGCTGAGGTGGCCATATCACCAAGTTCACTTACTCAGATTTGATATTTTTATTGGCTGTGCCTGTGAAAGTGATGGCATTAATAGCTTTAACAACAACAGAGAACTGTGGCTCCCTCACAGCAGGTAAGCAGTCTGTGTAAGTCGGCAAAAACTGCAACAGCAGAAGCCTCATTCCAATTAGAGAGCTACCACACAAACTGCATCAGCAAAAATTCCGGCCAGAAAACTCCTTACGGATTTCCTTTTGTTCTTTATAGGGCTATTTGCCTCATGCCGTACCCCGAAACCTCAAGTTTGTGGCAAAAAAATAGACACTACCATTCTTCTCTGAAGCTGAGTAAGTTATACAGCAGGTGTTGCCTGCCATCCTGTCAATGATGTGATATTAGCTGCCCTGGGAAACGGCAACTTAAAATGAAACAAAAGCACAGAGACACAAACAGATGGACACACTCACACAGACAGGCAAAGACTAATACACACAGACGTTTAAGTTAAACCTCTAGCCAGTCATGGGAAGCTGAAACTTCTGCTGAGATGTTTAATTTTAAGAAAGCTGCTCCAATGGAGAGTGCTTGGAAAACAGATGGGTCTCAAAGCAGGACACAAAGGCAATCAGAACAGAGCTATAATTAACCAAGGGGGAAGCATATATCAGAGCTGATAATCCATCATCAAGAAAACCCTGTCACCAGTCCATTCTGATTTAAAGAAGAGTATTATTGGCTTGAGGTATCACAAAGGGAACTGAATGGTCTCAGAAATTAGTAGGGCCCAACATCGTACAGGTATACAGTTCTTCATAAACCTATAGACTGTTGTGGTCCCGACTCGGAGGAGCACACAATCTAATGACAAAAGACAAACTTACACAACTAGCAAGACAAACGTGACAAGGCAACTGAGACCACATAAAGATCAAAACTAGAAGACTGGAAAAGGAGAAGGGCACTTAGTAGGCAAGAAAGCTGTTCAACATATAGGGACACCTTGAAAGATGACCAGAAGGCAGGGGTAGCCTTCTCATCTGCAGTGCTTTGGCGAATCAGGAAAGCATTACTATTCCCCTTTTACAAAGGGTGGTGTAGAAACTCACCTAAGTCAATGGTAGAGCTAGGAATAGAACTCAGTTGTCCTGTGGCCATGTTTACCAACTTATCCATGTCACCACTCTCTCTTTAGATCAAGTGGAGGCTAAGGGAATATCAGGAAGTCCTCCCCGTCCCCCTCCCCAGGAATATGGGGGAAGAGTAGGAGGAAATAAAAACAGAAATCTCAGCAGAGACAGAAAAGAGATGGAGATTTGTTTCTGCTACAAGTTAAAGAGCTGAAGTCACCAAAAGGATTCAAGGACTAGGATGGCATGGGTGGTGTGAACAGGTACCTATTACAAGTGAATACACTGGATTCTCTTCTGGCTTTCTGCAATGCCATTTGATTAAAAATGGCTCTTCTGAGTCTCAATATTTAGTGTCATTGGCCTGGGACACCACTGCTGCACAGCTTTCTAAAGCTTCAGAATAGAGTCTGAAGGGTCTGTTCCCCTGAAGAAGCAGAATGATTCTGACAGTACAGTTCTTTCCAGTGCCCTTAATGCCCCCCTTATACTCAGGGGCTTTAAGGCCAAAAGGGGCCATCGTGATTTAGTCTGATTTTCTGCACATCAGGCCACAGAACCTCAACCGTCCACTCCTATAGCAGGCCCATAATATCTGGCTGAGTTACAGAAGTCCTCAAAATCTCTCTTTTTTTGGGGGGGAGGGGGTAATAAATCAAGACTTTGAGTTACAGAGAATCCACCACTTACTCCAGTTCAACCCAGTTAATGATGTGTGCCCCACGCAGCAATGGAAGTTAACACTTCCCCAGACTCTGCCAATCTGACTTGGGGGGATAATTCCTTCCTGACTTCAAATATAGTTATCAGCAAGACCCAGATTATGTGGGCGAGACCCACTCACCAGCCACAGGGAAAGAATTTTCTGTAATAACTCAGAGCCTGCCTCCTCTACAGCCATGGGAGATATCTGATAATAACTATCACAGCTGGACCATATGCCACTGTAAGGAACTGCATCATATGATCCCCTCTATAAACATATCAAGTCCTAATCGGATTTTCACAAGTATTGGGTTTTGCATCAGTTCTACCACCTCCTATGGTCAAGGTTTTTTTATTTCTTTGGAGAACATTAAAACAAAAGGAAACCTGAGTTAAGCATTGACCATTGTGTTTTCACAAAAGGCATATTGTATCTGGAAGCTGCCAATACTACTTTTTTTGGTGAAAGAATAAAGGAAGCTCTTTTGTATATTGTTTTTGGAAGTTTCCACTAATGTGTAAACAACCAAATCCTGCTTCACGTATTACACCCTCCCAATGGAAGTTTAAGAATCCTTTCTCTTCTATTTCAGGGGATCAAGGACAGGCAGAAGACAAATCATTTCCCTTCTCACAGTATTATTAGAGGGCATTTTGAATGTCACAGCTGGCAATGTGAAGTAGGCAATATGGCCTTTCAGTCCAAAACACTGATTTGTAACAGCATTCTGATTGATTTACTTACAAGAATTATATGAAAGGATGACATAGGCCACACATTCACTGCTAAGGTAAGCTGACAACACTAAATGCACCCACATACGCCAACAGTTCAGAGAGGCCTAGTCTATATTAGACCAGGCAAGTCGGCTTAAGGTACACCATCCAGGTATGCAAAATGCGTAGCTGGGGTTGGCTTACCTTAAGCTGAGTCGCCACAGCATCCACACTGAGGGAGGCCGATGGGAGCACACGCTTACATCAGCTTCTCTTACTGCTCACAGAATGAGAAGTACTGGACGCTGACAGGATCTGCCCTCAGCTTTTGATTTACGGGTCTACATTAGATCATCTTATTTGATTTAGTGGCTTGACCTCTGGAGGGTCGATCTTCTCTCTAGTGTAGACATGCTTGCAGAGACTTCTCTCCTAGGAAAGCAAAGAGCTATCCATTCAAGGGATTCTAATATCAAGGAGAAGGATTCCTTACAAAGTTATACAAAAATCCTAGAATACTATCTTGCAATTATAGACTGGAACAATGGCTCCAGAATTATGTAATGCTTGCCTGCTAAAAAACTCCTTTTTAATGGCAGTCTGGCCCAGCAACTTTCACCACACTTCTCCAATTAAAGTGTTCCAGTCCCAGCTTTTAAAAGATGTGCACAGCTGTTCCAAATTGATTTACAGTAAGTTATGGTAACTGCTGGCCAAAACCTTGGAAACACATTTTTAATGTAGATATTTGGCCAAGCTCTAACCTATCTGAAGCCTTTAAAAACGTACTAATTTCACTCAGTTACACTGGAGTAAGTCACAAGAAAGTCAAAGGAATTTAGTGGAGGTACTACCCTGTAAAATGGGTGAAAGTGGAGCCAGCATAAGGCCCAAAGTTTCGGAGGTTTTTTAAAGTTTCATTCCAGGCCCCCAGTAGAGGCATTGAGACCCTCTCTGCTGTTGTGAGTAATGGAAATTTAAGCCATTTTTTCCAGCCAGATGTGTTAAAAGATATGCATTTCCGCTGCTTTATAGCCAGGTGGTGGCTGTCCTCTGCATGAATGGGCATACAAGGGAAGGATGCAAAGAAGATTTCCCTACCATACCAGGGGCTATCCAGAAACCTTGCTAGTGCCCATACAGGAGCTAACAGTCTGAATGGGATTGGGAGTGTGCAAGGTAATGCCCCACGAGGAACAAAACAGAGAGCATCACTGCAGCCAGCGGAATGTAGAGAGCCAAGTTACAGCACATCACAACTGTGGTTTCAACTCACGCAGCTTGGAGAAACCAACCAGAGCTCCTCTAGCCACAAAGGGGACCTGTTGCACCTTCCTCCAGGGCACAGGGTAGAATCTTGCCTTTGGCTATTGTGGATGCCTTGAGGTTAAGGCAGCAGCCTGAGAATCAAAGACGTTCTACATTCTAGCCACAGCTCTGCTGCAGGCTTTCTACGTGACCTTGAACAAATCATTAAATAACTCATGTCTCAGCTTTCCTACGTGCAAAACAAGACCATCCTACCTCCCAGGGTGTAGGAGGCTAAATTAATTAACGTGCATGGGGTGCTCACATACTACAGCGATGAACACCACAGTAAAGCAAATAAATAATAAAATAGTTTCTCAGCCATCATCCACAAGTTATGGGAAGCAAACCCCTGGGACAGCAGTGCCACAACACTGATGGAGATTTAGAAGAAATTGAATCTTGAATAATTCATTGATCATCTGAAACCTGGTTTCTTTCCCGAACAAGCTTTCTAGTTTTACTGCTTTTTTGTTGGTCTTTTGCTTAGATGTGGAAATTCCAAAAACTTTATAGGTCGTAGTGGGCCATGGCCCAAGCACGACCTCCAACCCTGGGTGCAACCATACCCACCCATCTACAGCACAATTAAACAGCTTCTTAGTGTCACAGTGTTTGTGCTGAGTCAGCTGATGTGGGCCAGCTGGGAACGGGGTTTATTGCAGCACAAACATATAGCCAGAGTTAAAATAAGGAGCAGAGCAGCATTTTCTGAGTCTCCATGTAGTGAGTATTTTTAATGAGAGTCCCCTCCTTGCTTTCTCTAATGGTGACATTTGCAGTTTGAAACCATTTTTAGTGAACTTCCTACCTGTGAAAGTTACTGCTTGGGAGACTGACATCCTATTAGATAGCCACAGGAATAGCAGTGGAATCTTTCCCCATGCTGCCAAGACACTGGGCCTTAATCCTGTTATAGAGAGGGAAGAAGGCTTTGCACTTTTCCTGGACCATATGTTAGTTGGGCCACTGTTGCAACTGCTAACGAGTAGTAGCGATTTGCATCCATTTGGGGTGATGGTTTTTATGACGTTAGCATCTACCTACTAGGAAGTGGCTTGAGTCCAACAATGTGCAGTGCATAGGACACGTGCTCAAACCATGACAACTTTCAGTAACTACAGTCTAGATCACAAATTTATGAATGAAGCGTTAACATGAACTCTGCCACTTACCTCAGCAGCTTCAGTCGCAGAACCTGGCAGACCTAAGTGTTAAAAGTTTTCCTGCTCAGCTGATTCCCTTGGCATGTGGAGAACACATTCGTAGCTTGATTCTCTTTTACACCAAGGCTGTTCATACCATTCTGGCAGTGTAGTGTAAAGGGCCTGGAGCGTAAATACAATCACTTCTTTTCTTTAGATGTACAAAGCACCTATCCTTTGCTCTAGGTAGCATTGTTAATTGAGCCCCTCTAAGATATTTAGATAGCACTTCTCTCTCATTTTTGAACAATCTGCTGGTTGTTTGAGGTTTTTTGGTACCCAACTGCTTAATATGTAGGTTTCATTGTTCTTTTAGCTATTCTGATCCAATAGTTGTTGAGAACCATGTATAGATACATAATCCATACATACAGGTGCTGAATTATGAATATTAGACTGGTGACTAGAATATTGTCTCCTATCAGACAAGCCCATGGAAACTGAAACAGCAAATATTCAATAGCATTATTCAGTACGTGTTCAATAATTGAAAGAAGAACATGAGTGAATTTGCTATGGCAGTTTTATGAATCCCTCCTTAGTTTTGCCACATATACTAAAATTGTATGTTTTCAAGTTCGTGTTTTCTTATGGCTCTGTCTCAATAATAGCATATTGCATGACCCATCCCTGTATGGGCAATGACAGCAGACAATTTATTCGCATTGCTGTCATATAGGCTTGTTTATGAGACGTCCACTGTAATTCAGCATTTGCTGAAATGTCAACACATTTCTTTTTTTAAAGAGATAGTGCCAGCCATAATTGGAGGCCTCATATGGCCAAAAGAATTCCATACACCCGCTCTCTTACCATATTTGTGAGCAACCAAGTCAGTTCCAGTGATTTTTTTTCTTGTCAATTATTTTTCAAAATAGTGAGATACCCTGGTCAAGAACCGTCACTTGACAAGAGCAATGACTAATTTTGAAGAATGAGGACATGGGGGAAAAAAAAAAAAATCAGAATCTGTGAGCTGATGATCCCTGACAGTGCAGTACCACCATGGAGAGCAGATAAGCCAGGGCACTGGTCAATAGCTGTGCAGACTAGAGGAGGAACACGGAACCTTCTCAAAGCCCTGAAGTAGAATATGATCCTGGTAATGAAGAAGGATGGTGCACTTGCTTGCCTAATGAAGGCTTTTGAAAGACTAGGACCGTGGGGGAGAAATCTCAGAGACCCAATGACCAGAGAACAGTGCTTCAGGCTAGGAGAGGCAAGGGATAGGAGCCAGTTCCAAGCTTGAGAGAAAAAAACATTGATGTAAGGAGCAGACCTGAAGGGAAAACGTAAAGGCACTTGTGCAACAGCAGAGCATCAGAAAGAATACGGAACCCCAACATTCTTTCAAAAAATCTTGTATGTTACAGTTGCCTACAGCTGCAGTGTGAACACAGGAAACTCTTGCCATTCACCAATACCGAGAGCCACAGCTCCCGACCTCTGTAGTAAGTTTCCACCAGGACATGAGACCTGCAAATATGTGATGCTGTGGAGGTCTCCTGTAAGGCTAGTGTGGAACACACAGTAAAGGAGCATGGACATGTGCAGGCAACTCTCTCTCCCCCCCCCCCCCCCCCCCCCCCCCCCTACTTTGTAGCATGTATAAGGGAATTAGTCCTTATTCCCTCCCAGGAACACATGGCTCAGAAAAGGGACAGGAAATTGATAGGACATGCATGGCCTTAATTCTCTCCCCTGCATAATACAGGGTGTCCATGCTATAAGTTACCCCAGTATACATCCGTTCTGCACTAAAGTCATTGACATTTGTAAGAACTGATGCGTTATAAGTCCTCCCATTCCCCGCTCTTAAGTTGCGCACACTCAAAAAAGTTGTGCAAATGGAAGTGAGCCCGGGGGGGGGGGGGGAATCTGTGTTTTAAGTTGTTTCACTATCAGTCCAAGTTTATTGGAACTTCTCTTGGACTTATAGCAAGGATGGCCTGTACAGTCTTTAATCACTATTTTTTCACCACATGATCCTATCTCCTGGAGTACACAGTTTGGACATACAGTTACAAAGTTGCATGTATGGTCTTTCCTGAATCTGAGTGCTTGAGTTTGCAACCTATACAATGTTCTTTTAAAAAGTGCCTTTTAAAAAGGCTTCCATTATATATAAAAGAGGTAGCTCTCTTGTACTCTGATATATTCTAATCTGAAGAGACTATTTCATGCTTTGCAAGTCGCCTAGACATGGCTCTGGAACTTTGTGCATATCAATATAAAAATCCAGGGCATGAGCCCTGATTCACTGTCTGGGATTATAAACAAATGTGTTTTAGGATACAGATGTTTTGTTTATTACATCAGTTATGCTTGGCAAAAAACCAGAACCGCTACATTGATTGTGCTGAACAAAGAGGTACATTTAAAAGTCAAATTCCTACTTCATACTCTCTCTCTGTGTGAAATTTGAAGACCAATAATGAAGTACATTTTATATTATAGAAACAAAGAAATAAGGAAAACAATGCTGAATTTAAAAATGAGGATTTTAAATATTTCATATACAATATTTGTGAAACTTGCAAGAGGTGGTGGGCGAGGAGAAGAGGTAATCCTTGTATGCTCTGGTCTTCAATTTTGTAAAGGGCAGCGGGGGGGGGGGGGGGGGGGGGGGGGGGGGGGGGTGTATGTACCCTTCTGGTTTCTCATCCCTAACACATTAAGGGTAGGGACAGTATCTTGGTTTGCCAGTAATGGAGATGTATTTGTGGTATAGCAGCTGGTTCCGCTGCTTCTCCATGCCACATGACTAGAATTCTCTTCTTCTGCAGACACCACAGTCCTTTAAGGAAGAGGAACCTTGGGTGAGGAATTCACCAAAGGCCAAGATTTCAACTAAGATGCTGGACGTGCCAGCAGATGTGCCTGTGAAATTAGGATATAGAAGCAACCTGAGGATATGAGCACTCATCTGTCGTCTACAGACAAAGCAGCAGCCAGCACTGGTGGTCACATAAGCTGACTGTTGACATCACTGCTCTAGCAACCTACAGAAGGTTAAATGAGGAGGTTGTATGGGGTGTGATCATTGCTCTAGCTGTTGTACAGCCCTGTGCCCCTTTGCAAAAGGTGTCGTAGGTAGGGACCACTGTTAGCTGGGTGATGGGGAAGCCACTCAGGAGAGAGATTCCACAGCTAGGTTTTTGTTTTTCCTGGTGATGCACATACAAAAATTATTCCACACTTGGAAAAATATCTGCACATGGATTTAAAAGATTAGAGGGAACTTTGGTAGGGACCATTTACATTACTCTCTCCTGTGGGGCCATGCAGACGCTTTGCACTGTTGGAAACATTCTTCAGTCCCTGGCTGGCCATGGTCACAGCATCCAGGCCCCCTGACATGCTAGAGCTCTGGAAGAGAGCCATATCCTATCAGGGGAGCACAGGGATTGGTGCCTGCTGTCTCACTGTTCTCTGAAGTGCTGCCAGGTGTTCAGCTTGGTTGTGTGCCACAGATCTGTCGGTTTTTAATTTATACCCTCCATTTGCCCGTGCCATCGCCTGCATACATTATGTGGATGCTCTCGCCCCACAGCTGATTTCCACGCACACAGCTGCACAGCTGTTTGGAGACTGGGGCTTAGCAGCAGATTGTATTGGGGTTTGCCTTCAAAAAAAAAATCACTATCCATAAAACTAGATTTTTGGCCCTTCTGCTGGCTGGGCAACCTCCCTTTTCACATAGGGCCCATAGCCTTGATCTGGATCTTCACCTCCATCAGCCTCCGTGACAGTGGGGATGCTGAACAGCTGCCAATACTCTCACCTGACTCTAGGATAGCAGATATGCTTTATGCAAGATAGTTAATGAAAGATATCACTGGAAAGGCTAGGATTTACTGAATATGATTATCCTATTTGTATGCATTTATCATTTCTGTAACTGAAGTTAGGAACATGGAGGCATATAGCTGTGTTTCATATTCTCTACCCTGGGTAACTACCACTGCTGCCACTTCAGGGACTACAGTGGAAAAACCAAACAGAGCTGATGGCCCATCAGCAAGGACAATGGACTGTGAAAAGGCTTGGCCTTCCTGTAGGCCAGTGTTTCCCAACTCTTTTTTTTTTTAAATAAAGTACCTCTTTAAAAATGATAAGTACCCCCAGTACATACAGTTCTCTCACACACAATTTTTTTTTCTACCATTGCAACACATTTGTTTAAAGAACTTAATCAGTGCCGGGGGAGAGGGGGAGGAGAAGAGGAAGGGGTTGAAATTTTGGGGTGTAAAAAGTACAAAAACAATAAAGCGCTGTAAAACAAAAATTCTTCAAATTTCAGTTGTGTTGATGTACCCCCCCCAGACTTCTTGAGTACTCCTAAGGGTACTTGTACTAATGGTTGAGAAACACTGCTGTAGACTATACTGCTACTGAGTCAGGCCACATGACTGTAGCACCCTAGTGACCATATCTCCTGGTTCTATCCTGCCTCTTGGTACACTGATCTGTTCCACTGGGAGAAAGGGGGCAAAGGAGGGTTGAAATCAGATAGAGTATTCCTGCCTTATGTAGAATTTTCATAAAGCAGGGGAGGAAAACAACATTGGTCTTCAAGCATCACTTTGGGGTGGGGAGGCAGAGGTGAAGCAAACTGAAGTTAACACTTAGAAACAAAAGGACTGTAACTGAAGGGGGCGGGGGGGAGAACTGCTGGATCTAGGCTAAAAAAAAAGGATACCTCTGGCCTGCGAAGGACTCTACTGACAATATCTAGGGTGAAGGAATCATTACGTATAACCAGTTTCTTTAGTGAATCTAGGTTAGTTTGCATGCGTTGTATTATTTTCTTAGTAATCTGCTGTGTTCTGCTTGCAGCCCCTTTAACAAAAGATGTATTTTAAGTGGTCAACTAAAACTTATTCCTGGTTTATAATACAAGCCAGTTTATTTAATTTATAAACAGGGCAGGGAGAAAGTGTGCATCATCTCCACATTGAGGAAGAGGGACAATTTTTTACAAGCTTGTGCAGTGCAGATCCTTCTATACAGTGCAAGACAGCATTATTTTGCATTTGTCCCCCCCAAAAGAGGTGTACACGAGTGGTGGGTGAGTCCTCACACAGAGATGACTTTAGCCTGGCTCTGACCTTGGGTGTGGCTCTCTGGGCACGTGAGGGCTGCAAGACCAATTCAGCAAAGCAGGGAGAGAGAATCCAGGCTGGGTGGAGCAGGAGAGGCTCAGTGAAACTCCACTACGTGAGGTGGCATCCTGGATGGGTGGGGGAGGGGTTTCCAACCCATCACGATGATTACATTGAAACCACCACCAAATAATTGATAGTAAAATGCACTGAAACATCTATAATTCCCCTGGAAGTAGTGATGTAGAAACTTCAGAAATTCTGAGACAACCTCATCCGTCCACACTAATTTAATTGGTTACTGAAAAACTTGGAGACATTTTCACTGTAACATAGTTGCACCAACCATTGATTTATTTACATACACAATCAGAGTTTAACTTATAAGCAACGATTAAAAATGCTATCACAGCGCATTAATTTCCCATGGACTTGGAAAGTGGTATTGCTGCTGACAAGTGAAATGTTCTGCACACAACTCATCTCAAATTTGGAAAAAAGATTAGCCTAAATACAATAAAAACCAAACAAAAACCCTGCAAAAACCTGCTGCTGTAAATTAGAGGAAATCTGCTTCTGTTTGCAGTTTCAGTTCCCTGTGCAGCTGGGAGAGAGAGGGGTCTGGGCATTGTCGGGGGTTGTCAGTCACTGAAGCCAAACCAGGAGGGACTATAATTACCTATACCCAACTGTTCAGTCAAAGCAAAGGTCTGAGAATAAATGTTATCTTTCTAATTACCTGAGGATTTCTGTCTGTCTTCAAGGGACTGTTTTATCAAGTCTCCATACACAAATGCTAGTGCTAAAGTTCATGCAGTGCTAGGGAACAGTTTAATGAAAGCGGATCACTTCTAGAAATATTTCAGGAAAGCAGAAATGTTTTAAGAAGTAGTTTTCAAATAGCAGAAGCTGCTTTTCAGACCTGAGATTTGCCCTTCTTTAGTAAAGAAAGAGTCCATTCAGCTAAGTACCCAAAAATTCAGATGCTCATCTGTACTTTACCTGAATCTCTTGATTTTGCCTTATTAGGCAGGAAATGTGAACAAGCTCTTCCATGACATTTCCGATATGCCTGCTTTTTCCTGGACCAGAGAACATATGAGCATCCGTCTTTGGATTACTTTCTGCTTCTTGAGCTAAAAGTGCCAGAGATCCATGGAAACAATACATTATTTAAAGCTATCTATTTTATGTCTCAAATAAAGCTTTGGGTGCAAGTTCTAGATACAACTTCAGGCCACGCACTCAAGATGCACTTCCAGAGAGTCAGTTTCTTATGCAAGTACGGCTCTCCACAATGAAACAAACTTAAAATACCCTTTACATAAATGAGAGCCATCCATAGGCTTATGTGGGGGCAGCTGCTCCAGGCCCCAGGCTTTTGGGGGCCCTGTGAAAGATGCCCCAACTGTCCTATAGACAGGAGGGACTGGGGAAACTACGGGGCTGGGCGACAGCAGGGGTGCCCCTAGAAAAATGGGGTCTGGTCCCTGGCTAAGGCTCCTAGGTACTTTGTATTTATATTGTTTTATAGCCCTGTATGTAGACTTATAACTTTACATTGAACTGATTTTTTCATGTCAATTGAAGTCTTGATTTTTTTGTTTGTTTGCAATCTGGGCTGGAGACCAGGCCTCAGTAAGAACAAGGCACCTGGATTGTCTCACTTTCCCAAAAACCCACCAAAACAAAACAAAAACAAAAAATATACACACACAAAAAACTACCATTTTTCCAATTATTCTAATAAGGGCCTTATCTAGCACCTACTGAAATGAATGGGCATGACCATTGACTTTTCTGGGAGTTGCAGCAGGTCCTATGCACACAGAAGAGTCATTCCCATAGTTGTACACTAGGAAAAGTTGTTTTGATTACCACCTCACAACTAAAAAAAAAAAAAACCCACACCACACTAGGTGAATGGATTTTACTCAGTGTTTATAAAGTGGGGTACATGGGTGAAGAGCAAGCAGAGAACATTTCAGTTGAAAGAGGATTTTTCAGAAGTTTGTGAGCAGCTGAAAAAGTATTTGAGGAAGTCCTGATATAACCTCAGCTAAAACATTCTGTTCCAAAAGCATGATATAAGGCAGGCAAGCTTTGATCCCATATAAACAAGCCACATTTGTAACAAGCTCTTCTTTTTTGTACTATTGCCCTTCTCAGTCTCTACAAATGATTTCACAGGCTTTAGAAAGGGGAGGAACAAAAATAAAAATATAAGTGTAAAGAAAGATCTGAATGAACTTATTCAAATAGGATAATCAAAACATGCCATACATCAAAACTGCTTGGAAAAGTCCACAGAAGGACAACATTTAGTAGTGTATATTAAAATCAGACCAAATGCTGCAAAACAACATGTGAAACCATTGAATAGGCCTACCAGTTGGGCTTCCTTACTGTATGTACAGTCTGAAGTGCCTTTGGACCTTACACATTTTAGACAGGCAGCTTCAGAGACAAGGCAAATAGTAATCCCATTCCACCCTAGATGCTTGTGGCCCAGGCATTGTACCATGGAGAATATCTTTTTACCCCACATGCTTCCCCTTTCTCCTCCTAATACTCTGTTGCCACCAACTAGCTTTTGGCAGCTTTCAGGACTCTTCGCTATTTTCTCCCCTTGTCAAGAAGAAAGAGCAATGCCCACAAGAAAGCACACCAGTGTTACATTCCAGCACTGGTTTCCCCAAAATGCTTTCATCATTATTCTGAGGCTCTCCTGTGGAAATTCTCTGAGGTGAGTGGGGGAGCCTCTACCTCTGCAACTTTTGTCTGTGGTCACACACTTCCCGGGGGGCGGGGAGAGAAGGGAGAGAGAGAAGATTACCTCCTTGCAGAGGAGGAGGAGGAATGTGTAACCCTGGTCTTTACAAGGAATTTGATTCCTAACTCTTGGCTGGGGCCCACCCTCTGCATGGGAAGGCGGCCAGTCTGTGCCAATTCCTGGCCTTCCTCCCCATTCTGGTAGCACAGCACCTGAGGGCATGTCTATACTGGGGAGACATTTCAAAACAAGGCGAGCATGCACACCATCAAGCCTGTTATTTTGAAATAAGGGGCTTGTTATTTCAAAATAACAACAATGCCTGCTTGTGAAGAGGAATAAGATTATTTCAAAATAGTTATGTGGAGAGCTATTTATTTCAAAATAACCTGGTAGTATAGACATAGCCGGAAGGCTCTAGTTTGCCATTAGCTCCCTGCTTCGTGAATATATTCCAACCTGCAGCATCTGAGGAGCAGAAGATACACATGAAAAATGAGTGTGTTCACTACCAGAAGGAGAGAGAGAGAGACACCCTTGATAGGAAAGGAAATGAAGTGTCAAAGTGTCAGCTCCAAACCTGAAAATGCACAAGTGCATGAAAGTCACTCATAAGGGTGAATTTCTGGGAGTTCCTGCACAAGAATGCAGTAAAGCATATGCAAGAGACTCCATTTTTGCACATATTTTTCTTATCTGTATGTACAAAGGGAAGGGAGCACATGAGCTTCCCCATTCTAGTAAGCTACAGTAACACGGAACAATTTTTCTTGTTGAAAAATCAGCTTACAGGTAGCTTGCTGACAGCCATATAGCCTGAGTCCATGTTTGAATTAAAAAAAAAAATTACAAAGTATTAATGGGTTTGAACTATGTTTCCCCTTATAGGGAAAGGAAAGGTGTGGAAAGAGATAAGAGCTGCAAGAAGTGACTAAAAAAACCTGAGGTGTACAAGTTGACACATGAAACCCAGGGGCACAGCCCTAATATTTTACCATAAGGGGGAACAGCAGTTCTCATAGCCGCTAAACAATTTTCTGTAGTAACTGAGGGCTAAATCCCTCCTACCTTTCCAACTATGTAGTCCTACTAGATGAATGCCTTGGATCAGGAAGGCCTTGTTCTCTCTCTCTCTCTCTCTCACACACACACACACACACACACACACACACACACACACACACACAAAAACTTGTACCCTTTTACCTCTCCCCACTATAGTTAAAGCAGTTCAACCCTGTTACAGGGTTTACTCACCATTCACCTCCTCCCGGCTACTCTGGGGATTAGCTCTTTCCAAGTTTGACACCCACTTTTGTGGCTCATTCACAGGCCTCTCCATCTCCACGATGCAGGGTGTTTTTCCTTCACAACTTAGCCCTTCCACCAGCTTACTGTAGTTCTCTCTTTGTGGGGTACTAGAGTCTCACTAGACAACTGTCCTAGGCCACTTTGGCTTCATTGCCTGGCCTGAAGTGAAGTCTGATGTGGATAGACCTGGGCTCCCCTTACTCTGGGTTCCAGCCAGGGACCATACAAACAGCAGCCAAGATCTGCCCTGTCCCAAACGTTGCTACTATTTGCCTAGGCTGCTCCAGCTTTGTCTCTGTCACACTCTTGCTCGTCTCTCCACTGGGTGTTCCGTTCCCCCAGAACCTCTGTTCTCCCCTAGTTTCCTCCTTTCCCTTTCTCAGGCTGGAGAGCAAGTACAGCTCCCTCTGGTCTCAGCCTCCTAGTGCTGCACCAATTCAGCCTGTTCCTGTCCAGCTGGGTTCTATCTTCTGGTAGGGCTTCCAAGTCGGCCTAATTCTCCCTTAGGTGCAGTCTATCAGGTTAATTAGCCCCTTCCTCATTAACCTACTCAGGAGTGAATGCCTCACTCAAACCCCCTACTGTGGATGTAGTTATACTAAAATAGAAGTGCTGATACTGATATAGTTAGTCTCATAAGGGAAGGGGAATAAGCTATTCTGGAATAAGCACCATTTTACTGGTATTGCTGCACCCACAGTAGGGGTATAACTATATCTGAAAACAAATCACACCAATAACTGAAATAGTTATACTACTTGGTAGAAAACCTGTGTAGTGCAGGCCTAAGATAAGAAGGGTTTGCCCTTGCGTTGTTTTTATGTGGGTAATATGCACACGACTTGGAATTAGCACAGGTAGATTCTGGTTCCATTTATGGTGCTTTATACTTCATCCCATTTTGGGTGGTTTGCAAAAGTTACAAAGAGAAGAGAATGGAACAACCTGAATAAAGCAAAACTCATTTTTTGTTTATGAGAGTTTAACAGAGTATGAAGTTTGTACAAATGTATGTAAACCACCTCTATGAGGGGAGTAGTTAACAGGGCTGGGAGCACAGCCTGGTTCCCCCTGGTGCTTTGCAGTGCTGTAACTTGCTGTGCTTGACAGTGTTCTCTCTATTTTTTCATCCATGTATGGAATAAATGTTATGCGCACCAAGGCAAGTGCAGATCTACACCACCAATAAAAACATATGCTATTGGGTGTGGGTGCTGTGGGCACTTTGCTAATCAGCTGGGCAGAACCTGGCTCTCTCCTGGGTTGAGTTACAGTGCTATAAAGTGCCAGTGCAGACTTAGCCTAACAGATTTATTTGGGCATAAGCTTCCGTGGGCAAAGACCTACATTGTCAGATGTTTATATTTACACAGCACCATGTTAGCAAATGTTTCCAATAATCTCTTTGGAATGTTTGAATAGTCAGCAAACATCTGCACAATGTCATCTCAGGCCCTCCCAAAGTGCTATGTAGTTATGCTGAGACCCCGAAGGGGTCAATAAACATATATAAGAAACCAAACCAAACCAACTACGATGACAGAACCATTCTTCAACACACTGTAGCATTCATGTTACATTTCACTGTAAAACAAACTACAGAGATGTGCCGCACTTGGGTACTGCTTGAGGTACCAGAGGGACAGCCAAGACATATGTCTTTTCGCTCATGGTGCAATGGAACTTACCTCTTCTACTACGGAGTCCTGTATTTGTTCTCCCAAAGGAATTCGCTATTGTTATTTTCCAAGTAGAATACCTGCAAATGTTGGACATTAAAACAATTTGAGGTGGCCCAAATCCCAACCCATTCTTATGCATGAGCAAAGGGTTCTCCTGTGAACTCTCAGGCCATTGAGGATGGGCTCTATGAATGCTTTGTGCACAGACCTGTGGAGCTGTTCAGTGGTGTGGGACTTATATAAACACATTCCTCACCCACCTGGCAGCCTTCCATGAATTCACCCCATATGTCACACATCCAGAATACACAGAGTCTATTGCAGCCCTGCAAGGCAACCTATGGGGGAGAAAGAAAAGACCAGGGATTGGGACAGAACAAAAAGACAATGGAGCTTAGGGTTAGGCTTTGAAGGAAAAGTGTCCAGTCCCCCTTCACTGTAATTGCCTCAGCAGGAGGAAGTGTGTGGACCATTCCCCTGTGACTGGTAGTGCCAACATGAAGCTGTCAGCCAGCAGTGAACTCTGAGCAGGTAGCTCCTTCATCCCACCCGAACCTGCCACTCAGGTGGAGTAGTCCAGAACCCTACCACCCCTGGACATCAGGGGAGATGTTATCATCCCCACTCATTGCCATATATACCAGCTGGGATGGGGGCAGTGTGAGAGAAAGGCAGCACACACTCTCCAAAGGAGGGGGGCAGAGCAGCCCAAAGTATTCATGTGGTAGCTACTAAGGAGCACATACCTGTTTCCCCCATGGGTTCATAGTATTGATGATTAAAAAAAAAAAGCAAATGTCTTTTATACATTTTCCCCAGAGGCACTGACTTTCGAATGTGCCAGGAGGTATTCCCCCTGGCTCCGCCCCAAACCCTACCCCCACACTCCACAAGGCCCCATCCTGCCTCTTCTTGCCCTTTCTCTGCCACACCTCTTCCTGCTCCCATGCCTCCTCCCGTCCCCTCCACCCTCGCTCCTTTCCCCTTGACCCCTCACCACCTCCCGCATGCCACTGAACAGCTGATCACCCCAGTATGGGTGGTGATGGGGGAGGTGCCAATGGGTGAGAGGCACTGGGGAGAGCAGAAGGAGCTGATCTGGGGACTGTGAGCATCCACTCAGCACCCATGATTCCCTCTGCCCCCAAATGTATCTATAACCTCCACCAAAATTTTGATATTTTCATCCTCATCCCCCCCATATAAAGTGTTATTTACCTGCTGGCCACATTACAGAGCTTGCTATATGAGGAAATAGCTCTCTCACTTTAGCTGCTTTCTCTGCAGCTCCCATGATCAGTGGAAAGAATTCAGAATATTGCATTGTTGGAGAGGTGTCTTTGCAAGTTTATTGGAGCTGGAGGGAGTAATTTCTACATTTTTGGCTTGATACAGTTTGTGACACCCTATAGTGTTCTCTGAGAATGCCCGAGCAGGATTTGTCAGAGGGGAAAGGGCAGCTCCTTTATTAACTGTGCATACCCCTCACCTCTGTCTGTGGCTGCTCAGATATCTGGAACCATCTGGTTCATGGGAAAGAAGTCAAGTATCAGCACAGTCACTCCAATAAGAATCGCATTGTGTTTGCACTGTTGCATGGGTGTGTCTACTGAAAACAAGTCAATTTCCACACAAAGAAGAAGAGCTCATGCACAATACAATTTTCTTGTCACCCCAGAGAGTGGGTTAAAGATCCTCCATTACAGCAGGGTTCTCCCCCCTCTCTCGCTTTCTCTGCAGCACAGGACACTTGCAGGGTTCATTTAGAGCAGTGGTTCCAAAACTTTTCAGCATTATGCCCCCTTTTTGATTTTTGAGAAACCCTCACGCCTCCCTCCCAAAAATAGCAGCAAAACTTATAGAGAAAAAAAAAAAAAGGAATTGACCGGAGCTAAAAAACAGTCACGGCCCCTTTAATTCCCAGGACCAGTGTAAAAAAAAAAAAAAGGTGCCAATACTCAAGGGGAAAAGTTGTTGAGCCAAAAAAAAAAGGGGGGGGGAAGAGGGGAGTTTCCCATTTAAGAGCAGAGCAGGCATTGCCCTTTTAAGGCGGCAATTTTGAAGTCCACTCGGGACGCTTCATCTTCTTCCTGCCCCAGCCAGCCCAAGCTATGCGTGTTCTGGCGGATGCCCGAGCCAGGAAAAACAGAAAATACTGGACATTTCACATGGTATTTTCTGAATTTTTTGACTGGGCTCTTTCTTGCCGGGGGAGGATTGACTGGGGAGGAGGGGGGACTGGATTGCTTTGCCCCCCCTGGAATTTCTTCACGCCCCCCCTCATGGAGATGTGCCACCCAGTTTAGGAACCTGTGATTTAGAGTCTTAAAAATCATGATTTGAGCAACTCAAGAATGGGCGGGTGAAGTGCTGTGGCCTGCCGTGTGCAGGAGGTCAGGCTAGAAAATCACGATGGTGCCTTCTGGCCTGAACTCTATGATCTGGTTGAGACAGGAAACAGAGCTTTGGTGGTGAAGTGACAATGTCCCTATCTGGAGGGCTTGCAGATTGCCAGGTTCCAGCTAAAACTATTTCCAGCAGGGGGAAGAAACTTCTACAGACCGCTCTGAGGCCAGCTCCACACTGAATGATAGGATGATCCAGAGGACTGCCAGCTCTCCCAGATTTGGCCAGGAGTCTCCTGAAATCGGCCTCAATCTCCTTGTCATTATTAAAGGCAGAGCGGGAGAGTTCAACAGGCACTGGCAGCACAGTGGGGGCAAAGGCAGGCTCCCTACATGCCTTGGCTCTGCACAGCTCCCAGAAGCAACTGACATGTCCCTCTGGCTGCTAGGCACAGGGATGGCCAGGGGATCTCTGAGCACTGACTCCACAGCTCCCATTGGCAGGGAACCATGGACAATGGGAGCTGCAGGGGAGTGCCTACAGGCAGAGGCAGCATCTAGAGCTGCCTGGCCACACTTGAGCCCAGGAGCCGGATATGCCAGTTGCTTCTAGGAGCCACCCACGGAAAGCACCAGCGGGCTGGAGTGCATACCTCTCACCCCTTCCTGCATCCCAACCTGGTTCCTCAGCCCTGAAACTCCTCCCATACCCAAACTCTATCCCAGAGCCTGCACCCCACACTCCCTCTTGCACCTCAACCCCCTGGGACTGCAGCCCCTCCCACATTCCAAACCCCTAGGGCCCAGCCCAGAGATTGCACCCCCCACACCTCTGCCCCAGCCCAGCAAAAGTGAGTGAGGATGGGAGAGAGTAAGCGATAGAGGGAAGGGTAATGGAGTGAGTGGGGATGGGCCTCAGAGAAGGAGCAGGGCAGGGGCGGGGCCTTAGGGCAGGGGCGGGGATGGGGCAGGATAAGGCTGTTTAAGCTTGTGCAGTTAGACAGCTGGCAACCCTAATGATCCAGTAGGTCAGGCAGTGGTATGAATAATCATAGAATCATAGAATACTAGGACTGGAAGGGACCTCGAGAGGTCAT
>CM057847.1:69077148-69097327 GCA_030068395.1 Apalone spinifera | reverse complement strand
CATTTTATCTCTGAAGCAGACAACTTCTAAAAAATTGTAGACCAGTGTTATTTGTGGTGTGCAATTGATGATCATATGGTACTTTTTTTGCTCTATGATTGGATGCCTGTTGTTTTTTCAAATGGGGAATAACAGATGACAAACAGTGAATAGTAAAAATAGAGCCAGATGAAGACCATGCTCTCTGTAAATTGTTGCTGGTTGGTTGCTATGTAGAGTGTTTGGCAAAACTTAACTGTAGACTTCCTAGTTTTTTAAATGTTTTGGTGGGTAGTTATTTTCCTTCAGTAATCTCAACTTTACACAATGTAATACTTTTTTTTTTCTGGAGTTTTTATGGTAGGCTGGGTGTCTGAGTTCCTGTTGAAATTATTGCTTTAATGCTACTGGGATGGTATTGTGTTTTTAGCTCTCTGTTGGGGAACCCAGAGCCTAGATAAGGATCATTTTTATTATTATTTATTATTATTTAAATTTAAACAAATAAATAATTATATTAAATAGGAGATGAACAGTGAGATAGCCAATCTTGTGAGTTACCAAAATTATTTAGGTTAGTCAAGGCTAAAAAAAAATTTCTAAGACTTGTAGAGGAACCTAGCAAAGTTAGGTGAATGGGCACCACAAATGGACAAGTGAAAGGATTGGCAGAAGATATGCAAATGAGAGCACGATTTCGATTTGCATATCTTCTGCCGAAAAAAAAAAGGCAGTGTAGACATACAATATGCAATGGTGGTCAAAAAGCAAACAAAATGTGTGGCTATATAAGAGGGGTGTACAAAATAATGTTGAAAATACTATATAGTTATTATACAAATGAATTTAGCACTCCCATCTGGAATATTGAATTACATTTTGGTCACCTTATCTCAGAAAAGTATAACAGAAATTGCAGAAGTATAGAGATAGAAAAAATTAGAGATATGGAGAAACCTCTGTATGAGGAGTGTCAGTAAAGATTAGGCAGTTTGGTTTAGAGAGGAAATGAATAGGAAGACATGATACAGATACAGAAGATAGTAAATGATATAGACAAGTTTTTAGGAGTGTCCAACTTAACTTTCTTGTAATAGTAGGTCAAAGGCATTCAATACAATTGCAAGACAACAAATTTAAAACTGCTAAAAGAATTTTTCATATGAAATTCCTAATGGTCTTATATATCTCAAATACCCTGACACAGAGATGCTTCAATCATCAAGCTACATTATTTGCAGTTATGTAATACACGGGGTGGGTAATACAGTGTGAAATCCTGGCCTCAACAAAGTCAGGGACAAAACTCTCTTGGGCTACGTCTAGACTGGCATGATTTTCCGCAAATGCTTTTAACGGAAAAGTTTTTCAGTTAAAAGTATTTGCGGAAAAGAGCGTCTAGATTGGCATGGTTGCTTTTGCGCAAAAGCATCCATGTCAATCTAGACGCGGTTTTGCACAAGAAAGCCCCGATCGTCATTTTAGCCATTGGGGTTGTCTACACTGGCCCTCTTGCGCAAACGCATTTGCGCAAGAGGGCTTTTGCCCGAGCGGGAGCATCAAAGTATTTGCGCAAGAAGCACTCATTTTGTACATTACAAAGTCAGTGCTCTTGCGCAAATTCAAGCGGCCAGTGTAGACAGCTGGCAAGTTGCTTTTGTGCAAAAACGGTCGCTATTGCGCAAAAACTTGCCAGTCTAGATGCAGCCATGGATTTCAAAAGGTCTAGTATTTAACCCATGGGCTCTAAAGTGCATGTTAAAAGTTGACTAGTGTGTTTGTCCATGCACATAAGTTTAAAAATGTTTTGTATATAATATTTTCATGTTGTTTTTCCCACATCTTTATCTTTTTTTGTTACAGTTCAGTATGGTTTTATTTTTTTTAAGAATTAAAAGATACCATTTCATTTAAGTGGAGAATTTGAGTAGTGTTCATGAGAGAACATTTGGATCATATGTTCTTTGTTACTGTGCATACAGGGAAGTAGATGTGTATAAATGATGACAAAAAGGGTCTGAGGAGCCTCACACAGTGGAAATGAGCTATCTGACATCTTCAGATGGCACCACACAACTGCCAACAGGTTATCTACAGCACTAGAACCATCATGCAGCATATAACGGCAGACAGAGGATGGGAAAAGGGAGTATATGCTCTGCAGGACACGTTCCCTTAGACAACTGGATTAATTGATGGTGAATGGTGAAAAACTGCCATGGACGTTAACATTGTTTGAATCTCTTATATGTTCTACACTCTCTTTGTCTTACAGTGGCTCATATGAACAGACTCCTGGGGAGAAAGCTGAGGAAGAGTGGTAGAGACACTGAAAGCTCCAAACCCAAATATATCTACCCGG
Organism: Apalone spinifera; assembly: GCA_030068395.1. Lineage (NCBI taxonomy): Eukaryota > Metazoa > Chordata > Testudines > Trionychidae > Apalone > Apalone spinifera. Next base: position 69,094,986 of record CM057847.1, on the reverse strand, counting down.
GATCCATTGCTTTGAGTATGATTCTCATCCTCTCAAACCTTGCCCATTACTTCATCCCATGCCACCAGCAGCCCACCTCAAAGATGCCAGCATTGCAAACATTTTATAAGTTGACACCCCTTTTTTAAGGAAATGGGAGAATATGACCCACAGAAATGAGACCGGAGAAAACCTTTTAGGTCACACAATCTGTTCTGTTGCCAGTACCGGTTGTTTGTAGATACCAGTTAGATTGTATACTTATCAGGGCAGCGACTGTCCTTGTATTTGTACAATGTCTCGCAGTGAGACAGGGGAAACTAATTAGATGGGTTACTTGGGTACACTGCATCATAAGATAACATCTAAAACACGTATACACACACACACTCCCCACCCTACCACTCATCCCTTTATTGGTAATCAGGGTTCAAAATAATGATGTATGTATATGACATTTTTATGCACGCAAAAGAAAAAGTAGCTGTGATTTTATAGTAATAAAGCTTCTTCCTTAGCCTGAAGAAAAATCTAAAATGGTTGTCCCTTATCTTTTTGTTATGTACTTCCTCAGTTATTATTCTTTTTTGATTTTGAGTCCCTTTAATTATCAAATATCAATTTCAATTCTACCATCTTCACTGGCTGAAATGGTCAGACAACATCATACTGAGTTCAAATTTGAAACCCTATCTTGGGGTGGAGGGAAGGAAGAGAAATGGCATCTGAATGCTAACATTTTCTTCCAGGCTGCCTGGCTTACCCTACGAGATTATTTTTTCATGCCATTTGTAATAATGAAATATGAAAATGGACTTCTACATCATATCAATTAAAGCACAGTCCAGGCTGAAAAGCAATTCTATTGTCTGCTAAATATTTTTTAAAATTGCTATAGTGGATGGAAGTGTACATGCTTCTACAAAACTGTAATTGCTTAGGTTGCAGAGTAAAAGAGGAGATGAAATGGAACATTTTATTATACAGAGTTGAGTACTTTTTTATTGTCTTTTCGCTGCTTCAGTTCCCAGGCAAATGCAGCTTTCATGGCCACCTGGCAATACGAATGCTGATCTCATTTGCAGCAGCTGAGACACACTGTCCAGTACATATCCAAACACATATCCGTGGGATGAGTCGGCAAAGAAAGCTCAAGGGCAGGTTTGTATTATAAATAACCACCTGGCTTTGTTATATATATATGTATATATATATATATATGGATAATCTGAATGATTAACTTCATCCAAAAGCCAGATTCTCTGCTGATAGAAAGGGGTGTAGCTCTATTGCCTTTAATGGAATTTCTCCAATTATGTTAGCAGAGAATTTGGCTCATTAGTTTTTAAGGGCCAGGTTCTGATCTACTCATTCATAGTTAGTGTGGTACCTTATTCCATGCATAGGAACACTGGCTTCACTGGAATTTCTATTGCAGAAAAGTGTTCTTCAGCATGAGTAAAGGTGGTGGAATCTCACCCTTAATGTTAACTGTGGGGGAACTTAAGTCCTCTTTACAAGTCTCAGAATACCACTGCTCTCTTGAGTATGTGTATTTTCTACTGTGGCAATGCTAAGTGAATTCAGCTCTAATTAATTTACCAGTGTTGGCTTTGGTAGAGTATGAATGACACAGTTAAAAATCTATCCAGAGTAGAGAAAAATACAGAATTAAAAAAAACCCCCACAAAACCAGCTTTCCCATAAAAGGGGAAAAAACAAACCAACACGTTTCTTGGTCACATTCTCTTGGCTTCTTGTAGTGATGAACTGGGACACAATGTTAATCCATGTTTATGTTTTGTAAGATCCACATTTATCTTTGTTGTGTGCAGATAAGCTTTTTAACCAATTTCATTTCATTGTTGCAGCCCATCTGTCCTCCCCCGTTCCCACTGCACATTAGACTCTGCAATCTGATTTGCATGGGCAACCTCTTATACAGGTTCACAAAGAAGCCACTGGGGCTCTGTAGCAATGCAAGAATCTGTGCTAAGATGTCTGAAAACAAGTGTGATGAAGTAAGTCAGGCTAGACCCTTATGTTCTCTTCTGGCCTTAAAATCTATGCCTTTTCTCAAGCAGAACCCTTCAGGCTCTTTTTCTCAAGCGTCATTGTCTCTCCAGGGATGAGACCCCCCCCCCCAACCAACTCTCCTGGTCCTTCCCACTGTAGTGCTCAGAACACTTGGCTCCTCAGTTTGCATTTTGAACTTTAGATGTTGTTTGACTTTTATATCAGGCTGGCGGGCAGCTCCAGTCAGGTCAATGGGGAGACAGGTAGACAGGCAAATGCCATGTTTGCCCAAGGCTTGCAGTTTTTTTGGGGGGGGGGGGAATACTCCCTGCCCCGCTGCAATCTTCAGCCAAAATCTTGAAATACTACCTGATATGTATCAGAGGGGTAGCCGTGTTAGTCTGAATCTGCAAAAGCAGCGAGGAGTCCTGTGGCACCTTATAGACTAACCGAAGTGTTGGAGCATAAGCTTTCGTGGGCAAAAAGACCCACTTCGTCTTTGCCCACGAAAGCTTAGGCTGCAACACTTCGATTAGTCTATAAGGTGCCACAGGACTCCTTACCTGATATGTGCTATCTATCTTGGGTTCCTATGTAGCACTTATTACAACAGTATCTAAGCACTGCTGGCCTGCCAGTCAGGGGGTAGGTCTCAGATTAGGGAAGAGAAGTTTCATCAGGCTATTAGAGGTGGAGAGAAGGCAAAGGGCCTATCTGAGGATCACAGGGAGGAAACGGGTTTCTGAGGAAGATGAACAGAGGAGAAGACCTCCTCTGAATGGGTCACGGGAGAAATCAAGATTCTTCTGATTCATTCGGGACCGGGTACACTAGAGGATTTGACTGGATCTCTCTCTAGTCTCTCTCCCTGGTACCATGTTGCCTCTATCCTGGAGGTTATCAGAGATGTCAATAGATCAATCAAGCACTTTCATTTTAAAACACAGTGTGAGACACTGTTCTGTACATGTCACCCATTGGAGGTAAGTTGAAGGGAAAAGCCTAGATTTTCCCCTCCTCAACTGGTGAAGATATTTAAATATTAACATCTTGGGAGGAATCAGTTATATAGTCAGACTTTTGCTATAAACTATAATGCACATCTTAGTCTGTGTTAAAATCCAAGAGTGTCTGTAAATTTTTAACTTGACATTCAGTGGCACAAGCTACATAATTAACCCATCTCCTGCTAAATATTTATGCTAAAAAGTAATTATTAATCTTCAGTGGCCAAAGGCTGGCAATAACCTGCCATTGCAACTTTATAACATTGGGAACTCTTAATTTGACCTTTTCCTCTGTAAAATCCTTACAGCTGCCGCTTCATACAACAAGGTTTTATGGAAAGTTCAATTAGACGTACCAAGTTGAGACACACAAGGGGTGGGAAGAGCCCGAGGGCATGACACTTGTATTTAATGCAGCACTTCAAAAATTGCAAAACTGGCAGAGATGGAAATAATTCAATGTTGCATAACAGACTGTGTCTACAAAGAATAGATTGTAATGAAGACAAAACCCTATAAACCATGACATTATATCAGGTACTTCGATGGTAAGTTCTTTGGGGGGAGTGATTGTCTTCTTGTTATGTGTTTGTACAATGCCTGACACAATAGGATTCTATGGCTACATCTATCTTTTGCGTATTTTTCCAATTTTTTTCCAAAAGAGGCTTTTCCAAAATTTGGCCCGTTTATGTAGGGCCAAATTTCAGAAAAAAACCTCCTCTTTCAGAACATCCCTTATTTCTCTCACCGAGAGGAATACAGGAATGCCAAAAGAACATATCTGCTTTTTCGGAAACTGTTCCAAAAAAGTGGACATGTTCCTTGGACATGGCAGAGCTTTTCCAGGATACCTTTGGTATCCCGTAAGAGCTCTGCAGTCTAGACATAGCCTATGTTGTAGCTACAAATGTGCCTGCAATAGCAAACAATATGATCAGTCACTGGCCCTATGATGTTTTAAAATTATTTATTTGTATTGTCAGTGACTTGAACTCCAAATGTTTCCACACAACAGAATTAATAATAAAAATCATAAGGCCAGCAACTGAACATATTGTTTGCTCTTATCTGCAATATGTAGTTACATCACAACTTGATCTATGATTCATATGCTTTCGGGGGTAGCCGAGTTAGTCTGTACAGGCAAACTGAAAAAAACAACAAATAGTCTAGTAGCACTATAAAGACTAACAAAACATGTAGATGGTATCATGAGCTTTCGTGGGCACAGCCCACTTCTTCAGATGACTAGAGTGTTGGATGTCTAGTTGGATGCCTACAGATTAGGTATGAATTATTTCTTTCTATTGTCAGTGCTACTCTTTTGATTTCACGTTATGACTATGACATTAAAGATCAGTTTGCAATAGTGATACTTTGCCAGGGAAGAGTTCCTTCTGGAAGCAGATGTGCTGCTGATGTGTTAACTGTATCCAGCTGACTGATACCACAGTGAGTATTTCCAGTTTGAGAGGACAACTATCATAAATACATAGCTGTATATAAGTCCACAGCTGGAGTCTGGTGTGATTGTTGCCAACTGGATGTTTGTGACAGACATACAAAACCTTTGTGCATTGACAGCCTACCGAACATTTTGCAACCCACTGTTGAAAATGAGTAAGTAAGTGCGAGTGCAAACATGCTTCAGGAAATTGAGTTCATGAGTGATCTGCATCCTTTGCAAATATGGCTTTGCCTGAGTCATGACATGACTATAACCACAATCTCTCTATTGAAATCTATCACCGGCTCTGCATTTGTGAGTCTGTCTTGGGAACAGCCAGAGGAGTGACTGCAAATACTGGCATATATCGCACATCAATTTGTATTTCTTGCAGTGTCCACATGCATTTCATTAGAAAACCCAGTAGCTCAACTTTGTCTGTATGTAAGCATTGTTTCTAAAGGCTTCTCCTGGAACTTCACTCTCCTTGGCATTTTATTCATTGTTCACCACTTGCTCTTTTCCTGTTTGTTCTATTCAGATGTCGCTTGATTAATGTGCCTCTCTGCAGTTGTATTACATTGTACCTGCATAAGAAGATGGTAGCCCAGGACATGTCGTATTTTGACCTCATCCTCTATCTACAGAGAGTGAAAGAGACACACTAGACTTCATATGTTCCTATAAGATTGTTTATGACCAGATACTTGTACCTTGTGGAAAAGCCATTTGCTACAAGGTCATGCAGTCTGGTTGATATAACACTGAAAACTCTTTTTAACATGGCTCCTATAGGTTTACACCTTTCCTATCCCACACATATGCCTCACTGTTCACATCATTATGCTCATAGTTGTATCTCCCTGCAATGCTGGTGATGTCCACCTGGTGCTCAGTGGTGTTTTTGCCATCAGGATTTCTAGGGCCATGTGTGGCCGATCTTGATATTTGTTCTCACATTTCCTTGTTAGAAATCCATTTTCTTCCCATCCTGTCTCCTGCGAGAGCCTGGCAAGCAGTTATGAAAAGACTCAGGTGCCTGTTTAATCAACAAAGGCAACATTTGGACAAGGTTCTTCACAGTGCCTCACCAATCTGATTTTTCAACCCTGATCTGAAGCAACCACCTCTAGGGATGACAAAGGCAATCCAGTCTCTGTGCCCCTATGGCCTCCATCTCTTTGTATGACCACCACCAAGAATGGAATTAAAAATCAGTTTACAAGGATCCATTTCAAGTAGGCAAAACATTCGGTTTGGGGATTGATCTGTGTTTGTAACAGGTCAGAAGCAACGAATGCAATGCATTCAGGCTGATAATAGTTCTAACTCTGTTAGTGAATGCCTTCCTCATGAGAAAGTAGTATTTAATCCAAATCTGAAGATTCTTGCCCATATTCAATCAAATTTGAGTTACATTAGAGTAGAGGAACTGGTCAGAGACCACAAACTCAGTTTACGTAGGCTACCGAGGAGGCTTCAGTGAGAAACGGCTTCCAGTAATTAATAATCTAGGCTGGAACTGAACTGGCAAGCTGTTTTTCCTTAATAAACACCATCACTCACATGAGTATGTAACATCAAAATGGTTAATTATAAATTTGTAACAGTTGGGATTTTCTGCTTTTAAAACTCCCTAGCTGATATCTTGCAATTTCCATCACCTTGGGTGGAAATCTTGTCTAAACAGCTGTTTCTTTGAGATTTGAACTGCCTCAAGCCCTGAACTGAAAAACAGCCCTCCACCCACTGCTGGAGCCAATTTGGAACCATAGCCACTAAAGTGGGTTCAGATTCAGGAGTTCAAAGCCAAACCAGCAAGCAAAATTCAAATGTGTTCAAAGATCGGATTTTGTCCCATCGCTGTGAATTACACAGTGAAAATCATAGGCGAACACAGACGTGTAGGCTTATTGTGCTACAGTCAGCGGGAGGTGGGGGGAGGTGTGTGGTAAATTCTTGATTCAGGTTTGGCTCCTCACTCCTAAGCTGGAGAATCCCAGGTAGCAGTGTGTTCAGCCCTTCTGAATAAGGCTGATTTTGAAACACTGGTTGTAGACTTGCATTGCTAGCCACTAGCAGGAGCTGCCTGTAGCCTTCCTTGGCTATATGGAAGGTCACCTCAACACAACATCAAGGATCTGAAGAGAGCAAGTAAAAAGAAAAAGGAAATACTGGCTGTTCAGAAACAGGAGGAAAACCTTCCCCAATGAGAAAGAAAAGATAGAAGAAGATTGCAGACGAGAGTCCTCAAACACTATAAAAACTTCAGGCATTTGTGATAAAGACTGGCATATATTTTGATATCATTTCCATAAAAATGACACGTGGTAGTTTTATTCGGATATGAAACAAATGCAATCCCAAAGAAAAGCAGCTAGTTTTAAAAACAGAAAGCATGTGCTCTGTGAATTTCTCTACCCATGCTACTCTGTTGATACAGGAGCAAGGAAGTTGAGCTCTTTTACTGTCTGGCAAATCAGAATGTTTAGCATCTTTATTGGTTTATATATTATACTTGATTACCATATGGAAGACAAGATTGCGCCAAGAAATTCTTCTCTTTAACATTCAGTATGTAATCTACCTCTGCAATGAGAATTTTCTTAGTATCATGCATCTCAAATTAGGGATGTAAGCAACTAGTCGACTATCTGATAAGCATAAGCTTATTGGATAGTCGACTATTGGATAGTGATACGACTAGTCACTTCCCTCCCTTGCCACTACTATCAGAGAGAGGCAGCACAGGGTGGGAAGAGATGGGGCTGGTGCAGGGAGGAGCCAGCTTAAAAGCCGGTTCCCCCCAGCACTGTCTCCGCAAGGGGCAGGGGAGGTAGAGGCACAGCGGGAAATGGCACGAGTGTGGACTGAAGCAGTCTCCGCTCAAGCCGGTTCTGCTGCGATTCTGCTTTTGAAATGTACAAGAGTCCTGGCAGGGCTCTTGTACATTTCAAAAGCAGAAGCCTGGCAGATGTTCCCTTTCAAAGGCTCAGACGTCCCTGCGGGGCTTTTGCTTTTGAAATGTACAAGAATGCTGCCGGTGTTCTTGTACATGTCAAAGGCTGAGGAGCTGCAGGGAGTGCGGGGCCAGTGGGATGCACCCTTATTGACTAATCAAATAGTCGATGGAAATCCTGTCAACTATTTGATTAGTTAATTAATCTAAATTTAACATCCCCATCTCAAATATAGAAACGTGACAATTTTGAGTCTCTTCTTGACCAATATTTATAGATTTCATTTTATTCCAGTAGCCTCAACAGAGTATTTTCCAAGACTGAGGCACTTCAGGAACATTTCTCTGGCATTTTTCATAATTAAGACACATCAACATGTGCTGATCTTTACTTAAAGAAAATTCACCAGCTCACTAAACTGACCACCCACTTTTTTAAAAAATGCTTTGCTCCCATTTTGGTTTCTGATTCCTGGCTCTTGGCTCCAGCTTGCTGTCTGGACTTGGAATTTGGCTCCTGACTTGGGCTCCTTCCAGCCAGTAGGCCTAATGGCCTCTCCACCAACCACTAGGCCAGCCTCCCATCCTCACCATTAGGCAAGACTGCCCATGGCCCAGTACTTAACATTTAATAGCCTCCCAAAACTGTAGAGAAGATGTCTCAGAGAGAGGAAGGGGCAGAGGGCAGTGTCACCTGCAGGGATGGATCTTGCTGAGCATGGCCCTTCTCTAGCTGACTTGTTGGGTATCATGCAGCTCAGCCAATGCAGGGCAGGAGTCAGGTTCTGTTGTAGCAGAGCAGGACTGGAGCTGGCTTTCCAGTTGACTGCCATCAGGGTCCTGAGCCACAAAAAGATCCTAGCTTTCTCTAGCATCCTCCTGCTCTGCCTCTGATGGGTCTGGCTGGTTGATTTAGGGTGATTTAGGGGGAGAGTGCAGATGGCAAGCTCTGAATAGTGCCTGGGATGATTCATACAATAGTCGCGTGGAATCCTCTCCACTTCTGCAAAAAATGGATAGGGCACACATCTGCTGTTGGATTGTCTCCTTTTAATTCTCCTTTCAGTGTACTTCCTCCTCCTGAGTTGCTTGCTCTTTATTAGGCACTGTCTGACATCCCTGTCATGACCCCTTGGAGACATCGGCTTTGTATTGTCCCCCAAAAGTTCCTTACGCTTGTGGCTGGTCACAAGTGATTTTCTGAAGCGATGCTTCTCCCCAGTTGGCACTGAGGTCCAGGTTCTCAGCACAGCTCCAAGCAGTGGCATAAATCATGTTGTGGGGTTCCTGGAGTTCTAGTGTAGTTGTGCCATAAGAATGATACAGTAGGATCTAGGAGCAAATGGGCAAAATCTGTGCCACCTTTCAAAGGGGGGAGGGGTCTTCCTTGAGACAGCATCAGGCCAGGGAGGAAACACAAGCAAATAGGTCAATAACAGTCAACCTGCAAAGCACTGTGAATAGCTATTGGAAGCATGCAAAAAACACATGAACAAAAGACTAAACTAATTCATTACAAAGCAAATTAGCTGGCCACCTCTCACTTTATTTGTCATTCATTGGCTGTCTAAACACTGCAGTTATCATGAGTTACTCAAGTTAAATGTTTAACTACAGTTCTTTGCAGCAGTGAATGACGACTATTTTTGCAAAATCTCTGTAATGTAAGGTTATCTACCAAATATATGGCATTTACAGAGTATCTGGGGATATAGTTGAATGATCTTATGGGTACAGAGTAATCGAGCAATCTTAGACTCTGATTTATAAATATCTATACCCTAAGATGCCTTAAAACTTACATCTTTACATGTATAGAGAAAGTTGTGTATTGATCGTATGCCGGTGACTTTCATTCTGATGTGACTGGGGACAATTAAACATTGCTGATTCATCTCAGCAGTAGGTATCAAGATTATGAGATATCTTCTGGAAGAGTATTATTATTGCAGGCTCAGGTGATAAAGTCTGTGGGCAGTTACAAACACTTACAAGTCTTGCTTTCAGCTTTAATAGGATTCTCACGAGTTCCTGCAAACTTTCCCACAAACCTTCGTTATAAGTATCTTGAAGTACTATATCTTTTCACAAGATCTTGGCAGAAACTGAATGATGGGTGCGTCTTCATTCATGCCAATGGTAAGCAGAGTAATTAAGCAATCAGGCATGACTTGCAGTATGTTATGTTGCAACATTAGCATGCTCACAGGTGCAGTATTAGACGAAAGAATAAAGGGTGTGACACCAACCCCCCATAACTGTGATGCAAAATGTCATTTGACAGTATATCGGCTTATATTTCCTATTGCAAGGAAATCTTCTCGTGAGATCTCCATCTAGTTTTTGCAGATCTAAATGGTCCTGATACAACAAATAAGAAACTGAACTTCTGTGATTTTATTTGAAGCTGATTTCTAGATATTACCAGACATATCATTAGACAGATAGATGGATTGTGGCAGGCCCTGTGTGGCAAGAGGATATAGTTACAAGGGTTTAAGATTTTTACACTCATCTTCACCCCTTTGCATGCCCATGCAGGACTACTTCTTACAATATTACTGGGTGAGTGTAAAGGTTCTGACCTTCCTGGCATGCGAGTGTGATTAAGCCTGTTTCCTCTCTTGATCTCGACTCATTTTCTTCTCTGGTCTGCAGTCTCCCTCTTATGGTAGGGTAATTTAGTTTCCTTTTTCATAGAGTAAATGGACCTCTAACCAAACCATAAAGGCCTTTTCTTGAAGGGCAAATAAAAAACAGATTCTAAACCCAAAGCCATTCTTCAGGGCTCTCCAAATGCAGTTTTCATACCTCTTGGTAAATGGGCGCTCAATCATCTGCATTTCCGAAGACAAAAACTGCAGTGCTTTCTCTACCAGAGACTACCCTGGTCTCTCCACAGTTGAAGCAGGAATTGAGGCAGGTCCCTTTCAACCTCTATGGTGTTGATAGACACTTCCATGTTCCACCTTTGAAATGTACAAGAGCCCCAGTGGGCTCTTCTGGATTTCAATGTTGAAACACCCTGTGGAGCTCAGGGCCAGCGGGAAGTCCCGCTGACTCCGGGCACGCAGGCGCTTCCAGCAGGGGCTCTTGTGCATGTCAAAGCATGCTGGGCCCAGGCTCCATGCTGTGCTTCCTCTTTGCCCAGGCCCAGGATCCATGCTGGGCTGAGGCTGGGTCCAGGCTCCATGCTCTGCTTCCTCTTCCTGATCTCCTTCACAGGTTTTCTCCAAAGCCTTCCATCTTCTAGGCCAGGCCTGGAATAACTTACCCTTGCTGGGATTCTGCTTCTTCACAGATCCTTTGTCACTATTGTGTTGGGTTGTTTCTCCTGCTATCTTGAAAGAGAGTCTCGCTCCGAGTCTTCCTTCTGAAGGAAGGTACTTATGGGCCTGTCCTTGTGCCACTGAGATCAGCTCCCTGGAGATGTTCCTTTACCACTGAGATTTGCAATTGACTGCACAGATAGCAGGGTTGAGCCCTATATTTCCCTAGCAGTCCTTTCTAGAATTCCTTAGAGGCCCAGCCCACAATCACACCATTTATAGACTGTATTGCCTACCAGTCCCTCTGGACTACATCCCCCAGAATCCCTTTGTTTGGTACTGAACTGAGACAAGGGCATGCCTGACTTTAACATCTCTTAAAAGACCAGAGCACACCCTGTGGTGTGGAACATAAAGCATTTCACTCTGTTACATCCCATTTTGTGCACTAGTTAAAATAGATTAAAATCATGACCCTGTCTGAGTGCCAGGGGTGGGCTAGGCAGAGGATGCCCATTGTTCAGTCATTGAAAACATGTTGCCCCTGCAGCATATATTCCCCAAGAGGCTCCAGAAGGAATTCTGATTTACTCGGTCATAATTCTTATGGGGGTTCCCACTTACTTGAGGTCCTTCCACATTCTGTTCAGTCTAGGCTATCGCATAAAAGACTCAATCTGGCCCAGAATCTTCAGTAACTCAACTAATTCTTTGATTTACTAACTTGTTTCCCTGTTTTGTAGACTGTCAAATGCATGTATTAGCATACATACCAGAACCGAAACCTAACACCAGCCAAAACAGAATATTTTGGCAGCACAGTTTTGTCTGCTGAATACCTAGGTGGAGTAGCTATGTTCATGTAAATATAGTATTTTTCCCCACAGCTCATTGCTAGATGTCACGGGACCCAGACCCTGCTTACATGAGCATACACCAATAAATACAACTATTAATATTTTGCACTTCCATAGCCCATTTCATCTGGTGAAACTCAGAACAGTTTGCAAACTTCAATTAAACTCAGAACACCTTTGTTTGGTAGATGCTTGTTACCCCCATTTTTAAATATGGAGAAAGCTCATTGCAAAGTGCTCCAGCTACTCCATCCTCTGACTCCACCTCCTGCACTCTTCCAACACCTTCTGTACCAGAGGCTGTACAATAGATGGAGTCAAACAGAACAGCATGTGTTGGTGCTGTACCATCTCTGTTCTGGGAACATTTCCTGCAGACCAGCTAAACAGGTTTTGTGGCTACTTTAAGGCAGTTGAGTCACCTTTATGGGGCCACAATAGACCCCAGAATAGGACCCATTTTAACTGGCTGCAGTTCAGTGCTTCTGGAGCAGTTCACCCCTTGAGCTCTTATTGTGAGGTTATGCTTGAAAAACACAATCTATCCCCTAAAGTTAGTGGTATTTGGGATTGGATAGTCAATGTAGCAGTTTTTTAAGAGCAGAATTAAGAATATAGACAATTGAGCCATTTGATGATTATGTTCAAACCCAATTTATACTGCATGGAAAAAGTGGTTTTGCTATTTGGAAACTACATACCATTTTTCTGCAGACCTGGCCTTCATTAGTTAAACTAGTCTCTCTTCCCTATTTGAGTTGTGCTAATAATGGAAGTGATTATTTTGGGTTTTAGGAGGCCAGATGTCTGGGGAATACATTTTGAAAGATTGCATTTATAGTTGTGTTTCAGCTATCTCCATCTCTAAGAAGCCTAACATTTTGGACTCTCTCTCTCTCTCTCACTGTAGATACCTTATAAACATTTTTTCTAAGTACTTTTAAAAATAAATGGTGTACTTTCTATGACACTATCATAAAGTACAGTATGGTCCCTTTTCTTCATTATTGATGCCTTTAATAGTTTTCAACATTAAAAGCAAATACAAAAATGTCTTCCTGGGGAAGATATGAAAACTGCCAGAAATGCTTTTCCATTTTGGTTGAGTTATTTTTTGTTGTTGTTCCCAACTGCTCAAATGTTAATGTTCAACCTTAAATGCAGTTTTCATTCTGGTGCTGATTTTATATTTTCCCCTTTTCTTTCTCTGCATTGTACTGAATCAATTCAAGGCAGTCTGTAACAATTAAAAATTACCTATGAAATAATAAATCTGCTTTATTATCCCCAGATTTGAATGTTTAAAAATCTTATTACTGGTATCTGATTACAGAGAAAGAGAAACCTATTGTGGCTACTGCTATTGCTCCTAAAACCATTTATTGCTGTTTCTATTAACTTTCATTGTCTTTGTCTAGCATTGCTGATGCCCTGCCCCAAACAATTCGTACGGTCCAAATAAACTGGGCCAGTCCCGTAAAAGCAAACTGTCAGGTCTTCTTCCCCCCTCTAACTGCACTCAGGAGCCATGATTTTAAACAGCAAGATTAACTGAAATTGACTTTTTAAAAGTGAGAGTCATATAAGAAGGAGAAACCTACACATCACAAAGCTGAACTATATTTACATTTTATTTATTTTACTTCTTAAAAATCCTTAACTATTGCAGGATCAGTTCTAATGCCACCAAATGCAGCAACACAATATCCTTCAACAGCAGTAGGGGAGTAGAAATGCTGTGATGAACTGATGATTCATTAGTCTACAATTTAAAAAATCAATGGTGGAGACATCATAACATATCAGAGCCCACTGGGGCCATGTATATGCACTTTAATTGCAGTCAGAGCTCACTCCTGCCATGTACTTTTATAAATGCCTCAGTAGAACAAAAATAACCCATTCAGACTGACTGAAAGAATGAAGAACAACTGGACAAGAAGGAAGAATAACTTTCTGGTAAGTCACTTTGCTGTGTTCACTCCAGTCTTTGAGATATGGAACTATGTACTTGAAAGCTGATGTTATCTTTCTCTTTCTGTGGCACTTATCTGCCTCTCGCCTTCCCCCATTACATCTGAGCACATACAATCTTTACCGACAAAGGAAGAGGCAATGCTTGTTTTCATCAAAGTGGAGTACAGGATCTGGTCCAAGAGGTGAATATAGCTGAACTGCTCAGTTACAGCAACCATAATGTAATTACATATAACACCCTGATTGGAGCTGAGGGTATCAAGAAACCCGCCACAGTAGTACTTCACTTAAAAAATGGGAACGACACCAAAATGAAGAAGCTAGTTAAATGGAAATAAAAAGGAACAGTCACAAGAGTGAAATGCCTTGAAACTGCATGAAACTATTTTAAAACACCATAATAGAGGCTCAACATAAATATATACCCCAGATAATAAAAAACAGTAAGTCGACAAAAAATGCTATACCATGGCTAAACAGCAGAGAACAAGAGTCAGTGAGAGACAAAAACACATCCATGAAAAATTGGAAGCCAAATCCTACTGAAAAAACTGGAAAGGAGCAGACAGTCTGACAAGTCAAGTATAAAGTATAATTAGGCAAGCCAAAGAATAATATAAAGAGCTAGTAGCAAAAGACACAAAAACTAACAGCAACATTTTTTCTAAATATATCAGAAGCAGAGCTTGCCAAACAATCAAGCTACTGGGGCTACTGGATGGTCAAGGTGCTAATGGAGCAGGTAAAGAAAACAAGGACACTGTGGAGAAGCTAAATGAATTCTTTGTATTGGTCCTACTTGCAGAGGATGTGAGAGAGTTTCCCATATGAGCCATTTTAATCTGAGGAGTTATGTCAGGGAAGGTGTCAGTAAAGAAGGTTGTAACAAGTTGAAAAATTAAACAGTAATAAGTTACCAAGATCAGAAGGTATTCATCCAAGAGTTTTGAATGAACTTAAACACAAAACTGCAGAACTACTAACTGTGGTATGTAACCCGTTGCTTAAATCAGCCTCTGTACCAGATTGGCAGAGAGCTAATGTGATGCCATTTTTTGTTTTTTAAAGGCTTTTGGGGTGATCCTGGCAATTACAGCCTGGTAAGCATAACACAGTACCAGGCAAATTTGTTGAAACTATAGAACCCCCCCCCTCCCATAGAATTAACATATATAACCATGATATGTTGAGAAAGAGTCAACATGGCTTATGTAAAGGGAACTCATACTTCCCCTATTAGAATCTTTGAGGGCATCAACAAGCATATGGCTAAGGATGATCCAGTGACACGTGGACTTTCAGAAAACCTTTGACAAAATCCCACACCAAAGGCTCTTAAGCAAACAAAGCATTCATGGGATAAGAGAGAAAAGTCCTCTCATGGACCAGTAACTGTTTAAAAGATCAAAAACAAAGGATAGGAATAAACAAACAACTTTCAGGCTATGTCTAGACTGCAGGCTGCTTGCGCAAGCAGCTTTTATCAGAAGAGATCTTCCGCAAAAACGTATTGTGCAAGAACGTGTCCACACTGCAAAAGCACATTGAAAAGTGATGCGCTTTTGTGAAAGAGAGTGTCCAGACTGGAAAGACGCTCTCTCTAAAGGAAGCTCTTATTGCTATTTTTGTGCAAAAACTTGTGGAGTGTCCACAAGAAAAAATTCTTGCGCAAGAAAAGTGCAGTAAATCGTAAGAACACAGGGCTTTTTGCGCAAGAGTTATTCCTCTTTCTACAAGGAATAAGCCTTTTTGCACAAGAGCTCTTGCGCAAAAAGACATGTGTAGACGGGCAACAGGGGTTTCTTGCGCAAGAAACCCTTATGGCTAAAATGGCCATCAGAGCTTTCTTGCGCAAAAGCATGTTCACACTGCCATGGACGCTCTTGCGCAAAAGCACATGGCAGTGCGGACACACTCTTGCACAAGAACTTTTTGCACAAGAACCCTTGCAAAAAAAGTTCTTGTGCAAGAAGCCTGCAGTGTAGACATAGCCTTGGTGTTGACTGTTTCTACTGTCGTCTCTGGAGTGGATTGTGTACTTTGTGGGGTGGCTACTGAAACAATGTCGATGCTATGTAAAGTAGCTGATGGAGCAAAAAGAGGAGAGATTCAGGATCTGCTGTACATTCTGTTGCACCCATTTGATCTGTTCATTGCTACTGATGGCTGGAAGCAACGGCTAATGATACAACCCTGCTAGCAAGTACAATTTTTGTATATGGCATATTAAAATATAGATAAAAATAAGGCCAATAATATGAATTTTTTATCTGCTAGGAATCTGTTGAAGGATAATGGCTTGTTATTGAGCACGCTATTCAGGACAAATGAAATATGTACCTCACAGAAGCAAAAGAAATAACTGCAAGAGATACTGATATCAGGGAAGGAGTGAAGCCAGTAAGTAACTTCTGTTCATCTTCTTAAGGAAACTAAAGCACAGGACTTGACTATTTACACAGAAAACAGGATTTCTTACAAGGAGTCAGCAAAACCTCCATCTGCATCTGGATCTAGGCCATGTAATATAAGAATTCACATGGTTCTGGGTTGGTGGCTCATAGGCTACTAAGCTTGTGGAGACAGAAAGCCCTGGATCCAGCAGGGAGAAGAGGAAAGAGGGGGAACTGATTTTCAATTAAAAAAACCCAAAACAAAACAGAAGTCTTGAAGACACACACGGTGAAATTTTCTTTACAAAAAACAAAAACAAAACAAAAAAAGCCCCAAACAAATTATACTGTATCAGCAGGGTGGCATCATTATTCTCAAGGAGGAAGATAATAGGAGAAAAAGTCCTAGAGACAAAGGAAATGCTACCCAAAGGAAATTAAACCAAGGCCCTGCAAATAAGAACAATAGTCTATAATGCAGGTAAAAACTACAGAAAAAAACGAATGAATACAAAATGAATATTAGCGGAGCCTGAAGCTAAAACACCGAGAAATACAAAGGAAGGGAGAGTGGCTTCATAGCACTGACTGAAATGCATTTATAACAATATGCATACTAATGAACTTGAAACGCCACTTAGTTTTTGCATCCATTATTCATTGCTCAGCTTTATAGAAAATGCAACATTACAATGAAATGATTACAGGGAGCATCCCTGGGAGTAAGACGATAACAGGAAAGGAACAGTAGCAGCATCTGTTCCTTCACCCCTAGTCCTCATGCATAAGATACATGAACATGGAAAAGGTTCCAAGAAGAGAACCCTTGTGAAAGGAGAGAAATATCTTAGGGCTTCCATTCTGTTCCTACTGAAGTTCATGGGATTTTGACCATTGATTTAATGGGGAACAGGAGCAGGAGCAGGTCATAAACAGAAGAAACTGCATTGGGGCCAAATTCTTCCTTCAGCGGCAGAAGCCATCCAATGGATCTGAAAGCAGAAACTGGCCCTTGTTGACTGAAGAACCCAATATGAAACAATTAATCCAGATGTGGTGCAAAGCTAGCTGAGACAATGATGCTAAACTTTCAGATACAACAGGGACCCAATGTTAGCTTGCTGTGTACTACCTAGGCTCTAGTGCTGTGCACTGTGAAGTATGAAGTGCTTTGTGTAGACTGAGAGCCCACCTTTCATAACGTGAGCAAGTGCTCTGCCTTTTATTTGGATCCTTGCTGGAGTACATTGTGAAGTTCCCTTGCCTTTTTTTCAGAATCTGCCTCTCCCTGCCCCACCTTTCACTATTTGCTTAATCCCTCCACAAGAATTCCCTCACTTCATGCTGCAACGTTAGCTCTGGATTGTGTCCTCCCATCTGGCGTGAAACCTATTGCCAAGCAGCAAGTCAGAAGGTTTTGGGGTAGGCTGAGTAAAGGTAGTCAGTCACTCACTGAGCCTTGCAACCCAGTGAGGGGGGCCCAATCTTACTGCTTCACAAACAAGTTCCAACTTTGCTTGAGGCAATGGAGCTTGATTTTACTCTGAAGTGCAACATGGACTCTTTCCATTTACACTAACAACCCAAGAGCGCTGGGTCCAAGCATGCCCTTTGGAATTCTAGAGCAAAAGGATGAGTGAGGCAATATTTTTTTAGAGGACCAGTTTCTGGTGGTGAGAGAGGCAAGCTTTGGAGCTATTCAGAGCTCTTCTTAAGATGTGGGAAAGGTGTCACAGCTAGATTGATACAAGATTGAATAGTTTAGCATAAGGTAACTAGTACATATTCTAAGGGCTATTCAAGGTGAAGCAGCCCATTAACACCCCGGTCAAAGGGCAACGGTGGGTTACAGACTGTTAGAATAAACCACACATACAGGCTACGTCTAGACTGGCATGATTTTCCGGAAATGCTTTTCACGGAAAAGTTTT
>CM057847.1:69043173-69055624 GCA_030068395.1 Apalone spinifera | reverse complement strand
CATCAGATCCCATTTCCCAAACCATAAAACAATAAAATGGATTTATCTAAACTTCACCCTACTTACAGAAGAGTCTATTCTTGGAGGGAGACATTCTGTCTGTCCATCTCAGTAGATGGAGAGAAACTGCCCAAGACAAAGGAGGAAAAAAACAAAAATTCCTTTGTCCCAGTTTGAAATTCCTACCTACATTCCTATTGGCTAAAACTACCTGACTTAGGTAAGGTTAACCCCTTAGTTCCCAGGCTGCTGGCTAACCCTCATGATCATGACCAGATCCTATTCAATGGCTTAATTACACATTAGAAATTAAATCCATGAAAAACATAAATAATAGAACACCCAGATGCTGCTAACAATCAACCCCCAGGGACCAAGCAGCGTCTTCCTGGCCAAAGGAGACAAAAAAAAGAGGCCTAGGAGCACCTGGCCTCAGAGGACCCTGGATGATTGAAGTACAGAGATTTTGAGAGGGTTCTGGCCCTGCCTCACATGAACCTGGAACTGCAGCAGAATGCTTCCCAGAGTCCACAAGAGGATGCTACTAAGAGAAAGGGCACCCTAGGAACTTGGACCACATTGACAACATCCCAAACTGAAGAGGCTACAATAGGAAGTAGTCTCGGGCAGTGAATGTGGACTCCCCACTGGGAGGTCTCCTACTCAGGAGTGACTTACACAGCAGGATCCTGGGCTGGTACATGGTGGAGTGGGAGGGCCTGGGACCCGTATTCTGCCTTAAAGACTGTGGCACCCTGACCATGAGAAGGAAGCCGGCTATTCCAACCACTAGGCCAACTGGCCCTCCAAACCCCTATGTGCTCTTTGTATCAAGTTATGTATGCTTGGCTCATATTTTACATCTTCCCTTTAAAAATAAGCTCGGAAACATGAGACATTTGTGATATACTTTATCACAAATAAAGTGATAGGTGCTTTTCATTGTTTTAAAAGCATAACAACTTGTCTGCCCTCAGGTAGCACTTACCGTAACTAATGCAGTTTATGTGGAATGATTGATCATAGAAATGTTACTTGTTATGTTAAAGCCTGATATTTAAACACATCTTTTCATTTGAAAGAAATTACGTGATTACTGTGTCTTGACATGGATGTATTATTTTGTGGCCTAGCCAGTCATCCACACAGTACGTGTACACAGCAGGGTTAAAGTCAAATTAAGCTATGCAACTTCAGCTACGTCAATTGCGTAGCTTAAGTTGAAGTAGCTTAATTCAGCTTTTGGCACTGTCTACACAGCAGGAAGTCAAAGGAAGAACACTCTTCCTTCACTTACCTTATTCCTCATGAAATGTGGGTTACTATGAGTTGGAGTAAGAAGTCCTCCAGCTCGATATTATTTTGGCTTGTGGTGTAGACGCACACTATGTTATTTTGGAATAACTTAACGTTATTCCAAAATAACATTGCTGTGTAGATGTGCCCTATATAGGCACAATCTGTGGCTGCCAACACTATGACTACTTGTGAGTGCATAATGTACAATTTCAGGAAAATAGTAAGTGAAGAATAGAACTACTGTAGTGACACATCTGTATAAGAAACGCCTCTGTATTAATGTTATGCTCAATAAAATTTCTGTCCAAAGAGTTATGAGATTTAAGATTTACATTTGCAGCCCTTTATCGTGTGGCTCCTGTGGTTAACTTTTTAAATCTTCCTACGGAGATCCAAAACAGAGTGTTGGCCTTGACCACTGATCCCTCACCTGAACTTGGAGGGTCTGTAGTTCTAGGTAAAATATAATTTGCTAAGCATGTTCATAGACAATAATAGAAACTGTAACAAGCAGCAGCAGAACCAAAATATATATTTAAAATAGGCTTAGCTAAAGGTTTTAAGGATTAAGGGTCAAAAGACTTAGAATTAGGCCTAAAAGAAGTTGGCAGTTAGAATAAGATAGTATGAGCATTATGTGCTTGACCAAAGGTTATGAAACGATACATGTTTGGGTAAGGTTACTATATTCAGTAATATGTGCCTTGTGGTAGTTTAGCAATGTGCTTGGTGATGAACAGGTAAACCATATAGTATCATTTCAGGGGAGATTAGTTCTATGAGCTAACCTCATTGTGGTGACAAATCGTTGGGTTAAATATTGGAAATAGAATCTGTAACACCTGAATGACAAGATGGGACAACTGAGTAGGAAGATTGTCCTGGAACCTTGCTCCTAGGTAATCTCCACTTGCTTTTCCGTCTGTCTATGTTTCTAATTGTCTTCATGAAGTTGTAAGCATGCAGAATGTAAGCTTGTAAGTAAAGATAATTCAGGACACAACTTTACTGTTCCTAATTTAGGCATATTACTTTTCCTGTGACTTCTATTATTTGTTTGATTTAACCAAAATTCATAAAGTCAGGGCGGCTTCTCCAATTTCAACTTTTTTAATTAATTTTAAGTAGCTGCCTGAATAAAGATGTTAGTTATGCCAGGTACACTTTGCATGGCAGATTAATTGCAGGTTACATTATTCATACACAGGTTGGATCTCCCTGCTGTAGCACTGTCAGGACCTGATCAGTCCCAAACAAGAGAATTTACCAGAGCAGGGGAGGTCTCCTGCCACTAGCCCCTAACTCTATTGCCTCACCCCCAATCTGGTTGGGCTTCTTGCCCAGCTGCTGCCGGTTCTCTAGGAAGCATAGGGGTTCTGGCTCCTGCCATGGGGCTCTGTGTAAAGGTCCTTTTGCAAATCCCAGACTCAAGAGATACTTACCTTAAATATAATATTTTATTAGCTATGTCTACATTTGAGCTTGTATGTCTTATTCCCAGCCTGTGCAGTGTAGTCATGAGATCTCTGATGGAGCTAGCATCTAAAAAGAGCAGCATGTCTGTAGTGGCACAGGGAGTGGCTCAGGATAGCCACTCAAGTACATATGCAGGAAGTCAGGCAGGATTGAATACTGAGTGACGAGCCCAACTGGCCATCCCACAGTTACAGAGACACTATTTTTAGATGTTCACTCAAGCAGACCTTGGATGGATGCATCGAAAGAAGCCGGGGATCACACCATCCAGCTCAAATGTTGATGTCATCTCTCTCTCCACTCATTCAGGAGAGGAGACAGAGAAAGGTGCCTAGACCTGGCTAACTACAGTGGCACCCAGTGTAACAAATCCATAAGTGCAATCGTGTGAGCAGCTGTCACTTTGAGCAGTGACAAAATGCAATTTCTAGGTTTGTAACAAACAAATAGGGAACAACATTTAAAGGTCTCAAACCCATTAGATGCACATCAATGTAAATTGTTCACTACTGATGGGTTTTCAAGAATACCAAAGAGACTTAGGAACATGGGCGGCTGGTGAAGGTAGGGCTGGGGGAGGCAAGCCCCCAATCCCACCCCAGTCCTGCCCCTTCTCCTTGGGCCATGCCCCCATCAGAGAGATTGTGGGTGGCCCCAGAGAACAGGGAGGGCAGATGGCGCACAGCTCCAACATCCCTGGTCCTGGAACACAGGGAGGGAGGGCGTGTGGCCCTCAGCCTCCCCAGCCCTGGAGCCCGGGTGCTCAGGAGCAACAACACTCCAGGGCCTGGCTCGCAGTTTGGGAAGACTGTGCCTTCTCCCACCTAGCCTACCGGCCGTCCATGCTTAAGAACACCAGTGGCACTGAGTTTCAGTTGAACTTGTGTGTTTTGGTCTCTCAGGCATTGCTGAAAAGTCCGTCCATTCTTTTTCTATCATAAAGACTCATCAGCATAAGGGAAAGCAGGTGAAATCAAAGGACAAGCACAGAATCTTGAAAAGCCAAGACAGTATATGCTCTCCTGGTTGGGCAGAGAGAAAGAGAGAGAGAGACCCCCCACACACACACACATGATTTTGAGAAAACACAAATGCAAAGACTACGAGATATTGCAAAGCAATGCAGCCCTTCAAATAATCTTTCACCGAAGGAAAATGACACTGTTTTATGTCTGTTCTGCAGCTAAATGGGTTCATTTGCATATTGCAGCATAACATGTCGTTATTGGATCTGGAGAAATTTCCCTTTTAAAAATAAAAAGTAATATTTGGAGAAAACTCTCTCAGTGGCAGCAGATTGTTTTTCCATCTCATTTGAGTCATGATTCATTGTTCATTTACAGATTTCAAATGATTGCTTTTTTACATAATATTTGAGCAAGCAAGAATAAATAATATGCTCTGAAACAAGAAAAAAATATGTTAAATTGCACATAATTTTTCAGTACCTGAGAGATTTAGAATGTTTGCTGCAATAGAAAGCTTAATTATTTCTTCTAATGATTTACTTGTATGCTAATACCCTCAAGTGCTTCTGCATTTGCTATCAACCATTCCCCATTAACTGTAGTCACAATTTTTGTAACTATCTCTAGTCCATTTAATTTGTGTTCCCCAGAAACAATGTACAGTTTTGCTGACCACATGATTTAGGAAGGAACACAAACTCTCAAATCACTCGTGAGAATCTGCTAAGTGAACTCAAATTTAATACAGGTAGGCGTGAATGTTGTGTTTATAAAGATTTCACAATTAGGGTATGTCTAGACTACATGCCTCTGTCGCCAGAGGCATGTAAATTAGACTACCCCACATAGTCAATGAAGCTGGGGATTTAAATATCCCCGGCTTTATTAAAATAAAAATGGCCACCATGCTGTGCCAATGATCAGCTAAGCCGGCACAGCGCGGTGGCCATTTTTATTTTAATGAAGCCGGGAATATTTAAATCCCGGCTTCATTGACTATGTGGGGTAGTCTAATTTACATGCCTCTGGCGACAAAGGCATGTAGTCTAGACATACCCTTAGACACTGGAACACCGTATCCAGGGATGGACAAATGATACCATAGGCCAAATCCAGAAGCAAGTCTGATCACTTATTCTAGGTCAATTGCACTTTAGATCTTTAAGGACAATGATTTAGGCAGTCCTATAATAAACTACAAAAAAGAAATGAGAGATATTTACAAGGTTAAAACTGGTGAATATTTTATATAAACACACACACTGTGGTTTACTCTTAAGTTTCAAAAAGTACCACAGGTTGAACCTATCTCGTCCAGCAACATCCATGGTCCAGCATGATTTTAGTTAGCTGAATGTCCACTTGTCATGGGTGTAACCAACTTTCCTGCAGCCCCATAAAGTTTGTTTACAGCCACCAGTCCTGGCTCTCAGTGAGTGCTGTTATTTAACTCTAATTTACCCCAATGGTCTTCTAAGAGCCCAGTAAGCAGTAGAAGTGTTGATAATGCTGCTAGATAATATTGACCTCCTATTGTTCAGCAAATTCTCTGGTTTGGCACTGGTCTGGCTCCAAGGTTGCCAGACTAGGGAGGTTCAACCTGTAGAAGCTGCTATAAAAAGCAAGCTCTATCTGGCTATTAGGGCTAACCTAGGTCAAGCACTGGAGATCCTTTCATTATTACTAATAATCTTTGTCCCTCATAGCCTATGCAGCATAAAGATAGTTTCTCCTTGTTAAAGAGTATTATTCCCTTTTCCCAAAATTCAAGCTGATGGGATGAGTTCACCCAAGCTTCTCTTCAGGGAGGGGTGAGGGAAAAATTCTATTTAAAAAAAGTCTTTGTTCTTTGATGTTTCAGAATGGTTCCTTTGATTTCAATGGGCCTCCTTGGTGAGTAGCACCTAACTCTTTCTGTAGGAAGCCAGCATTTTTACATTAACAAATGCTCTTTTCCTGTTTGATAGCTCACAGTTACAGTGAAGGGGGGGGGGGAGGGACTTTACCCTCCCCCCCCAAGAAGTGGTCCTGTAGCACTTAGTATCATGAGCTTTCATGGACTCATGAATCTGACTATCTATGTATCTATCCTCCCATCCTTTTGTTAGTCTCTAAGGTGCTACAGGACTACTTGTTTTTTTAAAACAAAAGACAGGACTATGCAGCACTTTAAAGACTAACAAGATGGTTTATTAGGTGATGAGCTTTCATGGGCCAGACTCACTTCCTCAGATCAATATGTGGAAGAAAATTGGTACAACCATATATACCAAAGTGATACAATCCAAAAAAAGTGAACTCATAAAATTGATGAATCAGATTTAAGTTACAGACTACAACAGCTACCCCATAGATAATTATAGTGGATAACAATGCAAATGTTTACTTCCTCCTTATTACATAGGGTATAGATGTCATAAGTGAGATTAATACATGCAGCATCCTATAAGTGTTTCATAAAATCTAAATATAGAACACATTCTTATACACTTACCATCTACTTGAACAGTGGTTCAGATTGGCTGCCAGTATGTATGGGTCAGTTTTTCAGTTGGGACATAGGGGCCTTGGCATGAGGTGGCACCTGGTCTTTCAGCATCATGCCAGGTTTGTGTTAGCAAACAGTGTTCAGTTATATACCAAGGCATCTTCTTCTTCTTAGTTATTTTAAGAAGGTGTTGTTGAATACACACTCAGGTTTTGATCATGTGTACCACAAGTGTAAAAATGTGAACACACAAATGTAGAGGTCACTTTTAAAAATATGCCCAAAATATGAGCTAACTTCTCTCTATTAAGGAGAGTGCCTGGCTAGAATCCCATCTATATAATCAATATGGGCCAACTCTGCCACAACCCTGACTTGAAAACCGATTGGAATAGAACACACTCTCTCAAAGGAGAGAGAGAATTTAGAAAAGGGACACACAAGGAAATGTAAGTATTTCATTAAAATGGGATTCTAATTGTAAAACTATGTATATATACAAATAGCATCATCTTACACAAAGATGATCTATTGTGTATCCACACTGCAATTTGTTCATTTCAATATCAAAAATTAATTAAAAGAGCTTTTTACTTCTTTTTGCTCTGTAGAACAAGCACAGCTATGAATGAGTGATTTTAATTCCAGTCTCTCTTAGGCATAATCAACAAAATGAATAACTAAACTGCTATCGGGGGCTTAATTAACATCTCATTTACATATATGCAAACTCAATTAATAATAAATAATAATACTTCAATAGCACTTATCAATAAATCTCAAAGCACTTTACCAAGGTAGTATCATCAGCCCCATTTCGCAGATGGGGAAACTGAGGCACAGAGATGAAATTATTTTTCTAAGGTCACCGATAGGCCAGTGGCAGACCACAAGTTGTTTGACTTCTAGTCCAGTGTACTGTCCCCCGGGCCTTACTGCTTCTCTCTGAAGCCAGTGAGATATAGCCATTCAACCAACTGACGTTGCAGAGGTGGGAGGCCAATATCTGAAAACAATGGACCTGTGCAGATCCCAACATTCCCTAGGCATTTCCTTGCAGTGAGATTTGCTTCTTCATCAGCTAATCAGAAAAAAGATCATAATCTGGCAAAAGGTAAAAAAGACATTTTAGCTACTGCTGAAAGATTATCACTCAACGTAACTCAGGCTTCCAGCCTGGGTATTCGTTACAAACACGAACACCATATGGTGGGAACACTCCCTGAGATAGATGAATAGATGGATTGTCTAGTCTCCTGAATGCTTCACTGAAATCTTACAAGTAATAAGAAAACAATTTTAATACAAAAATATGCACAGTAGACTTGCTGCCTTTCATCTAAAAAGTGGCAAAGCTAAGAGTTTTCTTTATTTTTACTAATTTTCAATTTGACGCAGATGTGATTCCAATGTTAATTATGCCCCCTGTTGTCTTCAGGCTCTTGTGAAATATGGCTCCCTGATGTTTCTCATTGTCTTTCATTTACAATTGGAAGGAACTGACAGAAATCATCTGTTTCTGCTTGTGTCCTGTTGTGGGATTTGTACAGCAGGAACCTGTCAATTTAATGACCCATTGCACCAAAACGTTTCTTGGTCAATGTATGCTGCAATCGAAGCCTAAATCCTTTACATTGTATACTCTGTCAATGTATCTGTCTGACTATTCTGATGTTGTCTGCCGCGTTGTTGTAGCTGTGTTTGTCCCAGGGTTTTACAGAGACAAGGAGGGTGAGATAATATCTTTTATTGGACCACCTTCTGTCAGGGAGAGAGACAAGCAGTCAAGCTTACAAAGAGCTCTTCTTCAGATCTGGGAAATTTACCATGAAGCTACGCCTACGCTATGACTTATATCAGCAAAACTGATGTCACTCCAGTGTGTTTTTTTTTTTAAACATCACTCACCCGAGCAATGTAAGTTTCACCCACGTACGTGGAAGTGGTAGTGTGCACAGCCCTATGACATAGCTAACACCACTTCTTGGGGATGGCGTACTCATGCTGACAGAAGAGCTTTCTCCCATCTGCTCCACAGGAAATCTAAGGGCTTGTCTACACTGGCATGTTTTGTCACCAAAAACCCCCAAGAGCCTTCGCATTGAAACATGACAAAAGTCACAACAAATGCCCAGTTTCAGTGACAAAAAACTTCGACCTCCATGAAAGACTTTTGTCTCCCCCTGCTTCATGCAATCATGCAGTGTGTACTCTAGTAGGCTTTTTTGAGTTTATTGAACACCAGCCTGTTTCCAGCCAAATTAGCCACTCTGGCCAGTGCTTTGAACCTGTCGCTCTGCAGCCACATAAACAGAAATGTGCCCCTCCCTCCTACAAGCCCTGAGAACTTTAAAATCCATTTCCTGCTGGCTGACTCAGAGTGGAGTGCTCCTCATGGTGTCTTCTCAGGCAATCGGATGGCTATCGCTCAAGACTCTCCTGCTTGGAACACCACAGATTTTTTGGATCTTACCAGTGTGTGAGGTGAAGAATTGGGGCAATCACTGCAGGAATCTAGCCCAGGAAGCCAGAGGAGAGTGCTGTGTTTCCTCACAGGTAGATGCAGGCAAACCCAGCTGCTGGTAATCAGATATCTGTAATCAAACCTCTCTTCTCCCAGAAGCTCCAAACTCCCTTCCATCCCAACCACCTACTTACTCACTCTCTCCCTTCTTCCTCATTATGTCCCCTTCCCTACCAGCACACTCATTGTCTGGAGCAGGGAGTTTCCACTACCCTGAGAGTTTCCACTTCCCCACCAGGAAGCTCTCAGTGTGGCAGCCCTAAGCCTCTGGGTGGAGTTCATTAAGCAGCTGCATGGCCACCCTACTGCACAGCTTACAGGGAACTTAGGCCCCATGTCCTACCCTTCTTTCCCCATTCCTCTCACCTTTAAAACTCACCATGATCAGAATGTCTGGAGAGATCTGTTTGTGCCTCTAGAGTAACAAGAAAAGAGGCCTGTTTTGTTCAGAGATGTGTGTGTTACTAAAATGTTAGCCTTTGTCAGGAATAGTACAACCACTCTATTATTAATGGTTACTTTTCCAGACCAGACCTTGAGAAGTCAGATATGCTCCCCCACAAACAGGCTCCGTCAACTAAGAAAAAAAACCTCAGAGGGTTAGAGAGGACTTAGTGAAGGATGTTTTTCAATATTCTTTGCTCCAAATCAAGGAAAGACAGGCCAGGGAGATGAAAGCTAGAACAGAAACCACTACACACATGCTAAAGCTCATGGAAGACCAAACCAAGATACCGAAGAGTCTAATCAAGCTGCCGAGTGAACAGAAACAAAGGCCTCCCTGGCAGCACACGCAAAATTCTTTATCTAGCAATCCTCCTTCTACACAGACACACACACTGTCTGATACTGGGTTTTTAGCAGGACACTCTACTCACAGTCACAGCAGCTGTGAATTTGATAGCTGGACATTAACACAACTGTGAGGTTTCCCAATATCCCTTACCACCGAGCATTAACCCTATGTGTGTGACAGTGATTGAAAGAGATCAATAAAGACTAAATTGATACAGGTTTCCATGAGTTTATTTTGTGTGACAACTCATTCCAATCACTATGGCCCCTGTGGAAGCCTGAAACATCCCTTGTATTACATTGTGTGTTCCCACAGTGCCACATTCCTTTGCTCTTTCTGTTGACGGGAGAGCTAACAGCCTGGCCATGATATGTCAACAGAGGGTAGCAATGTAAACATGATTTGGCAGCTTTTGTATGTCACCAGTACTTTTGATGCCAAAACTGTCCTATATAGATATAGCCTTACAGAGGCACAGGTGCATTGGTACAGCTGTGCTGCTGTTAGGTCTCTAGTCTAGACACAGCGGCAGAGTCATAGCTAAATACAGAGTGGAGCAGATTGTTTAGCATAAGTAGTTAACACATATTTTAAGGACCACTCAAGGTGAAGTGGTTTGTTAACTCTTCTCTAGTCACAGGGAGGAAAGGAAGGTGGCCGGCAGTGTTCCCTGGAAGCAGTGCAGCAGCACAGCTTCCCAGGTGATTAATCAGCCCCGCCCAATCAGACAGCCCTGAGCCTCTGACTGGGCAGGGCTGATTAATCACCTGTGAAGCTGTGCTGCTTAGAGAGAACACTGGTGTGAGGTGGAGGAGTATTAGTTCCCCATCTGTAAAAAGCAAACACTGAAATAAGGATTATATTTTATCTTATATAAATAAGAAAAAATATCTGTGAAATAAGGATTATATGATGAGGATAAATTAGAGATACAGTGTCTGTTATTTAGTATTCTGAGGGTCTGATCATACCATTGGCCACCCAGGACAACCTGCAAAAATGGGAAACATATTGAAATACAGAGCATCTGGAAACCTTTCTAAATAAATAAATAAATAAATAACCGGGACACATTACATTTTGGTTTCATAAAAATTGAATACACCTTCAATTATACATAATGTACCTGGCCATGCTGTACCTGTAAAAACATCAGCAGGCTTAATGATGGCTATAAAAGCATTACCGGAAAAAGCTAACTGGGACTTCAATACTATATGGAAACCACTAGACCAATACAGCATACCCATACTGCAACTACTGTTCCACAGGCAACTCGTTCTAATATTTTGAAGTGAAGTTTGCGATACAATAGTGACAACCATAAAATGGACAAAACTCTTAGAAACTGTACTGTGATGGGGTGAGATGGGGGTGCTTCCTGGAGTGCTGACAAGGCCACTGACACTCACCTTCCCGCTCTCTGGGGCTTCTCACTGCCTGATCCAGATGGACCAGCTCTGCTGGGCTACCCTAGCCAAGGCACCAAGCTGAGATCAGTGCCCCCACGAGAAGCAGTGCAGACACTGAATCTCTTCAGTTCCAAAGAAAGTGCAGTCTAGGGCCCAGCTTCATGGGATACCATGCCCTAAATTGGACCAGAACCCCAAATGAATTATTTCGGTAAACCCCCTTTAGCAATGAAAGGGGAAAAATGTACACACTGACTGTCCCACCCTCCCAGGTAACAATTAAAAAAAAAAGTGATTTTACTGAGTACAAGCAGTAGGATTTAAGTGGTAATAAGTGAGAACAGGCAGAGCAAAGTAGATTACAAACTCAACACAACAGAAAACACTTAGCTACTTCTACACTAAGACTTCAGTACAAACTTATTACAAACTCACCCTAAAACTTTCCCAGCCAAGCCTTCCAAACCAGGGAAATCTCCTTTTCCCTGAGGTCTCTGATTCCCTCCCGTGAGTGTACCATACCTGCTGGCCAAAAGACAAAAACTCCTACTTTCTTACTGTTTTTAAAAATTCCCTTATTGCATGGGGAGTCTCCTGGCCTGTCTCTACCAACCACTGCTAAGGCTTAAGGACAAAAGGCTATTTGCATATGACTGCCCAGACACTGAGGCCTCCCACCAGTGAAATCACCTTTGATGACTTTCATTTACACATTTAAACCATAAATCATTCCATACTCCATGTGTCTATTTTTACACACAAGAATGATACATACCCCAAAATAAAACAAACAGATTGAGTGGATTAAGACATTAAGATTGATAGGTTACATAAAGCAATTTGTCCAAAGCATCTTTGAGTTATGTATATTTGTGTCCATAAGTCCATTTCATAAAGCATGTGGGGGATGGGGGAGTCCGTCACATGTACTTCTGCAATTTCACAAATATTTACAGGTACACCAGAATTCCAGCAGCAGTGACTGAAGCAGTACTAGGATAAGACATTGGCACAAAACGATGTTGAATTGGCCCAGCAGCTAAATGTTTGTTACCATTTTCTTGTTTCTGGGTGTACTTGTCACTGGCTGGAGGGAGGTCACCCAGGAAGCCCTGCTCCAGGGCTGGCTCACCTGTGGGTAAGGTGGGGCAGCTGGCTGACAGCCCAACTGAACAATAGTTCTAAGATCCAGGCCCTAGCTCAGGACAAATCTAAGCGCAGTTCAGAGGCTCAGGCCTCGCTACAAGCTGAACAGGAGTTCATAGAGGCCCAGCCCTTAGATAGGCTAGGGCAACAACCAGGTAAATAGTACAGGAGGCTCAGACCTGGCAGCAGGCCGAGCAGCAGTTTATCGAGGCCATGCCCTTGGCTGGCAACCACCAGCAGTTCAACCAGTTTATAAAGCCACACCCTCGCTGTGTCTAGACTGGCGTGATCTTGCGCCAGAGCTATTCAAATGAGGCTCAGTGTGGAATATCGCCGAGCCTC
>CM057847.1:69020822-69033407 GCA_030068395.1 Apalone spinifera | reverse complement strand
ATCTACTCCCCTGCCCCTGGCCTTTTAAAGGACATTTTGTAGAGGGATAGTAGATTATCAGAATGAAGGTTTCTCATATGAAACCGAGAAGAGAATTTTGTCCTTTTTATAGTGTGTTTTTTTTTATGACTAAACATTATATTTTGATGAAAGCGTGTGTGACTAGCTCTGTTGCTAAACATTTGATGACAATTTGCTGTTCTGGAATGAATTGAGTTTGTCTCAGCCTAGTGACCAGCGGGTGGTTATCCACATCATGAATATTCCAACAACATGCTGGCACTAAGAGTCCTTCTGGGCAGCAGATAGGCCAAGTAAAGAATCAATAAAGAGTTGAACTATCTTCACGCTCCTAAACGTGGATCTTTCAAAGCAGAGTTGAGACACATTGGCAGGATACCAACAGTGTAGGAAAATGTCCATTGATTTTGTGGTAAAGGGAGTACTTCATTCTGCAGCACCATTCAACCCGGCATCCCGCACAAGCACTAAATTCATTTAAATAATTTCCTAAAGGGTCTGTTCACCGAGCTGCCACCCACCCTTAAGTACAATTCAGTGAGGTTTAGAATCAGATCCAAATTTCTTCCCATCCTTATTATTTTACATTTTCACACAAGGCTTCATGATTATTGGTTTGGAACATTAAAATGCAAATGATAGAGGAAGCAATACATATTTAAATGTACAGTGTCAGCTCAGTATAAAAGCTCTTCTGGAATGGAATGACACTATTTTTTCATAAATTTTAAAAGTAGTGAAATAAAAATGAAAGGAAAAAAAATCTCGGGTTTATTTTTATTCGTGCTTTGTTGGTCACGCTGAAAGAAAAGGCTTTGTAAGCTGCAGGGAAAAAAACAGTCATTAGTGTAAATGCAACCCTCAGCTAACTTTTTGACTCAACAGACAGCAGGATAAAAAGACGACAAAACAGGGACATTCGCTTTAAAATGAGGCTTGCTTCCTATCTGCAGAGAAACAAAAGAACTTTGACTTATCTTGTTGTCATTTCTGGAATCAACACCCTCCACACATAAATGCAAAGGACAAAAGATGAAGAAAGGAGAGATATGGGTGGAATGTCTAATGACTTTCTTGCCTCTGACTTTTGGGATATGTTCTCTTTTCCTAATTTAAATTTAGGGACAAGATGTGACCGAGGGTCACCTATTCCCAAGACACTTTTTAAAGGTTGCTTTACTACAAAAATAATAAGAAATGTTTCCTGTTTCATTTGAACTCTTTTGAAAGACTTTTGGCTGCCCTCTTCGGTATTAAGCTTCTTCTCAGAGATGAACTAATGTTTTTGGAGCACAGCAGTCAAAACAAAGAGCCTTTAGCTAAATTTCATAAGTATGTAGCTATAGTCCGATTGCTTTGTGTTGCCCATTCCTGCTCCAAATAGTTATTTGACATGCAGATGTAATCATATAATTTTATTGTTAAAATTATTTAGGAATCATGTGGCACTCAATTGTAGGCCCAGTTCTGAAATCCTTACTCATGTTGCACAGCAGTTGCACAATACTTCAATTGGCTTCAAATGAAGCATTTGAATTAATAAATGCTGTTCAACATGAGGGAGAACTGCAGAACTGAGCACTAGGTTACTAACAGCAAATGTCACTATTCCTGTTCCTTATGAAGCTAGCATAGTATGAGTCTGATTTCATTTGCGTAAATCAGGAATACAGTCAATGAAATCAACTGAGTCATACTTGTGTAATACCAATAACACAGGAAGTGAGATCAGAATTAGGCACTTTGAAACTGTCCTTCTTTGCAATTATTTGTATCTTTATTTCCACAGTCAGACCTCAGAAAGACCACAGTTAGCAGAGATGTTTCTGGAGAAATTTCTGAGCAGTCACATCCCTGAAGGCTGCTTGTCATTGTTTTGGAGTGTAAGAGCATAGAAACTTGTTTGCAAGCAGCTCACCACACACAAACAAAACAGGTTTCAACTAGGCCTATGTTAAGCCCCTTTAGTACTTACCTTTTCCTGCAGAAGATGGAGAGGAATTCACTATCCTGGACATACTTGTTTGAGGTAATGAAGAAAAGGTGCTAACTGAGACCCAGCTACCCAAAGGGGAGGTGCTGGATCTAATTAATTAAAGATAAACTAGCCTGTTGGTTCCCATACCAGTCACAGCTTGAATCAGTTATTCATCAGAGTACTTGTTAAACAATTTTGCATAATGAATATAAAAAAGGAGGGTTGTGAAGGACCTTGAGAATTCTTTGCAGACAGTTCACAAACTTAAAAAAAAAAAGAAAAAAAAAAAAAGCTAAGTTTGCCCAACACAAATATTCCTCATAGAGAGTTCAAGCAGTTCAATGTAGGGAAATTATGACCAGTGAAGGAGTGGGAGGTGTGAGAAGCCAGTCTTCCTGTTTAGAATAAAATTATGAAGCTGTAAGTACCAACCTTGTTGTGCTTGAAAGCAGGTGGCTATGTATGAACTTGTCCTCCTTCCTCAAAGGACTTTCAGGGTTTGAGTGATTCAGAAACTACTCAAATAGAATATCTGCATTTGTTAAATGGGAACCCTTGCCTAGCAGGCTGTAGATTCTTGCTTCTTTTCTGATCCTGTGTAGTCTATGCTCCTTCTGTGTCTCACTCTCTAATAGTAGTAAATCCCTCTGAATTTCAGAGCACTAATGTCTCTCTTGAAATGCAAGGCATTGGTGTGTGATCTAATGCTGCCTTGCTTTGGAGTGGAGGCCAGTGATGGCAGGTTACTTGCAATGATGCAATTTTTAGTATGCAGTTAAGATATATTCAGATCCATACTTATTTTGCACCTGCACCATCTTGTTCTGTAATACAAAATGTGGCAAAAAGAATGGCTGATGCAATGTTGTCAGCTGTTGTAATCGTATCATATGTCTTTCAACATCCAGTGCTTTTCTTAAAACCCCAGGTAAAGTTAAATGGTTAAGATAGACTCTCAGCTTTCATTTTTAAAATAATACGTTTCTAGCCTGAATTGCCACAATGTAAAGTTTTACAATGTGAAATGAGTGCATCCTAGAGGCTTGGAAATCCAAGGCAAATACAAAATATTTCCAATTTTTTTTTTTAAATCTCATGATTTTTAACTCAATCTCGTGATTTTGGAGGCCAACCTCATGATTTTTGAACCCCTGGGTTTTGCAATATTGGATTTGCCATTCAGTTACATGTAAGTAGAATTGCAGCATTGCTGAATGCTTCTGAAAAATCCTATCCTTGAAATCCACAAGAAGTATTTTTACAGCACAGTGCCCTACAATCCACGTAAAAGCAAGAAAGCCTGGAGGTAAGAGAAACAAGGCCCGTTAATGGGCTCGGCTGAAATGTCAGTAGTGTTTTAAGACATGCCCTCTGACCCTTAAGGACATGCAGAAGACACTCATACATTAAAAGGGCATGTGACCTGTCTGAGCCCTGTGGATATGCACTGCATAGTACATGCAAGTGCTTAACCGAGAAGTAAAACTATTGATTTCCATGAACACTGTGCCAAACTACCAGCAGCAGGGGCAGCTAAAGACATGGCCTTATCTTCTTGGCAAAACCTATGTATGTGCCTGTTCACCCCACCAACCTTGTCTGGATGACAGAAAGGGCCTTCTTGATGTGAGACAGCACGCACCAGCTGCTGAGCAGTCAGAAAAACAGATGCTGTCAGGGGGACAAAAGAGGTGATCATTTACATACGTACAAGTGCTTTTTAATCAAAATGCTCATTGTCCTTTTAGAGATTTTAATAGTATTTTAATTGCTGTTTGATTTTTGTTATTTTTTCCTTTAGTTTGAAGAGGAATGAAAATATTTCATTACAAGAATGAAACTGTTTCCTTTTAAAAAATGAAATAGTTTATTTGACTCTCTCTTTGCACATTGTATTTTCTGAGGAGTCTAATAAGGATCAAACATGAGCTACATTCTCCTCTTGATGTGAGTGCTTAGCTCCTATTAGTATTAATGGGATCTGAGTGTGTATGTTGAGAGAAGAACAGACCCCTAAGGACCTGGATACTTGTAGTAGGAGCTAATCCTTGTAATTGGTCCCATGCAATCTACAGTGTCCTGAAATTTGCCGCCTGCCTGAATCCTCGTTTATTTTCATATTTATTTTTATCACTTTCATCTTAAAAATCCTCTCTCCCCATTTATTTCACACTGTCATAGATATTCCAGCTTCACACAGGATTTAGCATCTGTGCAGAAAACAAATCAGGGAGTCTAGCCAGCGAATTTAGCTTCAGCTGGTTGCATTATAGCCTGAGATCTGGTTGGTAAGGACAAATGAAGGTTAAGTCTTTTCTTTTCCTAAGAGGTCGACATGCCTGGAGATGATTTTCCCACCAGCCGCCACACAAACCCAAAGCATGTCTTGCAAACGCCTCTCCCGCAGCGTTTACATTTAATGAGGATTGTGCTGTGTTCTCCGTGATAGTGCTGCGGCACAACGGCTGCTGCTATGGCTACTAGAGAGGGGGAAGGCATTAGCAAAAGAGAAGCAGCTGTCACTGCTTGCCACCCCACAGGCCTGGTCCCTACAGCGTCGTCTTGATTTTTGAGCAATATACGGTAGTTTATCCAAAGTTAGTTTTCCTTTGACTCTGACAGTGGATGATTTTTGTGGCTGGCAACATTTTTGCTGTGCAAACAGAAAAGGCAGAGGCAAGATGACTTTTGTGATGGAAGGACATTACATTCAAAGTCTAAATCAATTGGAGTGTGGTGTCCCTCTCTCCGCCCTCCCACCCCCCCAAATGAGCTTGCTGACACTAATTATAAACCAACAGAAATCCCAGTGGATGACACCATCTGCAGTGAAGCTGATGAATTAGATTCTTAGCACCAGTGGCAGGCACCACTGACAACATCCCACAAATGAGGCTGATATGGAGGTAATGATGGGGGAAGAGAACTTATTTTATAACACCTCTTCCCAAATAAAGTCCAGCCAATTGTTTTCATAGCTCCTCTCATTTATTATGAGGGGTTAAGATGTGAGGGTGACTTCCACTATGAATTTAGTGCCCACCGCTGCATGCATAGTCAATATGCTATTGTGGGATATTTATTTTTCTAAACACTCTTTATTTATGGCGTGGTGGTGATTGGGGTGATTCCTTTGAATTAAGTAACACTGCTGTAAAACTGAAATGCAATCAGAAGCAGGTCTTCAGAAGTTTCTCATAAGCCTGATCCCAAATGGGATTTCAGTTGATTTATAATTTAAAGGGATCAGTTAAACATCCCTTTAAAAAAACAAATCAAAATGGAATAGTGTGGTTATTATTCACACCATTGTCCAAATCCTGAAGTTTAGAGAAACCTGAATTAGGGCCTCATGATTTTTCCTTATGTAATTCCCAAAATCATGCTACAAGTATTCCAAAATTGGTGCTGAATTCTGCAGAGTGGTTGTGCAGGATGGGGGCGGGGGGAGGGGATTTGTTTTAATATGTTTCTGATTAATGAGATTCCTTGGCCCTTAGGGGACCATTTTGCATGCAAAAGACATGGTTCCTGGAGGCACAGTGGGATGCACTGACAATCTAAACATCAAAATATTATGAGATTAGATTAAAATCACAGAGGGAAAAATTGGTGGTTCCTTTTGTTTACGTTCAAGCTTTTGAGTCTTAAGGTGCACTTGGAATGTTTTCGGAATTATTTCACAATCATGAAGGTTAGAAACCTTTTCAAAAAAGCAAGAGCTCACAAGCTCAGATTCTCATGATATGAAAAGAACAGGGGATCAGAAAGAGGGGAACTTGAGAGGGAAAGAAGGAGATTCTCCTTCTGAACAAACAAGGTGTGAATGAGTTTGCTTGACTGCATTCTCTTGTTTCAGGTGATTTCAGTTATTTCAGAAAAAAACAACAAATGGACTGGTAGCACTTTATAGACTAACGAAACATGTAGATGGTATCATGAAAGCTCATGATACCATCTACATGTTTCGTTAGTCTTTAAAGTACTACCAGACCATTTGTTGTTGTTTTTTTCTGTTACAAAGTAACTCAGCTACCCCCTGAAGCTCAGTTATTTCAGTTACTGTGTCTGTTGGGATTGTGCGTCTGGGACTGTTTGAGCCTTTGTTCCCTTGATAACCTTTGATCAGCCTCAGTCAACCTTGTGATCACTTTCCCCCTGTGTGGTTATGAGGGAACAAGGCTGACCTAGCAAAGAAGGCTTTAAAAGCCAAAGGCTAAGCCACCAGGAGAGTTTGAGAGGAACTTTGCCAGAGGGAGGCCTACTATAGCCGGTATGGTTAGGAAAGGCTGCATTGACCGTGCTAGCAATGCTCGTGTCTCCTCTGCCTGTGCTTGTAGACAGACAAACCACCTGACCATGGATTCCTCTACCCAGATCCTGCTGTAATTTTGAAGAGACTGTGGCCTGCATTTTCCACTTACAAAAAACCAAGGGGGAGGGGGGAGAGATCATCCAGTGTCAAAATATTCAGTGCTGGCAGAATATCTCAGGAAACAGGTGGCAGAGCTACAGGAGGAGGTGGCTAGGCTGTGGAGCATTCATGCTCATGAGGGATTACTTGAGAGTATTAATGTGGAGACATCTAAAGCTGAGGAAACTAACCAGCTACAAAGAACTGCTGACAAACCACTGGGGAAGGAGGAGATGACTGTCTCATGGAGGACACTGGTTACATCTGGAAGCATGCAGTGTTCCACTCCTGCTCGCAATTCAACCACTATGGTTCTGGAGAACCGTTATACTGCCCTGGATATGAGAGATGAGGAATCACCCCTTAAGGAGGAGAAGGAGAAGCCATGTAGCCCAAAGGCTGAGAGGAATGCAGCCATCATGCCAGGGGAAAATACAAGGTAGTGGTGGTTGGAGACTCTCTTCTGAGAGAGAGAGAGGCACCAATCTTGCATCCTGACATGAATCCTGGGAGATGTGCTGCCTGCCAGGGCCTGTATCAGAGGCATTACAGTGGGATTGTCAAGAATCATCTGACCCTCTGATTACTACCCCATGCTACTCATCGATGCCGGCATAAATGATACTACAAGGTGTGACCTTGAACAGATCAAAAGTGACTGCTAGGTTCTGGGAGTACGGGTGAAGGAATTTGGGGCTCAGGTGGTCTTCTCATCAGTCCTTCCTGTCAAAGTAGGTACCCAGGAAGAGACACATGGATTTTGGAGGCGAATGCCTGGCTGAGAAGATGGCTTGGGTGAGGCTTTTTTTAAACAACTAACAAAATCATCCAAAGCACAGGACTTAGCAGTGATGGGGGACTTTAACTATCCAGTCATCTGTTGGGAAAACAACACAGTAAGGCACAGATTATCCCACAAGTTCTTGGAATGTATTGGAGACAATTTTTTATTTCAGAAGATGCAGAAAGTTACTGGGGGGAGGTGTTCTGGATGTGATTTTAACAAATAGGGAGGAACTGGTTGAGACTTTGAAAGTGGATGGCAGTGTGGGTGAAAGCGATGATGAAATGATAGAAGTCTCAGAGTGCTAGCCGTGTTAGTCTGTAACTTAAAATTTAAAAAAAACACACACAAACAAGGGTCCCGTAGTACCTTCGAGACTAACAAAATTTGTATATTGTATCATAAGCTTTCATGGGTTCAATCCATTTCTTCAGATGAGTGGAGCAAGAGGCACCTGGCTCCACTCATGAAGTAATAGAGTTCATGATTCTAAGGAATGGTAAAAGGGAGAACAGCAAAATAAAGAAAATGGATTTCAAGACGGCAGACTTTAGCAAACTCAGGAAGCAAGTAGCTAAGGCCTCTTGGGAAGCATGACTAAGAGAAAAACAATTGAAAACAGCTGGCAGTTTTTCAGAGAGACATTATTAAGAGCATAAGAGCAAATTAGTTCACTGCATAGAAAAGACTGGAAGTATGGCAAGAGATGACACTGGCTTCACCAGAAGATCTTGAATGATCGAAAAATGAAAAAGGAGTCCTATTAAAAGTGGAAACTAGGTCAAAATACAAAGGATGAATATAAAAAAACTAACAAAAAAAAAAGCCCATAAGTATGTACAGGCAAAGTTAGAAAGGTGAAGTGTTTAAAAAAAAAAAAAAGCTAAATCTAGCTAATAACATGAAGGGTAAAAAGAAAACATCCTACAAACATATTAGAAGCAAGCGAAAGACCAATGACAGGGTAGACCAAGAGGGAAAACCAGTAACAGAAAATGTGGAAATCGCAGTCTCCTTTGTTTTGGTTTTCACCAAGGAGGTTGGTGGTGGTTGGATGCCTAAAATAGTGAATGCTAGAGAAAAAGGAGGTAGGTTCAGAAGTTAAAATAGGAAAACAACAAGTGAAAAATTACTTAGAAAAGTTAGATGTCTTCAAGTCACCAGGGCCTGATGAAATGTTTCCTAGAATACTCAAGGCTCTGACTGAGGAGATATCTGAGCTATTAGCTATCATCTTTTGAAGAATCATGGAAGACCGAAGTGATTCCAGAAGACTGGAAAAGGGCAAATATAGGCGCCCAATATAAAAAGGTAAATAAGGACAACCCAGGAAACTACAGACCAGTTAGCTTAACTTTTGTGCCAGGAAAGACAAAGGAGCAAATAATTAAGAAATCCATCTGCAAACATCTGGAAAATAATAAGGTGATAAGTAATAAGTATTTTACCAGCATGGACTGGTAAAGTACAAATCATGACAAACCAACTTGATAGTGTTCTTTGATAGGCTAACTAGTGTTGTGGATAAGGAGGAAGTGGTAGATGTGATATACCTAGACTTTAGTAAAACATTTGACACAGTCTCTCATGACCCTCTTATAGGTGAACAAGGGAAATACAACCTATGTGGAGCTTGTCCACCCACCAGAACGGGCAGTGACAGGTCAGTTGTGGCCCCTCACACAGTTACTCAGGATAAGGTGATCTAAGAGCCATAGAGTCTATGCATTGCAACCTGCATTCAGGGCAGTACAGCCTAGTGGCCATAGAGTCTAAATGCTTCCCCCATGATCAGGGTAACACGGCCTAGTCACCACAGTCAATACTCAATACAACCTAATAGCCACAGACTCAATATACAATCCCTCTGAGGTCAGAGTAGTATGGCCCAACAGCCCCAGAATCTGGATACTTCCCCCTGTGTTCAGGATAACACAGCTTACCAGCCATAGAGTCAATGTACAATAGACAAAGCTCCCCCATGTGGGGGCATCTGAAGAGACGGTAGGAAAACCTGGGCCCTCCCTCTCCACCAGGTCGCAGCCCAGGGCCCTGTCAGCAATGGAGCAGTCCACTGCTAGCTCAGCGGGGAATCCCACTGCAACACACCAAGCTCTCAGGGAGCAATTCCCTGTCCTGGGCTACTTCCTACCCATATCCTATAGGCAGTCCTCTCTGTCTTCTCACTCTGGTCCGGAAGCTTCTACTGCAGTCCCTCTCAGCCTGGCTGCCGCTATTTGTTCCGGTTATGTTTCCCTCCCAGAGCTCCTGCAGCAGTCAGCCATGACTGAGCAGCTCCAAAGGCCTTTGTAGCCAGCCTCCAGCTGGAGCATGCTCAGCCGGGTTATAGGGGGGGTCTGAGGCCTCTTCAGCCAGCTGAGCCAAGTTAACTTCTTTGGGCCCAGTGCAGGACTGTTACGTCCCGTCACAGAATTGCTATAAGATGAGTGCATAACTGGTTGGATAACCATTCTCAGAGCATAGTTATCAATGGTTCACATCATGCTGAAAAGGAATAACAAGTGGGATTCCATAGGGATCTGTTTTGGGAGCAGTTCTGTTCAATATCTTCATCCACCATTTCTTCATCAACAATTTAGATACTGGAATAAGGAGTGCGCTTATTAAGTTTGCAGATGATACCAATCTGGGAGGAGTTGCAATGGCTTTAGAAGATAGGGTTATAATTCAACGTGATATGGACAAACTGGAGAAATGGTCTGAGGTAAATTGGATGAAGTTCGATAAGGCCAAATGCAAAGTACTCCACTTAGGGAGGAACAATCAGTTTCACACATACGGAATGGGAAACAATTGTCTAGGAAGGAGTACTGCAGAAAGATCTAGGGGTCACAATGGAGCACAAGCTAACTATGAGTCAATAGTGTGACATTTTTGCAGAAAGACCAAATGTGATTCTGGGATGCATTAAGTTGTGTTGTGAGTGTTGTGAGAAAGATATGAGAAGTCATCCTTCCCCTCTACTCTGCGCTGATTAGGCCTCAACTGGAGTACTGTGTCCAGTTCTGGGCATCACATTTCAGGCAAGATGTGGAGAAATTGGAGAAGGTCTAGTGAAGAGCAACAAAAATGAATAAAGGTCTAGAAAACATGAGCTATGAGGAAAGACCCCAAAAAAAAGTGTTTATTTAGTTTGGAAAAGAGAAGACTGAGAGGGGACATGATAATAGCTTTCAAGTATCTAAAAGGGTGTTACAAGGAGGAGGGAGAAAAATTATTCTCCAGAACCTCTGATGATAGGACAAGAAGCAATGAGCTTAAACTGTACCGAGGGAGGTTTTAGTTGGACATTAGGAAAAACTTCCTGTCATGGTGGTTAAGGCCTGGAATAAATGTTCTAAGGAGGTTGTGGACTCTCCATCATTATAGACATTTAAGAGCAGGTTAGAAAAACACCTGGCAAGGACAATATAGATCAGGGGAAGGCAAAATATGGCCCGGGGAGCTGGATAGAGCCCGCCCAGCATTTCTATATATACCTCTCAGCTGATTAGCAGAGCGTGCACCAGTGTGTAGTCAGCTGCCCCTCCTCTACCTTTCCTCTGTTCTGCAGTGGAGCTGCTCCCAGGATCCTCCTACTAGCTGTGCAGAGCAGGGGTTGGGGAGAGGGGGACACACAATGGAGTTGCTCCAGTCTGAAGTACAATGAATGACTGAGTGTCTGTCTTAAGAGGCAGCACATTGTTTCTAAGATTCCTTCAGCCCCCATCTCTCTCTCACTCTTTCACACACACACACACACACACACACACACACACACACACACACACACTCCCCCCATGTACCCCATCTCTTCAGAGTGGGGGGGGGGGGAGAAGACAGACGAGCAGGGCAGTTTTCTGTGTCTTAAAGAGACAGAGCATAGTGTCTCTCAAACTTACTCAGTAGCAGCCAGCACAAATACTCTCTCACACACCCACAAACATAGTTGGTGCCATGCACCCTCTCCCAGTCTCTGTGCCATGCATACACACCCACAATCTGTGTCACAAAGTCTCCTTCTCTCTCTCACACATAGTCTCTGTCTTTCTCACTCACTCATTCTCTCCTGGCTCCAGCCCCTGATGACTTACCAAAATTTGCGGCGTGCCCCCCTGCTCTGTGAAAAGTATTGCTCACCCTTGACCTAGATCAGTGGTCACCAGCCAGTAGATTGGGATCTACTGGTAGATCTTGGAACCTTTGACAGGTGATCCTGACAAGTTTGGTCAGGAGGCGGTCAAGTGTCGGCACTTCATCTGCCCCTTTAAGCACTGCCGTACTGCTCCTGCCTTCTGCCTTGGAGGTTCCCCATATCCCTGGGAGCCTCCTGTTGCTGTGCAGAGCAGAGAAGAGGAGGAAGTGAGTGCTGATGTCAGGGTGCCCCTCCCTCCACCCTGTACCCCATCTCCACAGAGCCGAGGGGGCAGGGATGAAAAGAGCTTGCTGGCTGCTTTTGGGAGTGATGCAGCCTGCCTTTGCCCCCTACACCACCACCCAGAAGCCACCATGGTAAGCAGCGCCCAGCTGGAGACCGCATTCCGAACCACAGCCCCAGTCCTGAATTCCTCCTGCACCCCAAACCTCTGCCCCCCCAGCGAGATAATAGTGAATGAGGATGGGGGAGGGAGGATGGAGTGAGCAGGGACG
This sequence comes from Apalone spinifera, assembly GCA_030068395.1. Lineage (NCBI taxonomy): Eukaryota > Metazoa > Chordata > Testudines > Trionychidae > Apalone > Apalone spinifera. The sequence continues at coordinate 69,021,560 of CM057847.1, read as the reverse complement.
GGAAGGAGGCGGAGCAGGGTGTTTGGTTTTGAGGTAGATCTTGGATTGCACTTAAATTCAAAAAGTGATCTCATGCTTTAAAAAGTTGGAGACCATTATCTTGATGCTACTTGGTCCTGGCATGAAGGCAGGAGACTGGACTTGATGACTTCTCAAGGTCCCTTCCAATTCAAGTATTCTATGATTCTATAATCTGGGAGGACTTTAAGAAAAACACCAAATTATCACAAGACTCACAATAAAAGTCACAAAAGTGGACAACACTACGACTCTCCCCAAGTCCAGTGTCTTGGGAAACACGACAATATTGTTGTTGAACTGCTTAAAATAGTCCTTTAAAGTTTTCTTTAAAAAAATAAGAAAATGAGAGTTGCTAGTCTAGCTTGCCTGGAGTTTATTAAAGTTTGCTCCCTTCATACTAATGGCCTTATGTGTGTGGAGTCCCACATGGAGATAGAGCCTGCAGCTGTGAGATATAGACTCTCAAGCTAAATGAGGGTATCTCTACACTACAGCACTAATTGGAACTAATTTAATTCCAATTAGTTAATTCGAAATAAGCTAATTCAAATTAGTGTATCTAGACCTAAAAACTAATTTGAATTAGCATTTTGCTAATTCGAAATAGCATGTCCACATTGAGTGGACCCTGAACCAAAGTTTACCAGTTCAGAGGGGACCCTCAACCAGTGCTGGAAGGGCATCAGGTTAGGACTTAGAGTGTGGAGCTGCTGCCTC